>CM042090.1:45317866-45639187 GCA_023512835.1 Taxillus chinensis
TTCGTCCCATGGTAGGGCCTCATGAGGAAACCTTGGGGCTTCTGGGGAAAGAAAGTCATGTTTTATATGTGGTTATGATAATTATGGATCATGTGTTGGTTGTTGATTTATGTGTTATTTGATGTAGTGTAAATGCTTATTATTGTGCTATATGGCTGTGATTGTGAGCCTGTATGGCTGTGATTGTGGGGCCTGTGTGGCTGTGATTGTGGAGCCTGTGTGGCTGTGATTGTGGAGCCTGTGTGGTTGTGATTGTGAGCCTGTGTGGCTGTGGAGCCTATGTGGCTGTGATTGTGAGCCTGTGAGGCTGTGGAGCTTGTGTGGCTGTGGTCGTGGGCCTGTGTGGCTGTGGAGCATGTGTGGCTGCGGTTGTGGAAGCCTGTGTGGCTGTGGAAATAGTTGTACTTGCCTTTGTGGTTTGTGTGTTGTCATATTTAAATCTATTTAAATACAGAAAACAGCGTTTGTCGCACACGCACTTCAAATAAAATTTAAACTAAGTATAGCATAGGGCTAACATAGGTCGTTTACTAACCAAAGGACTTATAAAATTAAATTCAACTTATTCTTCAAGAAAAAATAAAGAAAAGCTAACTTGATGGTCCCGTTGAGCCTAGGGGGGGGGGGTGAATAGGCTCTTATCGAAACTCTTTCTATTCTCTTATGACACAAACACTTATCTAGTTAAGTGATAGAATCACTGCGGAAGATAACCAGATAGTGGAAGTATTTTGTTTTATTATCAAAAGATAAATACTACAAAATAGAAGCAAGACTCTCTTACACTCTGTTTACAAAAGGATTCACACACTAGCCTATATTATATCTTTGAACTCTTGTGCATACACAGGATTGATTCAGGCTCGCTCGCACACTATTTTCAAATATACAAGTATGAATATTTATACAAAAACATTCCTAAAAGACAACCTTGGAACTTGTAGTTTCGGAATGCATTCAGCACTAACTATTCCTCGGTAATCTCTCTGCCTTGACTGCTACGGTTTGTAGAGCTCAAGATCTTGGGTTTGAAGAGTATAAGTGCCTTTGTGAGTTCCCAAGTATAATTATAGTTGTGTCCACATATCCGGGTGATCCACGTGTAAGATTCTTCAGGTTCTCAACAAGTTTGTCTTAGATCGGGACACTACGAGCTGATAACTTTAAATGTGGTTAAGTTGAAGCAGCATCTTCTTGGTCCGGTGTAATTTTCCTTACTCTGTAGCTAATGAAGCTCAGAACCTTACTCCGTGTCAGTGGTTGCTTACTCCGTATCTGTTTGATACTGGAATCCTTAGTCTGTGTCAGCGCTTCCTTACTCCGTATGAATGAGAAGGTCGGAGTGCTTATTCCGTATCAGCGCTTCCTTACTTCGCATGTAAGTTCCTTACTCCGTGCGAGTCTAAAGGATCGGATGGCTTACTCTGTACTAGCACATCCTTACTTCGCATGAGTGAGTGGTCCGGATTCCTTACTCCACATCTGGTTTCCTTACTCCGTGCGAATAAAGACTCGGGTCCTTATTCCGTATCAGTACTTCCTTACTTCGTATGTATGGAAGACTCAGATGCCTTACTCCGTGTCTTCTTTACTTCGTACGACCTTGCATCAGTTTGACTTAGTCCGTTTGAGATATTAAGAGCAGATTCCGTAATCCGTAGCTTTTAAGTTCTTAGTCCGCACGAATGTTCCTTATTCCGTATTGGTGACTTGGTTATTTACCAAGTGATTGACGACACTCACTCTTGTCCAGATCAGGATTATGTATCCTGTCCTTAGCTTTGCTCTCACGAGTGTATCTCCGGATTAATAACATATCTTCTGCAATGATCAAAGAAACACAAAAGATCTCAAATCAAATTACATAGGTCTTTAACAGCATTATCCAAATTTTGGGCTTGATCCAACAATCTCCCCCAATTATGGATATGCCCAAACCCTTTGTAATCTGATCTGGTAAGCAGCGCAAAAAGATAACACACAGAATACACATCACAATCATTTTCATTTATCGGCAACAGAATACAATTCGGCCTTTACACAAGATTTTCATTAAGGTACATAAGGCTTACTATACTTGAAGATCATTGTTGCTGCTTTCTCTCTAAGCTCCATTGTCTGCTTCATCGTATAAGTGGTGTGTTGGCTCCAAGATTTGTCCACACTTAAGAATGACCTGATGAAGTAATAGACAAAGGCCCGCAGCTATATCCATCTGGCTGTTGTGGCACTTGCTTCTTGCCCCGGAATGTCGCCTTCAGCTTCTCAGTTGGTCTCAAAGGAGTGATGCCCAACTTTTCATATAATCCGGCTTTCTTCACAACTTCAGTCAACCTGAGACACAGTGGTTCCCATTGATTCTTTCTTACATACTGCTCTACAATCTGATGAGAATCAATCTGAATCATCTATTTGGACTGAATCATGAAGACAACCATCATGAAATGTGGCGACATGATCCGGTACGGAATGAGGATAGTTAAGAGAGTACTCCATGGCTTGCTATCCTCAGCAACTCCGTCGATAAAGAACTGAATGATATCTATACTGGGAAGATAGCCCTCATTCCAGCAAGGCAGAACTTCAAAGAAGTGGCCGTCCTCGTATAGAGATGGAAGCAGCCTCATCTCCATTTTAGCAGCCCTAGAGAAGTTGTCAATGTCATCTGTTGTAAAGAGGCCTTTCTCCGAACAAAGGGTCCGAATGTCGTCCGGGGAGAAGGGGTGCAGTCGAGAGAGACATCTTCTCTCGGCAAGACGCAGCATAGGACATCATTGCCTTACGCACGCTTCCGTCCGCATCAAGAGGGTCACACGCCGCGTATGATGGGAGGAAGGTGTCAGCTGCGGATGGAGAGGATGGAGGAAGAGCTGCAGTCGAGGAGCTTGGCTGAGAGAAGCGGCTACATTTGGGGATTTGAACTCCCTGAAGCAATGAAGAGGCAGGCCGCTTCTCAGCACGAGTGGATGAATGGGATACAGGAGGAGCAGAAGGATCAGATGACACTCTCTCCCCCGGTTTGGAAGATCGCCGGGGAGCAACGGGAGGGCGAGCCATTGTGTGCACCTGGTCCGCGAAGGAGATAGACAAGGAGTGGACGGACAAGGCGACTAGGTCCATCTTCTGTTCCATGGAGGTGGAGGAGTCGGTGAGGGCGGAGAGGAGTTGGGCGCCATGAGCATCAACCTTGGCGGCGATGGCGGATATTTGGGCGTTATGAGCTTGGGCGTGGTGGTCTAGCTGGGCGGAGAGCACAGCGTCAGAGTGGACCGTGTTAAAAGAAGCACGCCCAAGGGCCAACTTTGGAGCTTTGGAGGACTCCCCCGCATGAACAGGAGCAGGAGTGCGCTGGGCAGAGGAGTCCGCAGGAGTATTAGCAACAGCAACAGAAGGGGCATCCGGAGCAGCAGAGGCATCCGGAGCAGCGGACCCGCTTTGACCAGATAGGTCAACAACGGGAATGGCGTCAGCAGAAGAAGAAGGTCCAGCCTTAGCAGGGGAAGGACTCCGTGCAGCATGGACCGGGCAGGAGGGGTTAGGGAACGACACATCTGGAATGGAGGCCGGCGTAAGGAAGCCTTGGTCCAAATTCTAGATGATCATGGTCTCCGGGGATTGAGTATGGCGAGTGTAAAACACCAGGAGATCGGTGTCAAGAATGGAGGCAGTGTGTGCAAGGCTGAAACGGAGCCTAAGGTCCGTTAAGGTGTCGGCGGAGAGATGGTCAAGGTAATCTCGGGGTTGAGGTAGGGGAGGCAAAGGAGCTTCCGGAATAGATTCTGGGACATTAGCAATTGCGGCAGCAACAGCGGTATCAACCGCGGCAGCAACAGCGGAAGTGGAGGGAGTGGGGACATCCGCAGCAGAAGGGGCTGAGGAAACAGCTCTACGGGCACTGCGCTGAGATGGCCCCGCAACCTCGGAGGGTTCGACACGGATGCTGTGCTTGGAGGCCTGAGAAATGGAGGGTGCAGCAACGGACCGAATACAGGAGGATCGTTGAGCTGAGCTGACGTCAGGGGCATGGCTGTCGGAGGGGTCACCAACAGAACTGCCTTGTTGTTCCGTGGCAGGGAGAAGGCAGAGAGCTGCAGAGGGATGGCAGGCCATCATGTTCCCATCAGGCGTAATATAGCGAAGATAATAAGCCGGAGGAAAGGGAACAGCGTCAGAGCGGGCGAAATGGTCCGGATGAAGATGCCGGAAGACAATGCTTAGGATGCGCCCGAAGGAATGGTTCTTGGGTCCAATCTGCAGCAGTCGGAACAAAAACATCCCCCGATCCATTGGAAGACCTTCGAAAATGCCGTACATGGCCAGAAGAAGATCATACGGAACAGAGTCCAGAGCGGAAGTGCGAGCCAGTAAACATCGACTCAGTATGATCGCCATACAGCGATAGCGACCTTGGAAGGACTTCACCTTGTATTCCTTGCCTTTATAGGTGGAACCCATAGAAGCCGCCATGGGATCGGCATCGGGGCGCTGTGATTCTCCGGGGGGTAGACTGAGAGCAGCGCGGAGAACGTCGGGGGTAATGAGGATGGATTCACCGCGAACATAGGAGATGATGGAGTCGGTGGTACAGCAGATCCGTTGGTAGTACTCGAGAATGTCGTCTATAAGAAGATCGACAGGATTGGAGATCAAGTCGAGTATGTGAGAGGCTTCTAGAAGAGGGCGAATATGGAAAAACCAGTCCTGAGGGTTGGAGACAGCGCTCCAATCGACCAGATGGCCGGGATTGATGCCGGAAAGAGAGGTTCTGGGTGCCATTGTAGATGAAAGTTGAAGGGCGAAAGAGAAGGCGAGGTCTTAGGGATTGAAGGAGCAACGAGAGTTTTAGGGATTTGAAATGGGTAACACTCGTGCTTCGCAGAAATGACCATAATATATAAGACCGAGTCCGTGAATGTCAGCGGGTCTAGGAATTTGGCGAGTGAAATAGTAAACCGCTTGACGGGCTGATGTCATTAGGCTTGATATCGGTGCGCCTCCGAATTAAAAGATGACGTGGAGATGGCATGACCAAGTAAGGGTAACAGCTGTTTGCCTTCCAGGGGAAGTGTGTGCATCCCGAGACATGCATTTAATGAATCATCATTATTCCTCCTCAAAAGCACGCGATATAAAATAAGACATGGATTATCACAATTTGACAGTGTCAGGAGTCCGGAGGAATGAACCGACAATCATCCGGAATCAGCGATAGTCGAGTGACGAGTATCCGGATGAAAAGTAGACCGTGTCTGTAGTAATAGAGTGCGGTGAGAGAAAAGTAGATTCCTTTGCTGTCAATAAGTCGAAGAGAAGAGAAGTACCACAACACTTCAAATCCAAGACTATGGACTAGATTTATCAATAAGGTTGCAAAGAAAATCTGAACCTGTAGCTTCACAAATAAACTGAAAGTACAAAAGCTTAACAGGCAAGGATTAGTACGGATAGGAGAAAATAGGCAGGAAAGAGGTATATAATACGAACTAATGAGTAGCAGAACTTATGCATTACAAAGAATGAAATAGACATATACGTACTAGAGAATGATCAATGTGGCTGAATCAGGGCATATGTCAGATAATAAATACACAAGTTCATATAGGTCAACATAGCGAAACTGTCCTGCTGAACGACGTAGCTAAGATTAATTAAAAATCATATGATTTGACCAAACTAGGATTCATGAGTGAAAAATGAGGAAATGGACACATGACAAAAGCAAGCAGTTGATTATTCGATTAAACTACATGGTTGAAGGAAAAAAATACATCCAAGCATGCCAAAATTCTGTTTCAACAACGCATGTCCAGTCAGATCCGGAAGTAAAGGTTCAGAGGAGGGAGTATCTGAGACATATTAGGGGGTTATTACTGAGGTAATAGATGAAGCTTAGGCTCCCCCGTAAATCATTCGATCCTCTCAATGAAGGGCTCCCCCTCGAATAGACAGCCAGGAAAGAGGTCATGAGACATATACGGGGGGTATTACTTGAAAAATTTATAAAGCATTTTCTCCCCCGTAGATTGTGCAATCCTCTCGGTAGACCTTTCCGGCTTAAAGAAATTCAGCACGGTCTATCTTTTTAGGAAACTATACTTCAGAAGCTGATCAGACTGCGATTGTGTATTCATCCACCAGGCATTCCGAGCTAACCCATTTCATTTCTTCAACTATACATGTTAATAGAGTAATCTAAATGAACAGGCATTTGTCATGTGGTGATCAGTGGAAATTAAGATCATGAAACCAGAATGAGGTTAATCATATAAACTTTAATCATGTTTGCTTAAACGACTTCAGTCGGGAAATGCAAGCATCCTCCCAATTATGAAGTTGCTATCAATATCAGAGGCATGAAGCACATTAGACAGTAAGTATGATCATCATTAAGATCAATATGTATCTACTACTATCAATAAAAGCACAATGCATGTTCTGACAGTAAGTATACTGTTGGGTAATCTAAATGTGAAACTATGCAGAGAAGTCGAGCATACCTAATCGGAAAAGTAGTTCAGAGAATCTTGCATCAAGTAGGGGCCTTGTAAATATGTCTGCCAATTGATCTTCAGTAGCAACATGTTCCAGTGAGATGTGACTTTTGAGAACATGGTCGTGTATGAAGTGATACCTGACCTCAATATGCTTCGTCTTAGGGTGCATGACAGGATTGTTGCTAATAGCAATTGCGCTAGTGTTGCCGCAGTAGAGTGGAATAGATGACATGTTGAAACCGTAGTCAGTAAGTTGACTTTGCATCCAGAGTAGCTGTGTGCAGCAACTCCCAGCAGCTATATATTCCGCCTCAGCAGTAGACGTTGATACGGAATTCTGCTTCTTACTAAACCATGAAATTAATCTATTTCCAAGAAACTGACACGTACCACTTGTACTTTTCCTGTTGATGCGACACCCAGCGAAGTCAGCATCAGAGTATCCGGATAAGGTGAAGTTGGACTCCTTTGGGTACCAGAGTCCCAAATTCAACATTCCTTTGAGATACCTTAATATCCGTTTAACATGAAGCATATGTGACTCCTTGGGATTCGCCTGATATCGTGCACAGATGCAAGTTGCAAACATAATGTCTGGGCGACTTGCTGTAAGATACAGCAAGGATCCTATCATCCCTCTGTAGTCAATCACATTTACTGATATGCCGTCCACATCAGGATCTAACTTGGCACTAACAGGCATGGGAGTTTTGACGGGAGATGAACCTTTCATACCAAACTTCTTAATAAGATCGCAAGTGTACTTAGCTTGATTAATGAAGATTCCTTCCTTCAATTGTTTAACTTCTATTCCAAGGAAGTAGGACAGTTCTCCCATCATGCTCATCTTAAACTTGCCTGTCATCAACTTTGCAAACTCTTCACAAAGCTTCGGATTTGTTGATCCGAAAATGATATCATCCATATATATCTGTATGATTAGAGTGTGTCCTTTCTCTTTTCGTAGAAATAAGGTGGTGTCTATTTTCCCTTTTTGGAAGTTGTGAGCAAGTAGGAATTCTGACAGTGTGTCGTACCAGGCTCTTGGAGCTTGCTTCAAACCATATAAAGCTTTCCGAAGCTTGTAGACTAGATGTCCTGCCTTAGGTTCAATGAAACCGGGAGGTTGTTCAACGCACACCTCCTCTTGAAGATCTCCATTCAGGAATGCGCTCTTGATGTCCATTTGATAAACTATGAAGTTTTCGTATGAAGCATACGCCAGAAACATTCGGATTGCCTCAAGTCTTGCTACCGGAGCAAAGGTCTCATCATAGTCTATTCCTTCTTCTTGACGATATCCTTTGGCTACCAGTCTGGCTTTGTTCCATACTATTCCATCCGTATCAAGCTTGTTCTGGAACACCCATTTAACTCCTATGATTTGCTGAGACTTAGGCCTTAGTACTAGAGTCCACACATTATTTCTTTTAAATTGATTTATCTCTTCTTGCATCGCTTCTATCCAATTAGAATCCTGAAGAGCTTCATCTACCACCTTTGGTTTTATTTGAGATAGAAAACACGAGTAAAGACACATGTTGAAGGTGGCTGCTCTTGTTCTTACACCAACAGTAGGATCACCAATCACTTCATCTGAGGCATGGTTTCGGATCCATCTATAATTCTGTGCATGTGATGGTTGATCTTGAATAATTTGAAGCTCTGCCAGATTAGGTGGTTCAGGTATATCTGCTGGTTGAGCTTCTTCCGGACCAGATGTTTCCGTATTAGAAGGTACGGTAGAACTAGGTGGTTCTTCAACACTGTTTCTTTCAGTGTTAACTGGTCCGGACGGGCTTGAAGGTGCTCCGGAGTTTTGGGTATCCGAAGGAGTATGTCCGAAGCTTAATGGCAGTCCTGAGTCCGAATCATCCGTAGCATCATCCATATAACTTCTTTGTGCCTCGCTGATGCCACGTGGTAAGTCAGAATGTGTAACAGGAACATTCATAAACTTCGAATAGTCGATGTTGCTGTCCGGGACCTGTACATTAGAACTTGAAGAAGCAACTTTTGACCAATCAAGATTAGTATCATCAAAGGTCACATGGATAGATTCTTCAACTTTAAAAAGTTTTCTATTGAAGACCCGATAAGCCTTGCTATGTAATGAGTACCCGACAAAAATCCCATCATCAGATTTTGGTTCAAATTTATTCTGGGTTTCTTTGCCATTTATCAATATATAGCAAGTACACCCAAAGGCTCTGAAATGTGAAATTGAAGGCTTTCATCCTCTCCACATCTCATAGGGTGTTTTCATGGTAGATTTATTTATTAGAGTTCTGTTCTGAACATAGTAGGCAGTGGACACAGCTTCAGCCCATAAACTGAGAGGAAGCATTGCCCCAGCTAACATAGATCTCCCAGCCTCGACTAAAGTACGATTCTTGCACTTAGCTACCCCATTTTGTTGTGGAGTTCTAGGCACAAAGAAGTCGTGCTGAATGCCCTGTTCAGAACAATATGATCTCATTTCTGAAAAATCAAATTCTGTACCATGATCACTCCTAATGCACTTTATGCTCAGTCCTTGTGAGTTGCTTATCCAGTTGAAAAGATCCACAAGATGCTCAAAAGTTTGATCCTTTGATTTCAGGAACATTACCCATGTGTATCTGGTGAAATCATCGATAACCACAAGGGTGTATCTCGCACCAGCCAGCGAAGGAACAGAAATAGGACCGCAGAGGTCCATATGAAGAAGTTGTAGAGGAGCAGTTATTGAATTAACTGATTTTCTCTTAAAGCTATGTTTGGTCTGTTTGCCAAGTTGGCATTCTCGACAGAGAGTGTCTCTGGAGTATTTGAGTTTAGGTAGACCAGTGACAAGATCAAGTGATGCTAACTTAGACAATGTCTTAAAGTTTAAATGTGCGCATCGCTTGTGCCATAACCAACTATCTTCATCTGAAGCTTTAGTGAGGAAGCATATAGGGTAAGAAGAATTATTTCTTAAGACCACTGAGTATATGTCCCCATCTCTTGATCCGGATAACTTAACATCTCCGGATAAGTTTTCCTCATTACATGCGGTGTTGGACATAATGGAAACAATGAAATCCTTTGTCACATAAATTACTGACACTTAGCAAATTATGCTTCAAACCTTCGACTAGTGCAACTCTAGTGATTGATACACAGCCGTTGGTTAAAGTGCCATACCCGATAGTCTTACCGTTGCTGTTGTCACCATATGAAACGGATGGACCTCGTTTTTCATTAACTTCTACAAGCAGAGTCTGATCACCCGTCATATGTCCGGAGCATCTACTATTGAGGATCCACTTGCTTTGATTGATCTTTAACTTCAAGTGATCCGGCAGTGCATTCCAGAGATGCTCCTGAAAAAAACAGTTTACACTTTTGGTGCCCAAACTTGTTTCGAGCGGTTAGAAAGAACAGCAGTAATGTCAACAGTTCCGGATTTGACTTTGCTAGGACTTTTAGCTCTCCAAGTTGACTTTAACTTGTTAGTTTCAGCTGCTTCTTTTATTTGGGTTATCTTGGGAGAGACACTCCTTTGAAGTTTAGCTTTTGTTTTGCTCGAAGAACCCTTTTTATTGAACTGTTCTTTATTGGTACGAATTTGATTACAAAGCCAGTTATCAGTTAAACTCCAACATTCATAGTGATAATGACCTATTTCCCTACAGATGGAACAGACACTATAATGCGGAGTACAAATAGGGGATACAGATCTCTTAGATTTTACAGTCTTTCTACTCTGTTCCCTGTGTCTTAATCCATTGCGTTTGGGTGACGCGCTCTTGGCCCTAGATGCGTCAGCTTTAGCCTTTCCTTTCTTTCTGGGTGCTACAGTTTTGGCTTTAACTGCAATAGCCTTCTCTTCATCATTAGTTACGGGTGCTACTGTTTCGGGAAGTGCAATAACAGCCTCGACTCCACAGTCATAAACTATGGTGCCACCTGAAATGAAACCATCCAACGGTTTAGACGTACTAACATGATATAAGTTGGTTAGTTTTGGAGTGAAATCCGGAGGACACTCAGTAGCGTGAGCATTGGAGGTTGATGATTCTGAGCCTAGGCCAAGTTTGACTCGAACATTATCCAGATCAGTCCTAAATGAAGAGGCTATTTCCCCGGATTTAAGCCACTTACGATTTATTTCCTTTTCTTGTTCAAGTTCATTCTCGAGTCTTTTTACAATAACTTTTAGGCCTGAGAGATTGGTATTTAGCAGATGATTTTCAGCCCTTAGATCGTGATACCAAGCTTCTTTTCCTCTGAAGTCAGCTATGTCCTTTTCAAGTCTAGTAATAGTAAATTCAAGACGTTTATTCTAACTTTTCATATCTTTGTACATTTGAGTAATTATTAGTCTCTCATTCTTTTCATGATCACGTTCAGTAATAAGAGATTCTATTTTACTCATGAGCTCAGAGATAGAAGGTACCTCAATATTTGCCATGAGGCAGACGTTCGGCTTAGGAATTGGCTCATCATCCCAGGATTCCTCCTCTTCTTCCGAGCCACTGATGTACTTTGTCACGAGCGCCTTCCTCTTGTTCTTGCTGTTGTCTGAGGTGGTACGTCGAGGAGTAATCTTGTCACTTTTCTCTACCGTCTTAGATTTGGATCTGCATTCCTTGGCCCAGTGACCGGGTTTCCCACAATTAAAGCATTCTTGGGAGCTCGACTCCAATCGTTCCTTCCTTCTGGATGATGAGGAGCCTCTTCTGAATCCTTTTCTACTTTTCCGAAGGAATCGTTCAAAGGATTTAACAAGAAGAGCTATTTCCTCTTTCTGTCCGAGTCGAGAATTCTCTGACTCATCCGTATCATCCTCTTGATGAATACTGGAGCATTCCGTAGCTTTGAGGGCTACCCCTTTTTCTTTCTGAGCTATTTTCCCATCACGGTCAGTGTATCTGAATCTGACCTCATGAGTCCGAAGCTCTCTGTATATTTCTTCAAGGGCAGTAAACGGCCAGTTTTTGCCAACTTGCATCTGGAGCTGCTTGGAGTAGTAGCGATCCGGCAAGGATCGAAAGAACCTGTCATTGATTTGAGACTGAGTGTAGTGTTCATTGAGAGTTTTTAGCTCTAGAATGAGCTTGCCGAATCTCCAATAGATACTCTCAAGGGATTCGCCAAGTTTGTGATTGAAACTCTCAAAGTTCTGTCTGAGAGCACATATCACGTTTTGCATCTGGGACTGACTTCCCTCATAGAGGATTGTCAGTTTATCCCAGACAGCTTTTGCTGACATGCAGCCCTAGACGTCCGTGAAAGCCTCGGAATCCAAAGACGATGTAACGTAAGCCAGAGCCTTTTCGCTAGTGCACTGCCAGGCTCTTTCATCGTTGGTAAGTTCGGCATCCGTCTTTGGCCTTCTAACTCCATGTTCTCCGATAGTCATCGGAATTGGAATCTCCTGATGAAGACAGGGCCACATGAGATGGTCATGGCATACCATGAACATCTTCATGCGAGCTTTCCACTGGGAGAAAAGCTCAGGTGTGAATTTGGGCGGTTTTGTCAGAGTAAAACCAGAACTCCATGGTTGAGCAGTGGAAGCAGCAGCAGGTTGAGGTGCGTCGACGTTTTCACTGCTGCTTCGATTCGGGATGGGCTCTTGTGCACCTCCAGAGTTAAGGCGAGTGTTGAATAGCATACTGCTTTCTTCGGCCATTGCCGAGAGTGAAAGAGTGGGATCTTTACTTAGAACAAATAGAACTCGCTCTGATACCACTTGATGGTCCCTTGGAGCCTAGAGGGGGGGGGGGTGAATAGGCTCTTATCGAAACTCTCTCTATTCTCTTATGACACAAACACTTATCTAGTTAAGTGATAGAATCACTGTGGAAGATAACCAGATAGTGGAAGTATTTTGTTTTATTATCAAAAGATAAATACAACAAAATAGAAGCAAGACTCTCTTACACTCTGTTTACAAAAGGATTCACACACTAGCCTATATTATATCTTTGAACTCTTGTGCATACACAGGATTGATTCAGGATGGCTCACACACTATTTTCAAATATACAAGTATGAATATTTATACAAAAACATTCCTAAAAGACAACCTTGGAACTTGTAGTTCCGGAATGCGTTCAGCACTAACTATTCCTCGGTAATCTCTCTGCCTTGACTGCTGCGGTTTGTGGAGCTCAAGATCTTGGGTTTGAAGAGTATAAGTGCCTTTGTGAGTTCCCAAGTATAATTAAAGTTGTGTCCACATATCCGGTTGATCCACGTGTAAGATTCTTAAGGTTCTCAACAAGTTTGTCTTACATCGGGACACCACGAGCTGATAACCTTAAATGCGGTTAAGTTGAAGCAGCATCTTCTTGGTCCGGTGTAATTTTCCTTACTCTGTAGCTAATGAAGCTCGGAACCTTACTCCGTGTCAGTGGTTGCTTACTCCGTATCTGTTTGATACTGTAATCCTTAGTCCGTGTTAGCGCTTCCTTACTCTGTATGAATGAGAAGGTCGGAGTGCTTATTCCGTATCAGCGCTTCCTTACTCCGCATGTAAGTTCCTTACTTCGTATCTAAGTTCCTTACTCCGTGCGAGTCTAAAGGATCGGATGGCTTACTCCGTACTAGCACATCCTTACTCCGCATGAATGAGTGGTCCGGATTCCTTACTCCACATCTGGTTTCCTTACTCCATGCGAATAAAGACTCAGGTCCTTATTCCGCATCAGTACTTCCTTACTCTGTATGTATGGAAGACTCGGATGCCTTACTCCGTGTCTTCTTTACTTCGTACGACCTTGTAGACCAAGATTCTTACTCCGCATCAGTTTGACTTAGTCCGTTTGAGATATTAAGAGCAGATTCCGTAATCCGTAGCTTTTAAGTTCTTAGTCCGCACGAATGTTCCTTATTCCGTATGTATTGGTGACTTGGTTATTTACCAAGTGATTGACGACACTCACTCTTGTCCGGATCAGGATTATGTATCCTGTCCTTAGCTTTGCTCTCACGAGTGTATCTCCGGATTAATAACATATCTTCTGTAATGATCAAAGAAACACAAAAGATCTCAAATCAAATTACATAGGGCTTTAACAGCATTATCCAAATTCTAGGCTTGATCCAACAGCTAAGTTAGAGAATTGGGGGGTTTTGTGTGAAATTAAAATAAAATTAAATATGTAAAGAAAATTAAGTAACTAAAGACGCAAATGATTTAACCTCTCACTTCAATTATTATTTATCATTATCTTCTAAAAATATAATAGCATATTTAATGCCCCATAATTCAAATAAACCAAGACTCTATGATTATAATTAAATTATGAATTCGCACTAGAAATCAAACTTGAACTCGTACCAATCCTAGAAACGATTATGTTTTGCATTCGAAAGACCAAATCGTTCACCACGAATAATAATCTTCACATCTCAAAATTAATTAATTGAAACCGCGAATTAATCACAATTAAAAATCATGCTTTAAACAATGCACAATTAACTACAACTGCAAATTAATTGCAAAGAATTTAAAACAGATAGAGGAACGAATTGCAAACCATAGAACCTAAATAAATTATTAAAATAAAGAACAGAGATTCAAAATAACAATTGAAGTTTGAAGTTAAACCAAATACAAAAAATTAATTCATAAAAAATAAATACAGGAACAGTCCTGTAGTGTCGCGCCAGTGATGCGTGAATAAAATTAGGCGTGTGGGTTTTGCTGCGTGCTGTGTTGGAGAGATTGTGTCGACTGCGTTGCTAGAACTCCATGGTGTCGAATTCTATGGTGCAAGGCTGCTGTAGCGCTAGCCGTCTTGTCCTCCATAAATAGGCACAAAAGTTTCCTTTTATTTCCAACGTGTTAACACACAATAGCAATTTTCCAGTTCTGCCGCTCTAGTGTTAATTCTCATAGACCCACTTTCCATTCACACACATGCATTAAATTCCATCCATATTACCAATTAAATGAGCATGGGCCCAGGTCCACTTTTCATGCACGACTTGTACTAGCATATAAATCATCTCCAATTTTAAGCAAATGCTATATTAGTTCAACTTAATATTAAAATTGAGTGATTAAACTAAAAATAAAGAAATCACCAATATTACTCAAAATAAATATTAAATTAACAAAAGTGATACAAATATTAATATGGATGAAAACATTATAAAAATGCATTAATTTAATATAATATTAAATTAAAGCCATAAATTAAATACAAATTTAATGACAAATTTCGCAGTTATCAAATTCCCCTACACTTGAACTTTGGTCGTCCTTGAACAAAAATAAAAATTAAGCACTAAAATAAAGATTATCCAATCATGCAAATTTAAATATATAAAGAGAACAACTCAAGTATAACGAATCAAGTTCTAGTATGGAAGTGAGTGTGTGTACCAAAATTATTCAACTTCCACACCTTTTCAATTTAAACCTTCATTCATAGCACTTAATCAAATTACACAAATATGTAGTCCTCAATCAATCAACTTGAAAAAGCATGCTTAAAAATTAATATCATAATTTATTTACACTTGCAACATCATGCCATCTACCATACTCTTTTTTTTCTTACCATTCTCTTTTTTTCATATAATTGATAATGGTGTAGATGTACTGCAATGCTTTACAAAGGGTGCATTTTATGCTCCTTTATCCTTTGATGAGTTATGCATCCCCACAATCCATAATCTTCTCTCTTTTTCTTCTTTTTGTTTAAGCACACAAATTTAGTTGAAAATAGTCCCAATTTGCAAGAAAAACTTCAAGTGAAGGCATGAGTAACATGTAATGATATCTAAAGTAGGTCAAAATATATAACATTAATAATCAAGCATGGCTCAAAAATAGGTAATATCATGGTTTCTACAATTTGTACTTCTCAAATAAGGCATAAATTCAAGCTAAATCAATCAAGTATAAAAGTTAAAAATTCTATGTCACGCCCC
This sequence comes from Taxillus chinensis, assembly GCA_023512835.1. Taxonomy (NCBI): domain Eukaryota; kingdom Viridiplantae; phylum Streptophyta; class Magnoliopsida; order Santalales; family Loranthaceae; genus Taxillus; species Taxillus chinensis. The sequence continues at coordinate 45,333,277 of CM042090.1, forward strand.
GGATTTCCAACCCGAGGAAACCGGTTCGTGACTCCCCTTTACCCACCCGGGGGGCAACGGGGTTGGATTACTGGACGCCACACAAACAAGACTAACAATTACCATAAATCAAACAAGCCACATCTTTATTTAATTTCAAACATCAAAGGTTCACAAACCTACCAGGTTCTTTACTACAATTCAATCCCTTATTACATTTCCCCCCTCCCTTGGGGTTACATAGATTATAAAATTACATTACTGAACTGAACAATAAAATGAAGATGGTCTTCCACTTTGGTGTATCCACCTAACGCCTGTAAGTCCCTGGAAAAGAAGCAAACACAGTAGGAGGGGTGAGCAACCACAGCTCAGTAGGGATCAAGTCTCCCCAACCCTTCCCATGTTCCTAGCGGCTACATGCCATGTGTACAAGTGCAGTGTCGTGATACAATAATTTCAACAGACATAATAACAACCACATCAACAATTTACAATCTTCCACTGCCACACAGGCTAACACTTTAACCACAAGTTATTTAACCGCCTCTTCAGGCCAAGTTATTTAACCGCCTCTTCAGGCCAAGTGATTTAACCGCCTCTTCAGGCCACTGCTTTAACCGCCTCTCAGGCAAAGTAATTTAACCGCCTCTTCAGGCCAGATACCACAGTCAAGCACACAACACACACCATGGTCACTCAAGCATACAACCAAACACTTGGTGTGCACCCGTTCACAAGTGCACAAACCCAGCCATTCAGGCCATAGAACAAACACCCAGCATACATACATACACTAAACCACAAGTCCAGTCACACGGACATATTACCAAACACGTAATGGGCATATACACACAGCTAAATTCACACAGGCATTTCATCAAACATATAGCATGTAATCCACAGAATCACACCAAAATGCCACTGAAGGCCAACATCCTTATAGGAGATCACACCTATATGGATTACATATGTATATATAACAGATATAACCCATAATCTGCCCTAGGACCCTAGGACAGAGGAGGATTTAGGAAGAACAGAACCCCTACCTTAAAACAGATCTTCCTTGCGCCCGCGCTAAACGCCGTCCTCCCCACGCAAGATGCTCCTGAAAGCAACCACGAACTCCCCTTCCTTCTCTCTCTCTAGCTCTCTCTCTCTCTCGACGGTCGCAGCAGTGAAGAGAACCCTAAACCTAAAACAGAGGGCTTCTCCTCCTTATATAGACAACACAACATCAAAACGACGTAGTTTTGATTAAGTGAATCCCAACATCAAAACGACGTAGTTTTGATGGAACAAGCTATGACCTTTCCACATCCATACACACCAAAATATTCAGAATTTCAACATGGTCCTTTGGAGAAAGTTCATTAGAATGTCAAAACCAAGGGAACCATGCAAAAACATGCCTACATGTGAATTCCCCAATTCACGTGCAACTCCAAATGCACTCCAAATCTGCTCAAACTTCACCCCTAGCCTCCTTGAATTATGTAGAAGACAACCACACTTGCACGTGAATTGGACCCATATCACGTGCACCTCACATACACGTCCGTTTGGCCTGAAACTTCTGTGGTAGATAGAGGACATCATTCTAAGAATCTTTCCTTTTGCACGTGAATTCATTGGAGTCCATTAACTAGGTCAAAATCTAGAAAAACTCTACTCAGAAGGCAAAAGGTAAAACTGTGACTAACTCAAGGTACGGGTCCTTACACCCTCTCCCCCTTAAGACTTTTCGTCCTCGAAAAGAAATGACATACAAGGAAAACAAACACAAGCTACCCATTTGCCACCCGACAAGCCACCACACCCAAATGGGTCATACACCGCACACAGCACAACAGCACATAACAAAGTACCACCATAATCCATAACCACAATAATGCATATAACCACAATAATGCATATAACACATGTCCGCATGTCACGAATACACATCTCAAAACACATCACAAATAAGAACACATGTCTTTAAAAGACAATACAAATACACCAAATCGTACACAACTAATACAAGAAAACACAAAACACATCACTATCCCTTGGCCGACGCCCACCTCCCACGCTTAAGATTGTTCGTCCTCGAACAAGTCCAGGGCTTGCTCACGCATCACGGACTCACGTTCCCATGTCTCCTCCTTAATGCCACGGTGCTGCCACAGCATGCGAACCAAAGGAATAGCACGACCACGCAAAAGCTTCTCTCGCCGATCTAGGATACGGATAGGGGCCTCAACAACGGACATGTCATCCTCAATGTCCAATGTCCCCCAATCGAGCACATGAGTGGGGTCAGGGTGATACTTCCTCAACTGGGACACGTGAAACACGTTGTGCACTCGACTCAGCCGCGGTGGTAACGCTAACCGGTAGGCTACAGGCCCCATACAATCCAGAATCTCAAAAGGACCAATAAACCGCGGAGATAGCTTGGAACCTCGCCCAAACCGTCGATGACCACAACGTGGAGAGACACGAAGGAACACATGATCACCAACAGAAAACTCCAAAGGTCGCCGCCGCTGATCCGCATAAGATTTCTGCCGACTCTGAGCTGACAACAAACGCTGACGAATCAACTTGACCTTCTCAGTAGCCTCTTGAACCAACTGTGGCCCTAAGAGAACTGCCTCTCCTACCTCAGTCCAACACAAGGGCGAGCGGCACGGCCTCCCATACAACGCCTCAAAAGGAGCCATCCCAATGGATGCCTGATAAGCGTTATTGTAGGCAAACTCCACCAAAGCAAGGTGAGTTGCCCACGAACCCCCAAAGTCTAACACACGGGCCCGTAACATGTCCTCCAAAGTCTGATTTGTCCTCTCTATCCTGGCCGTCGGTCTCAGGGTGAAAGGCTGTACTCAAGTGAAGCTTGGTCCCCATAGCCTCCTGCGCAAACCTGCCCAGGAAACGGGAAGTGAACCTCGAATCCCGGTCGGAGACAACCGATGATGGTACTCCATGCGGTCTCACAATCTTGTTCATGTACACGACTCAAGGTCCCAATGGAGTCCCGCTCGCGAACAACAAGGAAATGGGCCGACTTTGTGAGTCGATCCACAATCACCCAAATCATGTCCTTCCTCCCAGGTGGTGGGTGGAAGACCGATCCCAAAGTCCATCGCGATATGGTCCCACTTCCACTCCGCTATGGGCAACAGCTGTAACATGCCCGCCGGCCGCTGATGTTCTGCCTTCACTTGCTGACACGTGAGGCACCGCGAAACAAAGGCAGCCACATCGCGTTTCATCCCAGGCCACCAAAAATGTCCCCGAAGCGCATGGTACATCTTCGTACCCCCTAGATGCACAGCAACTCTAGATTGGTGAAACTCCCTCATCACCTCGTCCCTGAGGGAAGAAGCTACTACCAACCGCCCATGAAACGACAATTCATGCTCAGGACCCTCTGTCCAGTCCTCAGATAGTTCCCCAGCCTCAATACGGGCATGGAGAACCTCACACTCAATGTCACCCAATTGTCCCTCCCGGACGCGCTGGTACAACTCAGGCACAACCACCAAAGGACTCAGGACTGTCCCACCATCATGAGCAACAGTGCCGCAGCCGCAACATTGCCAACCGCTCCATCGGCTTCCACTCTCTCACGGCCACCTCAGCTTTCCCTTTCCTGCTCAACGCGTCAGCTACAACATTACCCTTGCCCGGGGTATAGGCAAGAGTAAAGTCAAAGGTCTGCAAATACTCCACCCATCTCCTTTGCCTCAAATTCAAGTCCTTCTGAGTAAAGATGTACTGAAGGCTCTTGTGATATGAGAACACTACAAACTTTTCCCCCAAGAGGTAGTGCTGCCAACTCTTCAGGGCGAAGATGACGGCCGCTAACTCAAGGTCATGAGTAGGATAATTCTGCTCATGAGGCTTCAGCTACCTCGACCCATAAGCTACCACACTGTGCTCCTGCATAAGCACACACCCCAAACCAACCCTGGACGCATCACAATACACCTTATACGGAATATCCTCCCTAGGCAACCTCAACACAGGTGCAGTGGTCAAACGGGTTTTGAGAGTCTCAAACGCCTACGGCACTTGTCCGTCCACTCAAATTTCACTCCTTTCCTAGTCAACGCCGTCATAGGAGCCGCCAAACGGGAGAACCCCTCTACAAAACGACGATAGTACCCCGCCAAGCCAAGAAAACTACGGATCTCAAAAACGTTGGTTGGCCTCGCCCACAATTCAACGGCCTCAATCTTGGCTGGGTCCACCCTAACTCCCTCAGCTGACACCACATGGCCAAGAAAGTGAACCTCCTGCAGCCAAAACTCACACTTGCTAAACTTAGCAAACAATTGCTGGTCCCTCAAGGTTTGCAACACCGTTGCCAAGTGCTCCACATGCTCCTTCTCGGTCTTGGAATACACCAAGATATCATCGATAAACACCACCACGAACGAGTCTAAGTATGGGGCAAAGACTTGGTTCATCAAATGCATGAACACCGCTGGCGCATTAGTGAGCCCGAAAGGCATCACGACCCACTCATAATGCCCATACCCGCACCGAAAGCGGTCTTAGGGATGTCCTCCTCCCTAACCCCGAGCTGGTGATACCCCGACCGTAAATCTATTTTGGAAAACCACCGGGCCCCACTCAATTGGTCAAATAGGTCATCTATCCGAGGCAACGGGTACTTGTTCTTCACGATCACCGAATTCAGCTTCCTGTAGTCGATGCAGAGACGAAGCGTGCCATCAGCCTTCTTAGCAAAAAGCACCGGAGCACCCCAGGGTGAGGTACTCGGTCTGATATACCCCTGGTCCCCCAACTCCTCGATTTGCCTCTGCGGCTCCCTCGGCTCGGGCCCCATACGATACGCTACTTGGGAAATCGGACCCGTCCCGGCACCAACTCAATGGTGAACTCTACACTCCTCTTAGGTGGCAAACTCCTCAACCGCCTCGGGAAAAACATCCCGAAATTGGTCCACAACAATGGGCCACACCCTCTTTTCCACCTTACCCTCCTCGGCAAAGGTCGGGGCTGCCAACCTGTGGGTAATGGCACCCCACCGGTCCAACACTGGCCCGGCCCGACTCGCCTCACAGTCCCACTCCCCCTGCAGGGTGCAAGAGGTCCCTGCAGGTGTCACGAAGGACACACGCCGCCGATAACAATCTATCTTGGCCTGGAAAGCCATAAGCCAATCCATACCCAAGATCAGGTCAAACGTCCTCAAAGGCATCACATGCAAGTTAAAACACAACTCCACCTCGCCTATGGTTAACACACAGTCACAACACACTCGCCGTACCTCAATCATGCCTCCCACCGGAGACTCCACAACTAGGGGCCTCGTGGCCTCCACACAGGCTAACCCCAAGCCGTCTATTACAAGCTCAGCAACAAACGAACATGATGCACCCGTATCGAAAAGAACAGAAGCTAATGTACGGGAGATCAAGAGGGTACCTCTAACCACCGATGGTCCTGCTCCACCCTCAGTGGTGGGGGTGGTAGCTCGACCTCCTCCTCCTGGTATGTCGCCTCCAGGCGTAAACACCCTTCCTTGGCCCGTGCCACCGGTCGGCTCACTCACCTGGACGCTTCCCGCTAAGGTTGCCTCCGGCCTCGGTCTCTGCCGCCGCTCCGGCCTCCCCTGGGGTCGGGTCCGACCGGATCTGCCTGGCTGGCCTGCCACCGACGAGCTAGTCTCTCCGTGGTGCATGGAAGCTAGCATCACTCCTCACGCTGGATGCCGCGCCCCTGTTCCCCTGTTGCCACTCCCGCAAACCCGGCGCAAATGACCCTCTCGTCCACGGTTGTTGCATCGCCGGGTCCTTCTTGGGGCACTCCCCTTTGAAGTGACCCGCTCTCCACAAGACAGGGCATCCGCTCGGTAGACTCCCAGATGGACCACCCTGTCTTCCGCCGCCAAAGGTGAACCTCCCAGGGTTCACAGAGGTCTGACCCCGACTGCGAAAAGAACTGCTATCCCTCTCCTCCGTCTTGAGCCTCTTGGACCCTACATCTCGATCAGGCCCACTCTGCAACTAGCGCCCCTGATGGGCCTGCCTCCCATCATCCAGCTCTCTCTCAGCTATACGGGCCGTCTCCACAGCCGCAGCATATGTCCTCAAACGTAGAATCGCCACCCTCTCCCTAAGGGCTGGCCTAAGACCCAGAGTGAACTTGTGGGCCTTCAGGTCCTCCCTAGCCACAGTCTCAGGAGCAAACCTACTCAAGCTCCGGAACTCCCGCTCATACTCAGGTACCGTCCTGGATCCCTGCTTCATGCTGCCGAATTCTTCCCTCTTCTGCCATCTCACTGATTCCGGAAAGAACTCATCATGGAAGAGTTGCAAGAACTCCTCCCAAAACATGAGTTACACCGCACGGCTCCCCGCGACACTCGTCCACCACTCCAAAGCATCCCCCTCCAGCTGCCGAATTGCCAGTCGCACCTTGTCCTCTTCCCGGGGCAGGAGAAAGGAGAACACATGCTCGATCTGCCTCAACCACTGCTCAGCTACCACCGGATCACCTTCCCCCTTGAATCGCGGAGGTTGTTCCTTTCGGAACCGTGTCACCACGTCATCCTCTGCACGAGTCGGTACACCACCCAGTGAACTCTCACGCTCACGAGGCAGCTCCCCACCTGGTGGTGGTGGTGGTGGCACCACCTGTTGGGCTGCCATCTCACGGCGCACCTCCTCCCGAACGTCCGCCGGAGTCCCTCCCGTAGCTCTCGTACCTCCAGCCGGATACCTTCTTGTAGCTGTGCCCAAATAACGCATGCCCTCCAACGGACGGTCCCGCACCCGACCCTCATGGGCAGATGACTCATCGCCCATTGCCCCGGACGCACGTGTCACTCTCCTTGGCGGCATTCTTACTACACGAAGTAAGAAGCACAAACGTCAAAACGAATTTATAATCTATCGCGTCACTACCTCTACCCCACTGATCAATCACATGACATTACACACATACATTGAATCAATCACATTTCACAGTTCAGTACACAGTGCCAAACAAATCAGAGTTGCACATTTCACTTAATCATGTGATCTTATCCACAGTTTAGCATACATTCACAGCAAATGCAACTAGTGCCCTAATGCCAATGCATGCAAATCCTACCACAAGACTGGACTACCCTAAGTACACCTTGGAGGCTCAAAGAGGACCATGTTGATCAGGCATGTCCCTCCAGGCTCCTCCAAAGGACTTAGGATAACCAAGTCCGCCCACTACCCTAGGCCAACTAGACCATGCTCTGATACCATATTGTCACGCCCCGGATTTCCAACCCAAGGAAACCGGTTCGTGACTCCCCTTTACCCACCCGGGGGGCAACGGGGTTGGATTACTGGACGCCACACAAACAAGACTAACAATTACCATAAATCAAACAAGCCACATCTTTATTTAATTTCAAACATCAAAGGTTCATAAACCTACCAGGTTCTTTACTACAATTCAATCCCTTATTACATTTCCCCCCTCCCTTGGGGTTACATAGATTATAAAATTACATTACTGAACTGAACAATAAAATGAAGATGGTCTTCCACCTTGGTGTATCCACCTAACGCCTGTAAGTCCTTGGAAAAGAAGCAAACACAGGGAGGGGGGTGAGCAACCACAGCTCAGTAGGGATCAAGTCTCCCCAACCCTTCCCATGTTCCTAGCGGCTACATGCCATGTGTACAAGTGCAGTGTCGTGATACAATAATTTCAACAGACATAATAACAACCACATCAACAATTTATAATCTTCCACTGCCACACAGGCTAACACTTTAACCACAAGTGATTTAACCGCCTCTTCAGGCCAAGTTATTTAACCGCCTCTTCAGGCCAAGTGATTTAACCGCCTCTTCGGGGCCCGCTTTAACCGCCTCTCAGGCAAAGTAATTTAACCGCCTCTTCAGGCCAGATACCACAGTCAAGCACACAACACACACCATGGTCACTCAAGCATACAACCAAACACTTGGTGTGCACCCGTTCACAAGTGCACAAACCCAGCCATTCAGGCCATAGAACAAACACCCAACGATACATACATACACTAAACCACAAGTCCAGTCACACGGACATATTACCAAACACGTAATGGGCATATACACACAACTAAATTCACACAGGCATTTCATCAAACATATAGCATGTAATCCACGGAATCACACCAAAATGCCACCTGAAGGCCAACATCCATATAAGAGATCACACCTATATGGATTACATATGTATATATAACAGATATAACCCATAATCTGCCCTAGGACCCTAGGACAGAGGAGGATTTAGGAAGAACAGAACCCCTACCTTAAAACAGATCTTCCTTGCTCCCGCGCTAAACGCCGTCCTCCCCACGCAAGATGCTCCAGCGGCGAACCAAAGAACTCCCCTTCCTTCTCTCTCTCTAGCTCTCTCTCTCTCTACGACCAGGCCGCAGCACTGAAGAGAACCCTAAACCTAAAACAGAGGGCTTCTCCTCCTTATATAGACAACACAACATCAAAACGACGTAGTTTTGATTAAGTGAATCCCAACATCAAAACGACGTAGTTTTGATGGAACAAGCTATGACCTTTCCACATCCATACACACCAAAATATTCAGAATTTCAACATGGTCCTTTGGAGAAAGTTCATTAGAATGTCAAAACCAAGGGAACCATGCAAAAACATGCCTACATGTGAATTCCCCAATTCACGTGCAACTCCAAATGCACTCCAAATCAGCTCAAACTTCACCCCTAGCCTCCTTGAATCATGTAGAAGACAACCACACTTGCACGTGAATTGGACCCATATCACGTGCACCTCACATACACGTCCGTTTGGCCTGAAACTTCTGTGGTAGATAGAGGACATCATTCTAAGAATCTTTCCTTTTGCACGTGAATTCATTGGAGTCCATTAACTAGGTCAAAATCTAGAAAAACTCTACTCAGAAGGCAAAAGGTAAAACTGTGACTAACTCAAGGTACGGGTCCTTACACCCGAAGGCAAAAGGTAAACCTGGCTCTGATACCTTCCGAGATAGCCCAGCCCATACCCGTCACAAGAATTTTGTCCGCTTTGGCCAACCAGTCTTGGGCCTCGCCCTCATGGCCTGCTCCGCACGGTTTTGTCTTTGGGCCTCGCCCAAAACGTGTCCCTGTGAGGTGAGGTATCCGTCCCCTCCTATAAGGCGGACTTTGTTCTCCTCACCAAGCAATGTGGGACTAACACCCACTCATGGGTCGTTACAATCCACCCCCCTTAGGAGGCCCACGTCCCCGTGGGACCATGGCACACCGCTCCGGTCCGGCTCGATACCATCCGAGATAGCCCAGCCCATACCCGTCACAAGAATTTTGTCCGCTTTGGCCAACCAGTCTTGGGCCTCGCCCTCATGGCCTGCTCCGCACGGTTTTGTCTTTGGGCCTCGCCCAAAACGCATCCCTGTGAGGTGAGGTATCCGTCCCCTCCTATAAGGCGGACTTTGTTCTCCTCACCAAGCAATGTGGGACTAACACCCACTCATGGGTCGTTACATTCTAGTTGTGAACAATGTGGGTATCTATGCTAGACAACTTAATTCTAACTACTTAAGATTCTCAATTATTATTCAAATAATGCATAATCAAATAAACTCAGATTGGAAAATCAAATAAACTCATATTGGAATTAACATAAGCACAAACAGTTCAAGTGTAAAACAAGCACAATTTGTTCCTATATTCCCTCCCCCACACTTAAAACATGCAGTGTTTGCAATGTATTCAAAAATAAGCACACAAGAGGAGAAAAATATAAACAGATGAAGAAAAAGAACTAATTTCAACTCACGGTGATACACATGGCTCCTAATTTATGTAGGCTTCAGCAAGAGAGAATAAAAATTGAGGTGACAGTTGGCACTGCCCTGCATACTCAAAAACAAAAAAAAAAACAAGAAAAGCAAAACACACCAAAAATAAAAACAAATAATGGAAATAAAAGAAACACTAAATCGGGTTGCCTCCCCAAAACGCTTATATTTAAAGTCTATAGCTAGACTTTCTTGAAACGAGGCTCAACCATCGAATGATAGGCTTTCATCCTTGTAGTATACACTTTAGCACATTCATAGGCCATATCAGGATAAGGAATTGGTGGTGGTAGCCATTTAAACTCTTTAAAGTGCACACTTGAGGACATCTTCACAAATATAGTGTCCTTCACTGCAAATAAATTATGATGACAAGACAATACAAACTCCACAGGCTCACTAAACAAGGCATCCACAATAGTATGTTCCACATTAGTGACAACATCCTCAAGCAACTCCCCCACACTTGAATTGTTGCCAATGAGCCAATTCAAGTGTAAGGACCCGTATTTGAGGGGCCTTAGAGATAGCTTTGAGTTAGAGACCGTATTTTAACAAATGAATATCAGCACAATGATGTGCTCATCAAATGGAGAATTTTAACTGTACTTGGACTAAATTTGAGATTTGAGGTCCTGAGGGGTATTTTCGGGATTTCACAAATAATTTTATATTCCCTTTTAAATTACCCGGGTTTGTATTTTGAGCTTTGGGCCTCCCTTCAAGGGAAAAACCCAATATGAGAGAGAGTGGGCTGTTTTGCCTTTCTTCTTGGGTTTACTTAACCATTGGGCTGCATTTGGTCTTGGGCTTCTATTAAAAAAACAAAATAATAAAAAGAAATAAAAATAGGAGAAAAGAAAAGGAAAACCAAACCCTACCTTCCTTGCAGCCGTCACACACACACACGCCCAGAGAGAGAGAGAGAGAGAGAGAGAGAGAGGGAGACGATCCAGAGTGGAGGAGTTTCTGACGATCAAGGATTTCCTACAGATGACGGGAGGCCGGAGGCGTTGAGGTAGCAAGGATACAAATCGCTCCGTTCTTTTCCCCAATTCTTTTTCTGCAATACGAGGTAGGGATTTCAAGTTTTGTCTCTTTGCCGTCTCTCTCTTACAGATTTCTAGAAAACAAAATTTATATGATGATCTGGGATGTTGAAAAGAGACTTTTAATATATATTGAGTTTCTAAATTCCATCTTGAGCCTATGGATGATCTGGGGTTTTTGTCTGAGTTTTCTAAATTTCTGAATTTCTGCGTGAGATTATTTGTGTCTTTGGGTTAGAGGTCATTTATATACCCATTGTCTTGAAACTATTTAGATGAAAAGTTTTGGGAAAACCCTATATTTGGTTTGGCTAAGGCCTTTGGTATTGGGAAATCAAACGAGAGTGAGGCCAGAGTTGGATTTAGACCCTGTTTATAGACTTAGAACCTCAATAACTTCTAAACTAAAACGAATTTGAGGTTGGTCCTTTAGGGAAAAATGATTAGAATGATAAAAGGAAGGTTTTGGAACCTGCACGTGAGAATGCCTTTTTCACTTGCAGATTCATCCTTGCTCCAAATTGCCCAAAATTTTAGGTGGAGCTTCCTTAGAAGCATAGGAGTTGAAATACCCCTGCACGTGAGAATGACCTTTTCACGTGCAACCTTGTTTTTGGCTAAAAATCGTCCCTAAACCTTCTGGGATGGTTAGAATGATGTTCTGAGTTAATTTGCCTCTGCCCGTGACAATAGGTTGTCACGTGTAGCTTGTTTTGGGCTCCCCTTGAGGTGGGTAAGCTTCCTTTGAAAGGTTGTTTATGATCCAGACTATGAGTGTGAGAAATGTGTGGACTTTAGGGACCAGGAGGAGTTAGATAACGTTATATGAAATAATGTAATTGTTCTGAGACTATCTGTTGTTTTACATTCTAAGTTGAGTTTTTTGTATGCTAAGTGAGTTGCATGTTTGTACTGTGTTTGTTGAGTTATGTTTGTTGAGTTGGGATTGTTGAGTTGTATATGTTGAAATGTGTATGTTGAGGACCCCAGAAACGCAGGGAGTTGAGATGAGAACCCCAGAAACGCGGGGATTGAGTTGAGTATGGGACAGTCATTATACTGTACCCCTTGAGATGAGATTCACATTTGCCGGGTGTGGTATGTCATGTCGCCGTGGTGGCGGGGTGTCCTTTGCCCTCCTGTGCAGGCAGAGGTATGAGGTGTGTTTACTGGGTGATGGTTGTTTTAGCTTAAGTCACTACACGAGCACATGCATCCACTTGACATGTATAGTTTTAGAGTGGGACGGGACTGGGGAGACTTGATCCCTACTGAGCTGTGGTGTGCTCACCCCTCCTATGAACTGTTCTTTGTAGGACCTAGCAGGCGATAGGCGGAAGAGCTGAGTTGGTAGGCCACTGGGGCTGTATGGCCTTATATATATGTATACATTTGGTTATTTCGTTGTATTTGAGATTCTGTTTGTTTGAACTGTGTACCCTGGTTTTATTATTGGGAGCTTGTTCCCTAGTGGGTTGTAAAAGGGCTGGAAGCCTCTAAGAAATGTAATTGATGTATTGTGTTGTGAATACCGTATGTATGTATATTGTGGTGGTGTGCTTGGCATGGAAACAAGTACATGCCCCTTGGCATGTTGACTTGTGATATAGGGATAGGACAGCACCCGCGGTAGGTGTCCTCACTTTGGTGTTTACACCGAACCCTTAACCCTTCGGGTGCGGGCATGGGTAGTCATTACCCATTTCCAAGGGGGAAGGAAACTTGGGGCATGACAAATTTCGCAGTTATCAAATTCCCCTACACTTGAACTTTGGTCGTCCTTGAACAAAAATAAAAATTAAGCACTAAAATAAAGATTATCCAATCATGCAAATTTAAATATATAAAGAGAACAACTCAAGTATAACGAATCAAGTTCTAGTATGGAAGTGAGTGTGTGTACCAAAATTATTCAACTTCCAAACCTTTTCAATTTAAACCTTCATTCATAGCACTTAATCAAATTACACAAATATGTAGTCCTCAATCAATCAACTTGAAAAAGCATGCTTAAAAATTAATATCATAATTTATTTACACTTGCAACATCATGCCATCTACTATACTCTTTTTTTTCTTACCATTCTCTTTTTTTCATATAATTGATAATGGTGTAGATGTACTGCAATGCTTTACAAAGGGTGCATTTTATGCTCCTTTCTCCTTTGATGAGTTATGCATCCCCACAAACCATAATCTTCTCTCTTTTTCTTCTTTTTGTTTAAGCACACAAATTTAGTTGAAAATAGTCCCAATTTGCAAGAAAAACTTCAAGTGAAGGCATGAGTAACATGTAATGATATCTAAAGTAGGTCAAAATATATAACATTAATAATCAAGCATGGCTCAAAAATAGGTAATATCATGGTTTCTACAATTTGTACTTCTCAAATAAGGCATAAATTCAAGCTAAATCAATCAAGTATAAAAGTTAAAAATTCTAGTTGTGAACAATGTGGGTATCCATACTAGACAACTTAATTCTAACTACTTAAGATTCTCATGCCATGCACAAAAAATAAAAATAGTTAGAAACCTACAAAAAATGAAGAACTATTAAAAGAGGAAACCTACAAAAAATAGAAACAAAAAATAAAGAACAAATCAAATCAAAATCTTAGCCTCCCCGGCAACGATGCCAATTTGGAAAGGGCATTTGTCGCACACGCACTTCAAATAAAATTTAAACTAAGTATAGCATAGGGCTAACAGAGGTCGTTCACTAACCGGAGAACTTATAAAATTTAATTCAACTTATTCTTCAAGAAAAATAAAGAAAAGCTAAGTTAGAGAATTAGGGGGGTTTTGTGTGAAATTAAAATAAAATTAAATATATAAAGAAAATTAATTAACTAAAGACACAAATGATTTAACCTCTCACTTCAATTCTTATTTATCATTATCTTATAAAGATGGAATAACATATTTAAGGCCCCATAATTCAATTAAATCAAGACTCCGTGATTATAATAAAATTATGAATTCGCACTAGAAATCAAACTTGAACTCGTACCAATCCTAGAAACGATTATGTTTTGTATTTGGAAGACCAAATCGAACACTACGAATAATAATCTTCACATCTCAAAATTAATTAACCGCAACAGTGAATTAATCACAATTAAAAATCATGCTTTAAATAATTCACAATTAACTATAACTGCAAATTAATTGCAAAAAATTTAAAACAGAAAGATGAACGAATTGTAAACCATAGCACCTAAATAAATTATTAAATTGAAGAATCAAGATTCAAAATAATCAAAGTTTGAAGTTAAATCAAATACAGAAAATTAATTCATAGAAAGTAAATATAAGAACAGTCTTGCAGTGTTTTGTCGAAAGATATGGAGATGACTTGGCGCGATGGAGGCAGTGTAATGGAGGGATGATGTCGCGTTCGAGAGCTGTACGCGCCTCCAATCTCCAATGCAACACCAATATAACCCAGCGCCGCAGCCCTGAAATCGAAGGATCAAAGCTTTGAACATCTTGTAGATCTTTTCAATTGGATAAGCAATTTACAAGGACTAAGCATTAAATGCATCAGGAGTGATCATGGTAAGGAATTTGACTTTTCCGATATGAGATCATATTGTTTTGAATATGGCATTTAGCAGGACTTCTCTGCACCCAGGACTCCACAAAAAAATGGAGTTGCTGAGCATAAGAATTGCACTTTAGTCGAAGCTGGTAGATCAATGTTAGCAGGGGCAAAGCTTCCTCTCAGTCTATGCATTGAAGCTATATCCACTGCATGCTATGTTCAGAACAAAACACTTATCAATAATGTTACCATGAAAACACCCTATGAGATGTGGAGAGGCAAGAAGCCGTCAATCTCTCATTTCAAAGCTTTTGGGTGTGCTTGCTACATGTTAAACAATGGCAAAGAGGCCCGGAGTAAATTTGAGCCAAAATCCAATGATGGGATCTTTGTCGGATACTCGTTACACAGCAAGGCTTATCACATCTTCAATAGAAAACGTTTAACAGTCGAAGAATCTATCCATGTTGATTTTGATGAATCTAACCTTGATTGGTCAAGTATAAGATCTTCAAATTCAAATGTTCAGGATCATACGGACACGATTGACTATTCTCAACTCCAACATGTTTCTGCCACTACTACTGAAAAATCACTGAGCACCAAAGAAGCACTGATGATGTTTCCGAAGATTTGGACTCAGGACTTCCACTCAACTCTGGACCAATTGATACGAACATTCAAAACTCTAGAGAACCTTCTAGTCCATCCGGACCAGTTAATATTGAAAGTCACAATGCCGAAGAACCACAAAGTACTTCTGGGACTGTTCATCATACGGATATAACTGGCCTGGAAGAAGCTCAACCAACTGATATACAAGATCCACCCAATCTGGAAGAGCTTGAAATCGTTGATTACTCACCACCACTTGCGCAGAACTATAGGTGGACTTGAAACCACCCATCAGATCAAGTGATTGGTGATCCTACTATTGGAGTAAGAACACAGACAGCCACCTCCAACTTGTGTCTTCACTATTGTTTTCTATCACAGATAGAGCCAAAGGTGGTGGATGAAGCCTTTCAAGATTCAAACTGGATAGATACTATGCAAGAAGAGCTTAATCAGTTTAATAGGAATGAAGTGTGAACGTTAGTACCAGGGTCTAGGTCGCAACAAGTCGTTGGAGTTAAATGGGTGTTCTGGAACAAACTAGATACTGATGGAATAGTAATTCGGAACAAAGCTCGACTAGTAGCCAAAGGATATTGTCAAGAAGAAGGCATTGATTATGACGAAACCTTTGCTCCAGTAGCTAGACTTGAGGTGATCCGAATGTTCCTGGTGTATGCATCCTATGAAAACTTCACAGTTTATCAAATCAACATCAAGAGCGCTTTTCTTAATGGAGAACTTCAAGAGGAGGTTTATGTTGAACAACCTCCAGGCTTCGTTCAACATAAGGCTGAACATATGGTATATAAACTACGGAAAGCCTTGTACGGATTGAAGCAAACTCCAAGAGCTTAGTACGACACACTGTCGAAATTCTTGCTCGAACACAACTTCAGAAAAGGGAAGATTAACACCATATTATTTCTACGGGCAGTTGTTCTCAGCAAAAGCAAAGATGCCATGGTTTGCTGACATAGTGAACTATTATACATGTTCTTGTGTTCGTCAAGAGTGTAGGTCCCAAAGTGAGTCTAGAGGGGGGGTGAATAGACTTTCTTCATTTGCGGAAGCTAGACTGTCAGCTGGATTTCGATTCTTCCATGGATAACTTTGATGGAAGTATTAATGGAAAAGATGACAATATGGACTATGGGTGATAAAGAGAGATATAATGAACTATCAGCCAAATCTGGGATGTGAGTAAATGCTCTTTGCTTAACAGATCTCAGATGTGAAAGGAATGATCTGTGATAGTTCGGATTGTGGAAAGCAACACATAGATTAGACTCAATGCTTATGCTGGATCTTGAATGAGCAAGAAGATATGGTAGATCGAAAGATTTGATCTTGATCTTGGTTTCACACGATGTACAGCACTTCGGAAATTTCCTCTCAGAGTCTTTCTCTCTATGTTGGAACTTCCTCTGTTGTTAGTTCTTCAAAAGATTACTTCTTTAAAGTATGTCAGAACCATTATATTGTGTTCTGTGTGTTTCCTTCCTTTGAGAGAGAGATTAAGCTCACGATATTGTCGTTAAGTGTGAGAGATATTTTTTTTAAGGTTAAAGTGCTCGTGCGCCGTGTTGTCCATCCCGACAGACTGACTTCCCGCCACTAAAAATGCGGAATGTTAGGGGATGGGTTGATCTGCTCTGATTTGCAGATCAGATGCCCATACTGCGTATTTGGCATGCAGTAGATCTTGACCGTTCATCCGTGGATGGTAGTTGGCAGCAATTAATGAGTCATTAAATGCGCTCAATTGCTCGGGACGGCATAGGCTTACTGTACAAACCCTACCTGAATATATCGCTAAGTGAATATGCTTAGGGTTGTAAGTTTGCCTCAAAGGTAGATGCTTCGTAGGTTTGGTGACTCGAAGATTTCAGTTAGAACCTGTTGGAAGTTGTAAAAGTTTGCTTCAGGCTTTACAGTGTTTCTGCGAGTCTACGACTCATATCTTTGAGTCTTCGAGCTAGAGTTCAGGTTGGATTAGTCTTTTGTGTCACTCTATTAACTGAAGTCTACAACTCTGCGAGTCTACGACTCTACGAGTCTGCGACTCTTCGAATGGCGCTTAGTGTGACTTCTTCGTAGTCCGCCTAATCTACCTGTTGTTATAGCTACGAGTCTACGACCCTAGCTCTGTGGGTCTACGACCTTCGGGTCTCTCAGTTTACTTTATTTGACTAAGTGGCTCTGAAAGTCTTTAACTCTACGAGTCTTAAACTTTGCTTTTCTTCCTTAGTCTTTCACAGATGCTCATAAACTGAGTCCCCGTATGGCTACGACCCTTCAGCTATAACTCTCAGCCTTCGATCTCCGAGTCTGTAAGTTTGGTAATTTGTTTATAATAACTGTATCCCTTGAGTCTACGACTCTACGACCCTTGAGTTACAGTTTCGTTTGTTTGCCAGTCTTTATAGCATCGACTCTTCGACCTTCAACCTACGAGTCTATGAGTCCTGTTTTCTTAACAGTGTTCGAAGGCTTCGACTCTACGACTTTCAACCTACGAGTCTACGAGTCCTATTTTTTTAACAGTGTTCGAAGGCTTCGACTCTACAACTTTCAACCTACGAGTCTACGAGTCCTGTTTTCTTAACAGTGTTCAAAGGCTTCGACTCTATGACTTTCAATCCTACGAGTCTATGAGTCCTGTTTTCTTAACAGTGTTCGAAGGCTTCGACTCTCCGACTCTACGAGTCTTCAAGTCTAGTGGCAGTTTAAGTTCTATTAATTGACGTAAGTGTATTTAGGGACTCTACAATTCTACGGGTTGCGAGTCTACGAGTCATATAACATTGGTTACTGTTCTTTAGAATTCTTCGACTCTACGAGTCTCTGAACATATTGGTGCTTGCAGTAACTCTCTCTTTCGTCCATCGACTCTGAGACCTTCGACCCTGGATCTATGAGTCGCAATGTTCTGTCACTATTTCGCCTTGAGTCTCTAGACCCTACGAGTCTACGAGTCTCTTGCCAATACGTCCTATGACAGTTTCACTTCTACGAACACGACTCTTCGACCCTACGACCTTCGGTTCTTCGAGTCTCCAAACATAGACTATATTTTGGCAACTTCATCAAATCCTATATTCCCAACAATCTCCCCCTATTTAATGTAATCTGACAATACGTGAAAACATGAAGTCTGAGACTACGAGTTTGATAGACAATTTTAAGTTCATAGAAAATATCATTGCATATGAAAAATTTGGAGATCAAAATTACGAAAATGCACACTCCTCTCCCCCGTAGGCATGAAGCTGTGTTAGCTTGCTCCTGTCAAAAATAACTCCCCCTATGACTTTGCTCCCCCTGAGATATACTCCCCCTTTCTAGGGTGAGGAACAAGCACCAGAATAGAAATCACATGGGAGCAATGTAATAAATCACAAAACAGTAGGCAGCAGAGCAAAGACATACACAAAAAGTAACTAATAGAAAGTAAGTACACCGAAAAGTGAAAAACAAGAAAAGCAGTGTACAAGGAAATAGAGTACAAGACAGTTACGGTTTAAAGTCAGAATATTTTACACTTTGCGTAAACAGAAAAATAGTGGCTTCCTCGCGTAGAAGTTGAGTAGGAGTCAGATGTAATGAGGCGGCTCGACTGCTTACTCGATCAAATTCAGGCACGAGGGCAGAAAAGCCAGTGGTGGTCAGGATGCGAATATAGTGGCACACATAGAAACCACATCTATGAGCATCATCCTGAGCAGGTACTCCTTGCTTGACTCGAGTGATCTCCATTGGTTTTGAAAGAGGATATCCCCCGCACCCATGCGAATATCCCTGCATGACTCTCGTGAGGGTGCGATTGAATTCTCGAAGTTGTTCCCGCCTATGGAGTAATAAAGTGGTAGGCTTTGAGTCAAATATGACTATCCTCTAGTTCTTGAAATCTAGATCGAGGAGAAACCAGTGAGGGGATGTTGATAGGTAGGGGATGAGCACATGGTCGACCTCATCCCATGGATCGAAGGAGTTCTCATATCGCCGACAATGAATAAGCTCAATTAATGAGGCATCATCAAGGAGCTGAGCCTGCATAATAGGCAAACAGAGCTCCACTCGGGTATCGAGACGAATGTGGAGAGGAAGCTTTGCCAGATAAGACTTTTGGGCAAAGATGAATTGTGTCATCTCAATATTATCCATTTCTTCACCGTCGTGCAGTAAACGACATAAGTCTGGACCAGTGAAGAAGGCTTCGTAGCCACACGTCCGCGCAGTGGTATCCCTAGCAACATAGGTATTGAAAGCAGCAAGTTCAGCTGAGGTGCCTCCAGTTGTTACAGTGCGCGGTGGGATGAGTTGTTGGTCGGTGGTAGTAGCGGAAGGTTTAGTAGGTGAAGCAAGAATGGTATACTCTCAGCCGTACTTGGATGGGTAGTTGAGGGATCAGGCTGAGTAGAAGAAGATGGTTGGCAGGGAGTAGTTGTCTGCTTCTTCATACGTGTTCCAATGGGCACATCATCATCATCATCTGAAATGACAGTGGTTCTACGTGCACGCTTTCGCCCACGCGAGTAAGTGGTTGTAGATGGAGGTGGTGAGTGACTCGAGGGAGGCACTGCTGGCTGTGGAGGATCTACAGGTTTAGGTGCAGACCGGTCGGATGGCTGTGGGTGAGTGTTTTTGACGGTGAGAGTTATGTCCCCATTGGCAAGACGATGACATTCAGAAAGAATAGCTCCTAGAGTTGTACTGAGTCCTTGGTATTGTCTCTGGTAAGCACCTTTAATGTCTTTACAGTGTTCCTCCAGATGTCTGAACCCATCGGAGTTTACACGTGTGAGAGATGTCATTTCTTGCTGCACCTTGTCTAGGGTACGGTCTGATAACTCAACTTGAGTTCGTACCTCTTCTATACCTGATTCCATGGCATCTAGTCGTTCTTCAAAAGCATGAGATACTGATGTTTTAAGGATGCCAGAGGAAATCAGTTTCTCAAGGACCTTGCTTGCCAGAAGATCTACTTCTTCAGCCGTCAGGGAACGGGAGTGAGATGCAGCTAGTACTGGAATGGCCATTGGAATATTGGCTACAAACTCCTCACTCACCTGAGTGGCCACTTGATGTATTACCGGTGTAGATGGTATGGCCATCTCAGAGCTCTCCACAGGCTTAGGGACCTGTGGAACAGCTCCTGCATCGGAGTCACTGGCTACAGCAACAAGGGTTTCTTCTTCTTCTGCTTCTTCTTCCACAGCATTTGGTACCATCTCAGCATCATGAGGAGTATATATGGCAGGTGAGTCCACCATGATGGGAGATGGGGTAACCACTGAGACAGCTTCCACTGGGTCTCTTCTTACAAGACCCTGCTCAACTAACCAGTTAATCAGATGGTCTTTGTCTACCATCTGCTTACCGAAGCCGATCCATGCCTTCCTTAATTCGGCGGGGGTCATATGAGCCTGGGCATACTCAACATCAAAGTCTTCTAGCTCAGACTCCCCAAGAGAGCTCAACAAAACAGGTGTCGTACCATTATCTTCTGGGGTTTCCTGTGCTGGTGTCTGCCCTCCATCTGCAGGCTTTCTAATTTCTGCAGTATCCTTGGGCAGCTCGGTAGTAGGGGCCTCGTCAGGTTCTCCACCACTTCAGCTATATGTATTGTTGTGGCGGATGCAGAGGAGCCCCTAGAGATCTGTGGGACACGGGCCGGCTGTCGTGGTATGTGAGTTGGGGCCCGTACAGAGCTGGCTGTGTCCTCTGCATGACTTCTTGCACTTGAATCAGGCCTCTTCATCGACTTGATCTCCAGCCGCCCATCCTCATAGATGCTTTTAAAAATGTATTTGGTTGGTAGTGGCACTGTAGGTTGGTTGCAAAATACGTTAGGGTGCAGGAACCTTAGGACTTTGGTGAGAAGTAGTCCAAAGTGTCCCTTCTTGCTCTTGATCATCGTGTGTATCAAAGTTCCCCAGTCTACTCGTCTTCCCTGTAGAACACTGCACATGATCCTCATCTACTCATGGCTTGCAGAGTCATGAGCAGTCTTCTTACACAGTAGGCACTATCCGGTGATTATGAGAGTCGCCAGTGCCTGACCGGAAAACCCAATCTTCAGGGCTCCCCGACCTTGCTTTCCAGGATTGGAATACCCAAGAAAAGACTTACACTCTTCTCTGGAGAGACTAGGAAGAGGATCAAAGTTACCTTTAGGGAGTGGAAGTACATTTCGGAGCGTTTCGGCAGAGACTCGAATCTCCACTCCGTGTACCGTTCCCACAATGTCATCTCCAGCGAATACCAAGGTCTCGTAAAATTCCGAGATGTCTTCTACCAGCAAGTCTTGCATTCCCGAATAGACAGATACAATGCCAGTATCATCAAGGCGACTTCTAAATTCGTCCAGCCAGCTGACTTTGGCGTCGCCTATGGCTTCCCAATCGATGATGAATCCCGGGACGATGTTGCATAGATCGTCGGCCATCGATGAGCTTGGACCTGCCATGGAGCTTGTAGAGAGAGAAAGAGACACTCATATAGAGAGATTGTAAGGTTCAAAGGTGGTCAGGGGAGAGAGAAAGAGAGAAAGAGAGAGAATTGAAGAGAGAGAGAGAGAGAGAGAGAGAGAGAGAGAGAGTTCTAGGGTTAGGGTTTAAGTGTGAAAACGACGAACATACCTCTGGGCTCCATCTCTATCAGTGACTTATTATGAGTTGAGAAGTGTACCATAGAAGTCACACACTCTGTTGATTCATTTTCAGGGTCCGCGTTCTTTTCTCTGACCCGCCTCTTTATTATCCGGATCCACCCATTGGAGTACTCAAGTGAAAAGTCCACGTCACTTCTTAAGTCGGTATGTTTTGGATTTTCAGTGCACAGTGACGTGCTGACGTGTCTGCGATGCTTGGGTAGTGAGTAACAGAATCCGTCTTGCTTTGATCCTTTGGACTGCGACTCTACGAAGCTGCATTTAGGATGCTTCGAGGCTTCGACCTTCGAGGCTTCGAAGCAGCAGTCTTCGATCCAGCAGTTCTTCAATGCAGTTTGCTTTGAGGTCGACTACGAATTTAGTGAAAGGTGGATTTCTCTGGACTTTTTCAACACTTAACAACACACATGTGATGCATATGATAATTCACATAATATTATGCATGATGAACAGTGTTGTGAGTGGAATTGAAATTGCGTGTCCAGAACTTGATTTCTTTCAACCGTCCTACCTGGTTTACATGTATGGCTACTTCATCACTACCATTTAACTCTCCATTTACTTTAGAAATGACTAAGTACTTCTTCACACTACATCTTGTGCCAAAAAATGATCATTATGTTAACATAGCATCCAGTAAACCATGATTTATCAAGTGCAACAACCCAGTCATGAATTTAGAGTCTCCTCATATATTTAGCAAAACTCACTTAGTGGAGGCCTCACCCTCTCACTCTCGGATCAGCATGTGAGCATGACTCAGGAACTAGAATTACACTGTTTGGTAAACTCATGGTCAACCGAATCTTACCACAACCCTGAGCCAACAATGATTTTCAGTTCAGCATAGATGACTTGAGAGACAAGATGGCCCTATTGAGAATCAGAACACACACTCAATCATTGTCTAATTTATAACACAGTAAAGGTAGAGTTTGGAGTTTGATCATTCAGGTTGTCTGTGTGAGTCGTCTCTTTTCTTTTGTAGAGCATCAATTTTCAGTGCTTATTCATGATCCTTTTTACATAGACAGAGCTCAACACAGTATCTTTTTGAATCACGTGGTCATACAATTTGACCTCCAACTATTACTCTAACAGAGACACAATCGAGGGGAATAGTGAGGACTCCCCTTAAGATAGGCAGTCAATCTATTGTCTATTATCATTTTGCCTGATCCACCTTGCCTTTTTCTAGTGAAAGGTAGTGGCTCTTTTTAAGTAATAGGCTTTTTATGATTCTCAAATACTACAGTCTCAGTCATCCTTTGAGCATTAAATCATTGAAGATACTTTCTGTGCAAGCCAATAGTACCATGAGATACAACAGTTCCTGCTAGTTAATGAATGCAATGCCACATAGGTGATATTCACTTAGAATGAAAATGACAAGTAATAGGAATATCATTTAATTTAACCATAGATGGAATTGCACTCATTTCACTCAAGACTTGAGGATTCATGACTGTAATGACCCGTGTTTTGGGATGTGTGGAGTTAGTCACAGTTTTGCCTTTTGAGTGGCAATTTTCTAGCTTTTGGGGAACTTCTACTCATGGACTTCAACCAAATCATTTTATTTACCAAATAGGGAACTTTTGACGAAAGGGGGCAGCGTAAGGAGGCAGAAATAGAGTGCACGTCATATGGGGCATTATGATGTGCAAGGTTTTTATTGCATGCCTGCTTTCTACATGATGCAAGGAAGATTGTGGTAGAATTTCACAGCTCTTGGAGCTGCACGTCATATGGGGATATGATGTGCATTATGGCGTGCGGCCATATTTTTGTACCGTCACCTTGGTTTTGTTATTCTAATCATATTTTCCCAAAGGGCCATGTTGGAATTATGAGTATTTTGTTTTGTATGGATGCGGGAAGGTTGTGACTTGTGTGATCAAAATTACGTCATTTTGATGCTGGGTTTCACTTAATCAAAACTATGTCGTTTTAAT
This sequence comes from Taxillus chinensis, assembly GCA_023512835.1. NCBI lineage: Eukaryota > Viridiplantae > Streptophyta > Magnoliopsida > Santalales > Loranthaceae > Taxillus > Taxillus chinensis. The sequence goes on from CM042090.1 coordinate 45,356,941, forward strand.
AGTGGGTTTTCTATATAAGGATGAGGAGCCCTCTTGTTTTAGGTTTAGGGTTTGTCAGCCGCCGCAGCCGCAGAGAGAGAGAGAGAGAGAGAGAGAGAGAGAGAGAGAGAGAGAGAGAGAGAGAGAGAGATCCGGATCACTGCCGTGGTGGTTCGCGTGGGTGGACGGTGTCTAGTGTGGAGGCAAGAGCAGGAGGACACTTGCAAGGTAGGGGTTCTGTTCTTCCTTGAACCTATCCCAGGGCTTTGGCCTTGTGAAAGGCAATGTAGCTGTTTTGTTTTATATATATAAATATGTAAATTCATATAGGTGTAATCTCTTATATGAATGTTGGCCTTCAATGGCGTGTTTTGCTTGGATGTATATATACACGCATGTTAAGTGTTTGATATTATGCCTGTGAAGCCATGCATGTTAAGTGTTTGATATTATGCCTATGAGGCCACACATGTTATGTGTTTGATAATATGTTTGAATGACCACCCATATTATGTGTTTGACATTATACTTGTGTGGCTGGGTTTGTGAGCCTGTGAATGTATGCATGCTAAGTGTTTGAAGTTATGCCTGTGTGACCATGCATATTAAGTGTTTGATGTTATGCCTGTATGGCCATGTGTGCTGCGTGTTTGCTTGTACACCTAATGACTGTGGAAGCCCGGGCCTGTTTTATTGAACCCGGTGGCTATGGAAGCTCGAGACTGTTTATGTTAGCCTGTGAGGCTGTGGGAACTATTTGCCTAAGAGGCGGTTAAACTATTTGCCTGAGAGGCGGTTAAACTATTTGCTTGAGAGGGGGTTAAATCATTGGCCTGAAGAGGCGGTTAAATCACTTGCGGTTAAATCATTGGCCTAAGGAGGTGGTTAAATCACTTGCTTGAGGTGTTTAAAGTGTTAGCCTATGGGGTTGTGGAGCCTATGTGTGGTGTGTTTCCTTGCTATTTGTTTCTGCCACGTCACTGCACTGGAACACGCTCTCATATAGATGATAGGTGCATGGGATAGGCTGGGGGAGACTTGATCCCTACTGAGCTGTGGTTTCTCACCCCTCTTACTGTGATGTGTTTTCTTTCAGGAACCTATAGGCGTTAGGTGGAATCCCAAGGTGGAAGACCGTATTTGCTTTACCGTTTTCTTTTCGATTATGTTAATTTATGGTAATTGATGTAACCCCAATGGGGAGATATTGTAATGAGGAGTTTAATGTAATAAAAGCATGTTTGGACACGTTTGTAATGGTTTGAACTTAATAAATATATGATTTTGTCTCTTTGAATATTTGTTGTGAGGTGTATAGTGTCCTGTGTGGGCATGTTGTATCTTGCCCCCTTTATCCAAACTCGGGTAAAGGGAGGGTCACGTTCCGGTCTCCTCGGGTTGGAAATCTGGGACGTGACAATGACAGGTTGCACAAAAGACTTGAACCAGGTTCAGAGGTGGCAAGTTTCATCCATGTGATTTCTCAATTTCCCGCAGTAGACATGCATGAATCACACTTAGTCACTACTAATTTTCATGGAGACATAAACAGTCATTAACAGTGTCATACTTATGTTCATGCACAGGTAATTAGGTTGAAATGAAACACAAGACATGCTGTGAGACTTATGAATTTAAATCTGATATGCCAGGTTTTATCAGAAGTTCATTGAACCTGGCTTCTTGCAGTGGCTTGGTGAATATGTCAGCAAGCTGGTCATCAGTGGATATATACTCCAGGGAAATGTCTTTCTTCAGCACGTGGTCACGTATGAAGTGATGTCTGACTTCAATGTGCTTGGTTTTGGTATGCATAACAGAATTGTTGGAGAATGCAATGGCGCTTGTATTGTCACAATACAGAGGCACGGCCTTCAGGTTAAACCCATAGTCTGAAAGTTGACTGGCCATCCAAAGCAACTGAGCACAGTAGCTTCCTGCAGCAATGTATTCAGCTTCAGTTGTGGAGGTTGAAACTGAATTTTGTTTCTTGCTAAACCAGGATACAAGTCTGTTGCCAAGAAGTTGGCATGTTCCAATTGTGCTCTTCCTATCAATCCTGCATCCGACAAAGTCTGCATCTGAATATCCTCTCAGTTTGAAATCAGACTCTCTTGGATACTATAGTCCCAAATTTTCAGTTCCGTTCAGATACCGCATAATCCTCTTGACATGAGACAAGTGGGATTCCTTGGGATTAGCTTGGTATCTGGTACAGATGCATGTTGCAAACATTATGTCAGGTCTACTTGCTGTCAGGTACAGCAAGGATCCAATCATGCTTCTATATTCTGAGATATCCACTTCCTTGCCTGCTTCATCCATATCCAGTTTTGCGTTTGTAGGAATGGGAGTTTTCATGTGAGTCACATCAGTCATCTTAAACTTCTTCAGTATCCCATCCTCCAACTGCTTGACCTCCAATCCAAGGAAGAATGAGAGTTCTCCCATCATACTCATTTCATATTCACTTTTCATTAGATAGGAGAAGTCTTCACATTGTTTTTTGTCCCTTGATCCGAAGATGATGTCATCCACATAAATTTGGACTATCAAGGGTGATCCTTTTCTTTCCTTGAGAAACAGCGTGGGGTCAATTTTGCCTTTTCTGAACTTGTTTTTGATCAGAAACTTTGACAATGTTTCATACCACGCTCTGGGAGCTTGTTTTAGTCCATATAGCGCCTTCTTCAGTTTATATACCTTGTGCTCTTGGTTTGGCTCTGGAAATCCGGGTGGTTGTTCAACATAGACTTCTTCTTGGAGGTCTCCCTTCAAGAAAGCACTCTTGACATCCATCTAATAAACTTTGAAGTCCTTGAATGCTGCATATGCTAAGAACATCCGAATGGCCTCCAGTCTAGCAACTGGTGCAAAGGTTTCATCATAGTCGATTCCTTCTTCTTGTCTGTATCCTTTTGCAACCAGTCTGGCCTTGTTTCTGATTACAACACCATCAGCATCAAGTTTGTTTCTGAAGATCCATTTCAAGCCAATGACTTGCTGTGATCTGGGCCTGTTGACCAACTCCCATACTTTCTGTCTTTTGAACTGATTTAATTCTTCTAGCATCGCATCAATCTAATGGTGATCTTGAACTGCATCATCAACTGATTTTGGCTCCACTTGGGATAGGAAACACATATACAGATTTTCAAGGAGTGTGGCAGCCCTTGTTTTAACTCATGCAGCAGGGTCTCCAATTATCAGTTCAGAAAGGTGGTCCTTTAACCTTCTCCTTGCCTTTGGAAGGCCTTCTCTTTCTTCATGATGAATGCCCAATTGCTCAATGTCAGGTTCTAGGGCTGGTAGAAGTGGCAGAGTCTGAACAGGTTGAATGTTAGAGTCATGATTTTCTGCTGATTTTTTACTTGGTTTCGCAGCAACCGGTTCAGCTCTTTGTTCATCAGGTTCAAGTGCATCTTCCATTGTTTCTGTTGTAGTGGGGTTATCTGTGTCTTGGTCTTCTACAATGACAATGTCCTGCACTTCATTTACATTTGGATCTCCTTTTTGCATTCTATGGTTAGTCTCATCAAAAGAAACATGAATAGACTCTTCAACAACTTTTGTTCTTCTATTAAATACATGATAAGCCTTGCTAGTCATGGAGTATCCAACAAGATATCCATCATCTGATTTGGCATCAAACTTGTTCAAGTAATCCTTGCCATTGTTCAGAATGTAGCAAGTACACCCGAACATCCTTAGGTGACCAATGTTTGGTCTCCTTCCCTTCCATAACTCATAGGGTGTTTTCATGGCTCGTTTGTTAATTAGAGTTCTATTTTGTACATAACAAGTAGTGGCAACAGCTTCAACCATAGGGATTTTGGGAACTGAGCTCCTGTCAACATGGTTTTAGCTGCTTCATCTAATGTTCGATTCTTTCTTTCAGCCACTCCATTTTGTTGTGGAGTTCTTGGTGCTTAGAAATTATGCTGGATACCATGTTTAGTACAAAACTCTAACATATCAGAAAATTCAAATTCCTTGCCATGATCGCTGCGAATGCACTTAATAGAAAGATTCTTAACATTGGTTACCCAATTGAAGAGTTCAACCAGATTCTCAAATGTTTCGGTTTTATTTCTGAGAAACATGACCCATGTGTATCTGGTATAATCATCTACTACTGCAAGAAAGTATTGTGCACCAGATAAGGAAGACACATTTATTGGTCCACATAGGTCCATGTGCAGAAGTTCAAGTGGTTGTGTGATTGAGGTTTTATCTACACTTTTAAAGGAATGTTTAATCTGCTTACCCAGCTGACAATCCCTACAAGGGTGTTCTTTCTCATAAACATGCTTGGGTAAGCCCTCAACCAAATCAAGAGATGCCAGTTTAGACATAGTCTTAAAATTTAAATGACCAAATCTCTTGTGCCACAACCAACTAATGTCGGGTGAAGCTTTGGACAGAAAACAAATTGGTTCAGTAGATTGAGCATTACCAAAGACCAACTTGTAGACATTTCCTTGTCTATGCCTATTCAGTTTCACCTCTTTGGAGACAGGGTCCATAACTGTGCAGGTGTGTTTATTGAACAAAACTTCATAACCCTTGTCACACAATTGACTTATGCTCAACAGGTTATGTTTAAGACCTTGAACAACAGATACATTCTGAATTGAAACAGAACCATTAGAAAGAGTACCCTTACCAACAATCTTACCCTTTTTATTGTCCCCGAAAGTGACAGATGAAGCTGAAACCTCCCTTACTTCACTCAATAGGGAGGCATCATCTGTCATGTGCACAGAACAGGCACTGTCAAGATACCACTGGCTGGAATTGATCTTTTGTTTTCGGTGGCTGCTTTCAACTTCAGGTACCTATTCCTGCACAATGAGCAACTAAGTCTTGGGGGCCCAATTAAGATTGGGCTTTGGGTAAGTGAAAGCTGCAGTTGACAATTTAGGTTTCCAATAAGAAGAGGCAGATTTAACTTTCCATGCTAATTTAGGTGATCCATCATTAGATTTGTTAGCAAGATTGACCTTCAGACTTTCTGCACATTTTCCTTCCTTATTGTTATCTTTGGCAGCTTTATTGGGCACAGATTTGACAGTTTTCTTCACAGGTTTAGTCTTGATGTTCTTTAACGAAGTTACCTGTGTGTGTCTGATTTTCTTCTTCTTACCATCAGAGTTATGAAATTGCAGATTTTTCGAAATGTTTAACTGATTAATGCCTAACCTGATTCCTTTAGCAACCTCGTTCTTAAGATGCTCAGGATAGAATCTGCACTGATAGGAAAGATGTCCAGCTTCACAGCAGATGGGACAGATGACAGGTTTGAGTTGGACACTATGCCTCATGGGTTTGGTTGGAGTGTTAAGAGGTTTCCTAGGTTTTCCTAGGGAATAGCCTTAACCTAGTGTTAAATAAAAGCACTTTCTGTCCTAAGTTCAAAGGTTCACTAAAGAGTTGCTTATCATGCCATCTTTTAGTTTTTTTCTTTATAAATTTTGGCACTTTCATAAGCTTCCATTCTAAATTCATCCAACTCCATGAGTTGGGTCAATCTCAGCTCCTTGGTCTCATGTGGATCAAAGTTCAATTTCCTCAAGGCCCATTGAGGCTTGTATTCTAATTCTACTGGCAAGTGACATGCCTTCCCATAGAGTATTCTGTAAGGTGATATCCCAATGGGGTTTTTGTAGGCAATCATATAAGCCCACAAGGCTTCATCAAGCCTTTGAGACCAATCTTTCCTATTCCCTCCAACAATTTTCTCTAAAATGGTCTTGATTTCTCTGTTGGACACCTCAGCCTGTCCATTTGCTTGTGGGTGGTAAGCTAAGGACCTCCTATGGTTCACCCTATACTTCATCAGTAACTTATCAAACAACTTGTTGCAAAAGTGACTCCGCTCATTACTAATTATAGCCCTTGGTGTCCCAAAGCGGCTAAAGATATTCCTTGAGAGGAATTTAGTCACCACCCTCGCGTCATTGACTTTTGTTGGTATTGCCTCCACCCATTTAGACACATAATCTACAGCCAACAATATGTATGAGTAACCATCAGAAATGGGGAACGGCCCCATGAAATCTATGGCCCATATGTCAAAAATTTCAACTGGAAGAATACTAGTCAAGGGCATCTCATTCTTTCTAGATAAACCACCTACCCTTTGGCATCTATCACAAGTTTTAATGTAAGTGTAGGTGTCCCTAACCATTGTGGGCCAATAAAACCCACATTGCCTGATCTTGGCCACCGTTCTTTGAACTCCAAAGTGGCCCCCGTAATCAAAAGCATGGCAGTGATGCACTATATCATTAATCTCCTCATTAGGGACACACCGTCTAACAATTTGATCAGCGCACCATCGGTAAAGAATGGGATCATCCCAAATACATCTTTGAGCATTAGAGATAAACCTTTTCCTTTGGTGATAATCAAACACCTTAGGTATAAATCCAGTGGCCAAGTAGTTTGCTATGTCAGCAAACCAAGGAAGTTGGCCCACCTCAAGCACCTTCTCATCTGGGAAGTCATCTATTATGGGTAGAGACTTTGGTGCATTCTCCACACGGGAGAGGTGATCAGCCACAATATTCAGGGTGCCCTTCATATCTCTAATTTGTAAATCAAACTCTTGTAGAAGGAGAACCCATCTAAGTAATCGCGGCTTAGCTTCCTTTTTGTCAAACAAATATTTAAGGGTTGCATTGTCAGTATACACAACCACCTTGGACCCAAAAAGGTAGGGCCTAAATTTGTTACAACCATAGACCACTGCCAACAGCTCCTTCTCCGTGGTGGTGTAGTTTTGTTGGCTTCATCAAGGGTTTTACTAGCATAGTAAATGACCCTAAACACCTTATCTCTTCTTTGCCCTGAGACTACCTCCACGGCATAATCACTTGCGTCACACATTAGCTTGAAAGGCCGTTCCCAGTCTGGTATAACTATCACTGGTGCAGTGACTATCTTATCCTTGAGGATATTAAAAGCTTTTAAACAATCTTCATCGAACTCAAAGCTTGTGTCCTTCTCTAACAGCCTGCTCAGGGGTTTTGCAATTTTAGAGAAGTCATTGACGAATCTTCTATAAAATCTAGCATGGCCAAGGAAGCTTCTCACCCCTTTTTCATTTGTTGGAGGTGGCAAAGTTTTAATAGTGGAGATTTTTGCCTTGTCCACCTCCAAACCTTGTGGGGACACCTTATGCCCTAGAACTATCCCCTCATTCACCATAAAATGACATTTCTCCCAGTTGAGGACTAGTTCTTTCTCCTCACATCTTTCTAAGACCACATCTAAATTTCTCAAACACTGTTGGTAGGAGGATCCAAACACTGAAAAGTCATCCATAAAAACCTCCATGATTTCCTCCATCATGCACCTCTGAAATGTGGTAGGTGCATTACATAACCCAAATGGCATGCTTCTAAACGAAAGGTGCCGAAGGGGCACGTGAAAGTGGTCTTTTCTTGGTCATCGAGCTTAACCATTATCGGATTATATCTGAAGTATCCATCTAGGAAGCAGTAATGACTATAGCCAGCTAGCCTATCCAACATCTGGTTAATGAAAGGAAGGGGAAAGTGATCCTTCCTTGTGGCCTTATTCAGCTTCCTATAGTTAACACATACTCTCCATCCAGTCACAGTCCTGGACGGAATTAGTTTATTCCTTTTGTTTTTAATTACAGTCATGCCTCCCTTCTTTGGCACACAATGTAAAGGACTTACCTACTCACTATCTGAAATAGCATAGATTATACCTACAGTTTTCCATGTAAGAATCTCTTTTCTTACTACTTCTTTCATGGCAGGGTTTAATCTTCTTTGTCTTTCTGCTGTGGGTTTGCATTCATCATTCATCAAAATTTTGTGTATACAAATCCCTGGACTTATACCTCTAATGTCTTCAATGTTCCACCCGAGTGCCTTTTTGTGTTTCCTAAGGATTTCTATCAGTTGAGCACACTCCACATCGTTTAAATTAGCAGCAACAATAACAGGGAAATTATTTGTGGAGTCTAAGAACTCATACCTTAGGTGTCCAGGTAGCTCCTTCAGTTCTGGAGCTGGAGTTGTGTCCTCTTCCTTCTCCTCCTATGCTTGCTCCAGCGGGCTTGATGTTTGCTCATTCTCCTCAGCTATCAAGTCCATTTCCTCATCTTATTGAGCTTCTGCAAGCTGGAGCACTCCATCACTTTCTATGTTCGTTCCTTCTCCCAAGAATTCTTTCACTAAGTCCTCAAAGTCTTCAACCCAAAGGCAGTCCTCCTCCCCTGGTCCTTGTAAAGCGTTCCCCATGTGGAAGACTAGGGTATCTTCATTAATTCTCAAGGTCAGCTGCCCTTGAGCCACATCTATCAATGCACACCCTGTTCTGAGAAATGGTCTTCCTAGGAGGAGCTGGACTCCTCTATCTTCTTCCATTTCCAAAACCACAGAGTTTGTTGGAAAAATAAAGGAGCCCACCTTTACTAACACATCTTCAATAGTCCCTTCAAGTCTTCCAGTGGACCGGTCCGCAAAATGCAATGATATGGAAGTGGGCTTTATACCCTTGAGCCCAAGTTGCTTGTATAGGGAAAATGAGATTAAGTTGATGCTGGCCCCTAAATCACAGAGGGCCTACTACTGTGGTGCATCTCCTATCACACAAGGGAGATTGAAGCTGCCCGGATCTTTATGCTTAATGGGTAAATTTCTCTGAACCACGCTACTCACCTCATTAGTGATAGCAACCATCTCGTGGTCCTCGTACTTTCTCTTCTTCATCACAAAATCTTTTATATATTTCCTATACCTAGGCATCTGCTCCAAAGCTTCCAAGAAAGGGATATTAATTTGTAACCGCTTGAACATATTCAGGAAGCACTCATACTCTTCCTCACCCCTTTGGTTCCTCATCCGTTGAGGAAATGGCATAGTGGGCCTCCTCTCCTTTAGCCTTTGTTCATTCACTTCTTTCCCGGTAGGTTGAGTTGCAACTTGTATTTTTGTTGGTTGCTGATCATGCTCAGCCACCAACTCCTCCTCTGTATCTACTTTCTTTTTCCCATTTTCAGCCACTAAGGGCTGGCTCTGTTCACCTTGATTGGTTCTCTTCTTGGGCTCCTCAGCTTCCTTCAAGCCTTTGCCACTTCTTAAGGTTATGGCCTTGCAACTTTCCTTGGGATTCACTTCCATGCCACTTGGGAAGGAATTAGATGACACCCCTTGATTGGCATTCTGGGCCATGCTTACCAATAACTTTTCCATGTTCTTTAGGGACGACTCCAGGCTGCCCACTTTTTCTTTTAATTCTCCCACCTCCTCTTGGTTGCTTCATCCTCAGCTGGGTAATGACGTGGACGATACTGCTACTGTGGAGGAGTCTCAAACCATGGCGGAGCTTGAGTGCTGGGCTGCTCTTGAAGGAAGTTATCAGTGGGATAGGGATTTCGCCTCATCCCTGGTGGTATATACTTATAAGGCATTGAGGTCTCGCCCCCTCTATTTTGGGTTTTCTGAAAAGCCTGTTGTTGTTGGTTATTGTACCCTGAGCCTTGTTGTTGATAGCTATCGCTTTGCTATTGTGAGTAATGGGGTTACTTCTGATACATTCCCTTGCCTCCCACAAAATTGGCTTCTCCTCCTCCGCTCCAGCCGTGGTCCTGTGCTTGTGGGACTGCTTGTTGTTGTTTTCCAACCATTGCAAATATGATACAAAAACCTCCATGCTCTTGGCCAAAGCACAGATTTGTTCTTGCATATCATTGGAAGAATTATCTACTGCGGCTGCCTTCTCCTTTGGCCTTGAAACCCTTACGTTAGACCATTGCGAATCAGCTAGTGACAGTCTCTCAAGTAGATCAATTGCTGCATCTAGTTCTAAGTTCATTAAGCATCCTCTAGCAGCTGCGTTGACTTTGTCTTGCGAATGAGACTACAAACCTGAGTAAAAGGACTCAATCTGAATCCATTGAGGTCGTCCATGCTCTGGGCACCTTCGTACTAAATCCTTAAACCTCTCCCATGCCTCATGGAGAGTTTCCATTTCATCCTGCCTGAACCGGCTAATTTCACCTCTGAGTTGTATCACCTTGGAAGGAGGGAAGTACTTGGACATGAATTTGTTTTACATCTCTTGCCAAGTCGAAATGGATCCAGCCGGCAGGCTGTTGAACCAACCAAGAGCTCTATCCCTCAATGAGAAAGAAAAGAGCCTTAGTTTTATTGCTTCGTCTGATATGTTGTTGATCTTGATGGTATCGCACATATGGTAAAATCTCATCAAGCATTGATGAGGATCATCTACAGTTGTGCCTCCAAAGGCATTGTTGCTAACCATATTGATAAGAGTAGGTTTTAATTCGAAACTGTTCACCTGGACTCTTGTTTGTCGGATTTCAGAGTAGTGGTCCGACATAGTGGGCCTGGCATAGTCCGAAAAAGTGCGGGGCATGCAATGGTTACCCTCATCAGGATGATGTCCATTGAAGTTTGCCCCTTGCTGCTGTCCACCCCCTTCAGGTATATTTTCAGCCATCAAGTCCAAAATTGTATCTTCTAGACCCTAAAGAGCGTCTTCATCCTCTTTAACTATGTCCCTAGCTGGCCTGCGACGTCTTCTGAGAATCCGTTCAGGTTCTGGATTATATGGAACAAGGTCTCCACGTCGTATACACAGCTAGACTTTCGTCTAACACCTGCTGTGCGCTGCTCCTGAAAAACACCAAGAACACACCCTAGCAGCTCCGAACAATACCAAACAGTTGATAAACACAGAGAATAACACATAATTTACTTGCTAAAATCACAATTCAATCAATTTCAATCAATGTTGATAACAAAATCAGTAGACCGTTGAATCCCCGACAACGGCGCCAATTTGATAAACAAAAATTCGACTTATCTGCAATAGTGCAACTATTGTCATTTAATCCTGTTCTTCAAATGATAATTTAAATTCCCTTATTGTTACTTCTTAATATAGCAGCAAATAGGGGGTCGAACCATAGGGATTAACCAGGTTTCCTGACTTTTTATCAAATCACTAATTTACTTAAGTCCTATAAAATGTTTTAGCAGACAGTTTTAGAATTTTGCAAATGGTGAACTAATTTTTATGGTTTTATGAATATTAACGCTATAGAAATTAAAGTTTGATGATACAGAGATTGCTTTTGAGGTTTGAATTACAGATTTAAGGCTTATAGGGTCACAAATGCACCACTCCTACAATGTTTCTACTGGTTTTAGTATTCTTGAGTTTGTTTTACAGATATGCAAGCCATTTATCAACCAAGGATCTGTAAATGGTCATAGTCAGACCTTTTACAGGCTTGCTGCATGAATGGTCATCATTGCAGCAGCTCACACAGCAAATAAATCACAACAAAGCAAAGATAATGGTCACACAATGGCTGAAGTGTCATAAATCATGATCTGTCCCAGACTAGGACTGATAAGATCCAGAAGTGTACGTTCTAGATTATAGAACTTGAAGAAAGATTCATAAAACATGCAAATACTCATTCCTCAAACTCAAAAATTACCAAGTACCAGTCATTACAGCATTGGGGGCTACATTGCTCCCCTAGAATTGAAAGACTACTCACACATATTGTAAGTTAAAGAGGAAACCCAGAAATTATAATACATCAAAACCTGATTCTAGAGATAAGAAGTGATTTAAGGCAACTCCCTTCCTCCAGGTGCAAGGTGCATCCAATCTCGACCCTGTTCTTCAAGTTACAGCAGCAATCCCCGCCTTAAGAGGTGATTTCCAACTACTCTCCTATAATTTTCATCCAATTTCAGTCTCTCCTTCATCCAACAGCCTCTACCATCTTATATAGGGCTACTGGATAGGCTAAGGAGTTGACCTAACCCACAGCTGTCACCTCTTAATCAAAACTACGCAGTTTTGCTTAGTGAACCAAAATTCAACTTAAAATCCAAATACATCTCAAACCAAGCAAAATTAGTCTAAACTCTAGAAGGAAAAAATGATCAGAGTGACAAAACACACTAAACTGTGTAGAAATATCCATGCCTGTGACAATGCCCGTGATATGGTGATATCACGGGCAACTCCAAATGCCTTGAAATTTTGCCCCAAGCTTTGTATCATCATATAAAAGGCGGGGCTTGAATATCAGCCAACCCATGACAATGGCCATTGTCACGTGCACATGCCATTTTGCATCCCCAGGCTGCCCTCTTTTGCCAAAAGCCCCCTTTTTGGTTCATAAACTGATTTGGCTAATTTGTTTGAGAATAAAATACCTAAAAACCTACCAAAGCAGCTCCAAAACACACACACACACACACATATATATATATATATATATATATATATGCAAACAGTCTCTTCCTAGGTGTTAGAGCAATTATCTATGCATTAATGAAGCAAATTAGGCTCAAAACATGCTATTTACTGTCTAAAATATGTACAAGGATAACGGCATAAATGCACATTATCAGCGCTTCATGGGAGGCAGCCCATGGTGTATCCTTTACTTTAAGCTAAATTTATTTGTAATTTTATTTTTTATTTTTAATTTTATTGTTCATTTGTGGTTGGTATGTGCTATTCTCTAACCGTTGCTGCAGGAGGGAGGTTTTGGGCTTCACTAACCATTATTGCAGATTGTTAAAGCATGGGCAATTGAGTTTGGCAATCAGGTAGTCTCTGTAGGGCCCAAATATAAGCCCAAAACGTCAAGCATTTGGGGGACCCACCAAGCTTTGAAGAAAATTCAAGAAATTGAAATAAGGGTTTAAAAAGGTTGGAATTTTGAACAACAAAGTGACACGTTTTGTTCCTTGAAGGATGATCCACCAGCCTGTCAAATTTCAAAATTTGTGGTGCTCATTTGAGGCTAAAAACGGCTGCCCGTGACATCAGGTATTGTGCCGTGCAGATTGATTCTGATACTACTGTGCGTCTGTGACTTGTTGGAAAAATCTGGACTAATTTAGCCCTGCCCGTGACAATGCAATGTCATGTGCAAGTTGGTTTTGCGTCCTTTGGCTCTGAAATTTTACTGGGAGATAGCTGGCATTTTCTAAAACCATCTTTGGTCTACCCATAACATCATTGAAGGCCATTTACTTGGTCAAAAACGTAAATTTGTGTTCCCCGGTTTGGTATTATATAAGGAAGGGAAGCCTGTGCTTTGGCTTCACAACTTGCCTCTTCTCCTTCCCTTATTCTTCAAGAACACATCTTTGCCCTGCAACTATGGTGCAAACCAAAAGGGCGCGCAGGGAGGTAGCGACAGCAGAAGCCTCAGCCCCATCCTCACCTTCCAAGATAAGAGGAGAAGAGGAGATTTTCATTGGACACATGCTAGACTAGGAGGTTCTGGAATCATCAAATATTGATTGGGCAGAAGAAGTGATGATGAAGCTTCAAACCCTTGGTTTAAAAAGGTTAGTCTCTTCCGAAGTGATTTATTCTACCCTGCTATGCATGAGTTCTATAACTCAGTATATATGAATGGTGAGGATGATGAAATAATTGGAGCAGTTCATGGAGTTTTAATCTCTACTTCACCTGCTATGATTAAAGACTATTTTGATATCCCAAATCCTTCACAAGAAATCCCTAATTTAAGCTTAAGAGCTTATGGTAATGCATTTAATTTCAGTAGGGAATTTGGGAGAAGAAGGCAGTTCACCAGAAATGGATTTGTAAGGAAATATAGATGCCTTGCCAACTTGGTAGGAAAGTGTCTATTGTTGCAAACTAGTGGGGTTGATTCGGTGCCAAAATCTCATCTTGAGTTTATTTACTGCATTGATCATCAACTAAATATTGACTGGCCAGCTGAGATCTTTCAGCTTTGGAAAAGAGATGTGAATAAACAATTATATGGGACGGTGTTGAGCATGTTGTTTCACTTTCAGTATGCGCACTTGTGCGTACATATAGAACCTACCATCTTCCCATCTAATTTGATATTGAGAGTCCTTCAACCTGAAGGGGCTCTAGGGGTTAGTTCCAGAGGGAAATGGGGAGCTAGTACTCCCACTGCACCGCAGCCCTCACGGCATAGTGTGCACATGAAAGGCCTGCTGAACATTCGAGCGACACATCTACTCCCATGAATGAAAGAAAACAACATATATTCCAGTTGACTGCTCTCTACATGCAATATAATGTCCATAAGGTAGATGTGTATAACATCTTTCAAGGAATTAGTGGGCATGTTATAAGTGAAGCTAAGGTGATCAATTGGCCCTTCACTAATGGCCACATAACTCGTATCTAGTTGGAGGAGTTGTTGGAATTTCTATCCCAAGACCAGTAAGCAAATTCACAACCGTCAGCAAGAGCATGGGAAGCCCCTGTTCCACCTTTTGGCTTGTCTTATGAAGACCTAAAGTGAAGAACAGATCAACTTCAAGAAGAATAGACTGTGACCAAGAAACAAATTGGACAATTGCAAAAGAGCCAATCCCTTTTAATCAAAGAGCAAAAAGAAGTGAAGGGCATACTGAGAAAAATTTGGAAAGCTTTGGGCAAAAAGAAGAAGTCTACAGAACCCCAAGTTGTAAACCTTTCTGAGGAGATAGTACCTTCAGCGCAGCCCAAGTTTGATTAGACAGAGGAGACACCTAAGTACCCATAATACCCCTAGGACGAGGAGACTCATGCTTATGAGCCATAGTCTCACCCAGCAGCGCCAGCTTCATTCGAACCTCAAGCAGGCCCCAATTCTTCTCATGCTCTCATTCCCATGATTCAACCCCTACAATGGTGGTCTGGTGCTTCTTCAGAGACTGCACAAGAGGATTTATTGGGCAAGCCAGTATATGTGACTATCAATCCAGCTTTGTCAACCCCTGAGGCCACGGTAGAGTTTGAGTAGTTTCTTCAAGGTAGAGCTTGGCAAATGCAATTTGCTAGGGATTCCGAAGTGTTCACATCGTCATACCTGCAGCGGATCTTAGCTAAGGAAAATTTATGTGCAGATGATGTTGATCTTTTTTGCAAAACCATGCGGCATGTCGTGGAGGCAGAGCCTAATGACTACCCTATGGGACAATACACTTCCATCATGCTGTGTAAATTGTATGAGCAACCTCTGGCAGAGCATATTCTTCGTCAAAGAATAAATGGAGCTACAGAAGGTCATCACTCTTGGCATCAAGTGCAAGAGGTCCTCATCCCTGTCCTTGTAGACCGCCATTTTGTGCTTCTTCAGTTGGACCTAAGTGTGGGACATGTGGTATTGTATGATCCTCGCCAAGAACATGGATTTGCTACACGAAAGAAGAAGATAGTCCATCATTTCTTGAGAAAAATCAAAGAAGCACTCAGGAAAGAGGGGTTGTTGACATCCAAGTTCCCTCTTGTGCATTTCAATGAAATGGAGCTTCCCCAACAGGCTGACCAGTTCAGCTATGGGAATTTTGTATGTTATTATTTGGTAGCTCTGTTGCAGCATAAGGATACCTGGGCGCTCACAGGGGAAACATCTGCTGAATTTGTAACACGCCTTAGGAGTATGGTGGCCCATGTTATCTTCTTTTATAGCATACGCACTCATAGGTAAGTGTCTTCTTTCCCCTTCTACCATGCTTTGAGGACATAACCAATTTTTATGTGTGGTGTGGGGGGGGGGGGTCACTTGAACCATTTATTTTGATATCCTTATGGCATGAGTGATTTGTTTTGTTTTAATTTGAGTGACTTGTTGTTGCATTTGATTGCTTGAGTGATGTGATTATGTGTTTTGCATGTGAGTGGCATCGCTACAAGGTAAACAACTTTGGTTTTTACATTTTAAGTACATTAGTATCATGTTGTGATAAAGGTGTTTAAGTAATAAGGTGTGTTGTGAGTTGGTTTGAGCATGTCTATACTTCTTGCATGATATCATCCTATTTTTGGAGCTGAAGTTTGAATAGTAAGCTGAGCATGACATGGTAGGGTAAGCTTAGCTAAATTTCTAAAGAAGTAGATGATGATCCACTTAGTCATTTCTAAATGTTATGGAAATGTAAATG
The DNA here is from genome assembly GCA_023512835.1 of Taxillus chinensis. Lineage (NCBI taxonomy): Eukaryota > Viridiplantae > Streptophyta > Magnoliopsida > Santalales > Loranthaceae > Taxillus > Taxillus chinensis. The sequence goes on from CM042090.1 coordinate 45,372,897, forward strand.
TAAATGATCGTGCTATAGTTGTTGTACATGTATACCAGGTATTATGGTTGGAAGAATTCAAATTCTGAGCATGTAATCTTAATTTCGCTTACAACACTATTCATCATGCATGATGTTATGAGAAATAGCCTGTACATCATTGTTGTGTTGTTAAGTGTTGAAAAAGTCCAAAGAAATCCACTTTTGTCGCTGAATTCGTAGTCGACCACCAAGCTAACAGCATCAAAGAACTGTTGCCTCAAAGACTGCTACTTCGAAGCTTCGAAGCTCAGAGAATCAACTGCAGCTTCGTAAAGTCGTAGTTTCAAAAGGGTCGAAGCAAGCCAGATTCAACTTCCTTGTTGCTCAAGCGTCGAAGACAAGTCAACACATCATTGTGCACTTAAAATTCAAAATACACTGACATGAAGGGTAACGTGTACCTATCACTTGAGTATTCCAACGGGTGGCTCCAGATAATGGAGAGACGGGTCAGAGAAAAGGACGCGGATCCTGAAGACGATCCGACAGGACATGTGACTTCTACGGTACACTTCCACCCCATATATAAGTCACAGATAGAGACGGAGCCCAAAGGTATGTTCATCGCTTTCACACTCGAACCCTAACCCTAATGCTCCATCTCTCTCTTCGATCCTCGTCCCCTCTCTCTCTATATATATCTCTCCTCTGACCATCTTCGAACCTCACAATCTCTCTCTACGAGTGTCTCTTTTTTCTCTCTACAACCTCTATGGCAGGACCTAGCTCATCAATGGCAGAAGGATTAGGGAAGATCGTCCTGGGCTTCATTTTCGACTGGGAAGCTATAGGCGACGCGAAGGTCAGCTGGCTGGGCGAGTTCAGAAATCGCCTCGATGAATCTGGGATTGCATCCATATGTTCAGGGATGCAAGATGTGCTAGTGGAAGACGTCTCGCAGTTTTATGAGACGTTAGCCATCTCTGGAGACAACCTAGTGGGAACAGTCCAAGGAGAGGAGATTCAGATCTCAGCCAAAACACTCCGCGATGCTCTTCCACTCCCTAAAGGTAACTTCAAACCTCTACCTAGTCTTTCCAGAGAGCAATGTAAGACTTTTCTGGGGTATTCCGACCCTAGTAAGAAAGGATAGGGAGCCCTGAAGATTGGGTTCTCCGGTCAGGTACTGGCAGATGTCATCCTAACTGGACAGTGCCTGATGTGCAAGAAGATTGCTCATGACTCTGCAAGTCACGAGCAGATGAAGATCATGTGCAGTATCCTACAAGGAAGGAAGATAGACTAGGGTGAACAACTACTTAGCATGATCAAATCCAAGAAGGATCACTTTGGACTCATTCTGGCCAAAGTCCTAAGGTTCCTTCAACCAGATATTTTCAACCACCGACCCGCGGTACCTTTCCCAGCCAAATTTGTCTTCAAGAGTATCTATGAGGATGGCTAGCTAGAACTGAAGCCAATGAAGCGACCCGAGTCCAGTTTGAGAAGTCGCGCGGAGGACACAGGGAGTTCAGTTAGAGCCCCAGTCCGTAGACAAAGACCACCTGCATCGGTTCCCCAGGCTTCTCGCACCTCCTCTGTACCTGCTGCACCCAACGCATTTATTGCTGAAGTGGTGGAGAATATTGCCAGAACTTATCTCCCCACTGATCTGATACCAGAGGAGGCGCAACCAGTAGAACTAACCAGTGATACTGCAGAGGAAAGAGAACCTGTAGCTGGAGGGCAGTCACCGGTACAGGAAACCCCAGAGGTTAGGGGTAAAGCACCTGTACTTTTAAGCTCGCTCGAGGAGTCCGAGCTTGAGGATTTCTATGTTGAATATGCAAAGACGCATATAACCCCCAAAGATCTGAAGAAGGCATGGATTGCCTTCGGGAAGCAGATGGTGGACAGAGACCATCTGATCAGTTGGTTGATGGAGCAGGGTCTTGTGAGGAGAGACCCTATGGAAGCAATTTCAATGGTTGCCCCATCTCCCATCATGGTGAACACACCTACCCTATCTCCTCCCCATGATGCAGCAATGGATTCAGCAGTTGAGGCGGAGGAAGCAGAAGAAGCACTTGCAGCTAAGGCAAGTAACTCTGATGTAGAAGCAGCACCACAGGGTTCTGTACTTGTGGATGCTTCTAAGATGGCCACACCACCTGCACCGCAAACTCACCAAGTGGTCACTCAGGTGAGTGAGGATTCAGTAGCCCACATTCCAATGGCTATTCCAGTGATGGTTGCGTCTCACTCCCATTCCCAAATGGCTAAAGAGGTAGATCTTCTTGTAACCAAAGTCCTTGAGAAACTGATTGCCTCGGGTGTGCTTAAAGCATCAGTATCTCAAGCCTTCGAGGAACGACTTGCTGTAGTGGAATCGGGCATAGAAGAGGTACAAACTCAAGTAGAATTATCTGACCATATCTTGGACAAGGTGCAGCAAGAGATGACGTCTCTCACGCGTGTAAACTCCGATGGGTTCAAACATCTGGAGGAGCACTGTGAAGACATAAAAGTTTCCTACCATAGGGAATACCAAGGTCTCAGTACAACCTTGGGTGCCATTCTCTCTGAATGTCATCGTCTTACCAGTGGGGAGATAGCTCTAACTATTAAGAACCCACACAAGCTACCCACAGATAGGCCTGCACCTGAACTAGTTGAAGATCCTACACAAACTGTAGAGCCTACTCCGAGTTATCCACCACCTCCACCAGCCGCCACATACTTAAGGGGGCGGAAGCACGCTTCTAAGGCATCGATTCCCTCAGATTCTGATGATGACGTGCCTATTGGGGTGCGTATGAAGAAGCGACCCACTGCTCCTCACTTTTATGGTCCCTCATCCTAACCTAGATCTTCCTCACAACCGCCACCAACTAACACCACCATGCCACCTTCCCCAACTAAACCTTCACCAGCTCCTACTGCACAACCACCACCAAAGGTCACTATCGATGCTAACCCAGCCATCCTTAAGGGGTTTAATGCCTATATGGCTATTGATGAGACTGAGCGCACATGTAGGTATGAAGTTCCATTCACTGGCCCAGATCTTGGGGAACTTCTCATGGTTGAGCGCAAGATGGACTTTGTTGAGATTTATCAGTACGTGTTTGCCATGAAATCAAATCTGGCCAAACTCCCTCTCAATGTGCGCTACAACAGCCGGATGGAGATCTGCGTGCCAGTTGTGGAGGACCAACTGTATGATGATGCCACCTTGGTGGAATTTATCGATCGACGCAGATATAGACGCTCCTTCTGCCCATGGAGTGAGGTCGATCTTGTACTTATTCCTTTCTTAACCAAATCTCCTCATTGGTTCCTCCTGCAGATCGACCTCCGCAACCAACAAATCGTCATCTTTGACTCCCTGCCTACCACTCCTATCAAGCATTGCAGGGAACAGCTCAGCACATTCAATCAAGCGCTCACATGCATCATGCAATCTGGGTGTGGCTATGGAGGTATACCTCTTACTAAGCCAATGACGATTTCCAGGGTGACCGATGGTGTTCCTACTCAGGATGATCCTTATAGTTGCAAATTCTTTGTCTGCTTCTACCTCCAAGTCCTGCTAACAGTCGGTTTTCCTAGTCTGGTGCCGGAATTTCGGCATCTGTTCAATCGTGCCACATCTGGCCATCTAACACCTGCTCAGCTTCGGCGCCAGTAAACTGCATTACTTTTGTATACTCAAAGTGTTGCTTTTGCTGCGTACACTCAGTAACTGTACTGTACTTTCTTTCATTGTACATTGTTCTTCTTTCCTAATTCTGTGTACTTACTGTTGTCATCACTGGTTTTCGTCCGGGCCCTTTTTGGGGTGAGCTCAATCTAAACCAATGGTGAGAAATTTTAGAGTCGCCACCAACTGTTTTTGGAGTACAGTTGGATACCCTCTACTTTGAGTAGTTTCAAGTGTGTGGTCTGCGTTATCAGAGATGGGTTCGGGAGTTGGTTACGTGTAGGGAAGGATTAGCACCCCTACAACGCCCTTTCGGTATCTAATTTAGGAGGAGGAGGTTTTTCTTTTATTTGTACTGTCATGACTGGGTTAAGTTTCCTAAAAAGTCTATGATTTTTATTTAGCTAAGTTATTTATTAAAGTTATGGTTAAAATGGATTTATCCTAAATTTCTAAAAAGGGAATCCTAAAAATTTTGGATTTTTGTTTTGAAGTGGAGAATGAGATCCTATGGGTTGGTTTTGGGTTTTTGGTTTTATTTTGGAGTCCTAGAAAATGATTTTTTTTATTTTCCTTTTTTTTGTTTTTTTGTTTTGTTTTGTTTTGTTTTTTGTTGGAAGACATTTGGAATACATTTCATGAAAACATTTTCAAAACATGTTGTTGAAGATATTTTTTTAAAAAAGGATATTTTATTGAAAAAACGTTTTGTTTTGTTTTGTTTTGTTTTTTGTTTTTTTTGTTTGTTTTTCTGTTTTCTTTTGTTGTTTTTTTTTGTTTGTTTGTTTGTTTGTGTGTTTTGTTTTCTCTCTTTTTTTGTTTTTTGAAATTGGAAATGCATATATCAAAATAGATGTGGAGTGTGTGAGTGTGACATCCACAAAAAATAAAATCACTCTTTTTTTTTCTTTTTTTTTCTTTTTCTTCATCCTTTCCCTTTGCTCTCTCTCTTTTTTCCTTTGTTTTTTTTTACTACACTTTACATATTACACATACGCATAGGAAGAAATACAGGGAAAATGCAATGGAAAAAGGTTGAAAAGCAATTACATCAAATGTAGATAAACTAAAAAACAAAAATTAGAAAAATGCTAAAACAAATACATCAAATATAGATACAAATCAACTAAAAAAAAGAGTGAAAAGATAAGGGCTGAACCGACTTTGAATCTTCTGCTTGAGCTCCCACTGATGCTGATAGTCACCACCTGCTTAGAACCAGCAAGATTTGATAACGAGGTTTGTGAGGGGGGTTTCTTGGTATTTGAAAAGATGTATTTTCTGGGTTTAATATCCTTGCTGGCTAGATATAAGGAGGGTAAGCGTGAGGAGTGGGGATTGGAACAGGATTGGTATCCCCCTCTCTCTTTCTTTCTCTCTCCACGAACCAGGTTTTTTCAATCCCCCTCTCTCCCTTTTTTTTCAACGAATCTCCCCCTCAACGAAAACCCACACTCTCGTTTTTTTTTCTCTATGTTTCTGCTCCACTCTCTTGCGCAGGGGCGGACTCAGGCGTTCTCTCTCTTTTTTTTTTTCTGGGTCCTCCTCCCTCTTTTTTGATGACTCTCTTCAACGAAAAGAGGCTCTCTCCTTTTAATCCACCCGAAGAACTCTCTGTGCGCAGGGGCTAAAGACTGCATCTTAAGGGCTGCAGAAAATTTTGGCTAAATTCTCATTAATTGCTGCATTTAATGCTCTATTATGAAGGCAGCGTTTTTTAATTGCAGATTTTGTATTTTGTCTGGTGGACAGCTTGTGCGGGAAACAGGGGAGCTCGTGATTGCCTTTTTGAAGTTGTATTTTAGCATCACATGTGGTTGACAGGTTGGTGAATTATTCTTTGTTAGGTGGCCAGCGCAGAAGACGGGTCTCGTGAAGCCAGCGAGAAAAATAAGCCAGCGAGGAAGTCAGCAAGAAAAATCAGCGAAGGCAAAAAAAAACAGGGTCGGAGGTTCGAAGCGTCGGCAGGTCGGAGCGTCGGCAGGGTCGAAGTGTCGGCAGGGTTGAAGCTTCGGGGGTCGAATTTCAGTGGGGCAAAAGTCAACGGTCAACGGGTCAAAGTGTCGGCAAGTCGAAGGTCAACGGTCAACGGGCCGAAAACTTACTAGTATTGCAGGTCAAGGTTCGAAGGTCGGAGTGTTGGCAGGTCGAAGGTCAATGGTCAACAGGTTGAAGGGTCGAAGGTCGGAGGTTGACAGGCTTCGAGGGTCCGTGGGTCGTAGGTCAAGGTTCGAAGGTCGGAGTGTCGGCAGGTCGAAGGTCAACGGTCAACGGGTTGAAGGGTCGAAGGTCGGAGGTTGACAGGCTTCGAGGGTCCGTGGGTCGTAGGTCAAGGTTCAAAGGTTCGCAGGTCAAGGCATCGCAGGGTCAAGGGTCGAAGGGTCGAAGCTTCGGTGGGTCGAAGCTTCGGTGGGTCGGAGTGTCGGCAGCGGGGCTTTGAGGCTTCGAGAGTTAGGGGTTGAAGGTCGAAAGGGCGAGTCGAAGGTCGGAGGGTTATAGGCTTCGAGGGTCAAGGGTCGAAGTGTCGGCAGCGAGGCTTCGAGGCTTCGAGGCTCCGAGGCTTCGAGGCTCCGAGGCTTCGAGGCTCCGAGGCTTCGAGGCTTCGAGGCTCCGAGGCTTCGAGGCTTCGATGCTTCGGGGCTTCGAGGCTTCGAGGCTTCGGGGCTTCGAGGCTTCAAAGGTCAACGGGTCGCAGTGTCGGCAAGTCAACGGTCAACGGTCAACGGTCAACCCCGAAGTTAGTTTTTTTTTTAATTACCTTTTTACCCCCACCAAAAATGCAAAAATGGGTAACCTTCCAGGAATTATTTGGGGAGATCCGTATTCGCCTACATAGGCATTTTGAAGAGTTTCGCATGATCACTTTTGCGGGCAGTTTGACCAGGGGCATTGACCGTCTTTTGGCAAGTTTGACTTTTTCCAACGAAAGTTGTTTTGGCCATAACTTCTTCATTTTAAGTCCGATTTGAGCTCGGTCAAGTGCATTGGTCTCAAATTTTCATCCTCCATCACCTGGTGTTGGTCTTGGGGCGCTTCAAGGACTTGTAGCAAAAGTCATTAATTTTGAACTCCCTCATCCGTGTCAATTGTATCCATCTCATGCAGATTGAGGTAGACCATTCCTTGGAAGTATGGGATCATTGTGGACCTGTTCAATAAGGTATATGGCATGGGTAGAAAGGTATATCAAATGGGGTTAGTATGTCCAACCCGGACAAAATAGGGTCCTACAACTGTCTTTCAGTTACTTCTTGTTTATATCTTTGCGATGTTGCCTACTTGATAACGTGCATTTATGTCATTATTCTAGTGTATATTTAGGGCATTAAAGAGCATGACTAGAGCTTAATTTACCCATATTTCATAGATATTTGCTCTAACCCCTTAGGAAGACCCTTTTTGTTCTAGATGTGTGTTTTTGAGTTGTTTTGGCAGGTTTTTAGGTGATTCCTTCTCAAACAAATCAGCTAGATCATCTTCTCTACTAAAGAGGAAGCTTGTGGCAAAATATGAGCTCAAAAGGAGACATTTTGAAGACTACAAGCGACAAAGCTGCAAGAGGCCTCTTCACACACTAAGTGTTGAGCAAGCATGTTTTTGATTTATTTGACAGCTCTGCCAAATTTTTCATATGCAAAGATATTTTCTATTAACTTAAAACTGCCCATTAAACTCGTAGTCTTAGACTTCATGTTTTTCACCTGTTGTCAGCTTACAATAAATAAGGGGAGATTGTTGGAAATATAGGATTTGATGAAGCTTCCAAAATAAAGTTTAAGTCAGAAGACTCGAAGATCTAAAGGACGCAGGGTCGAAGAGTCAAAGAATACGGAGACTCAATCTGTGAGCAACTACGAAGGACTAAGGAGGTAAATGCAAAGTTCAAGATTTATAGAGTCAAAGACTCTCAAGGTCAAAGACTCGTAGAATCAATGATCCTATGTCCACTCTGACCCACTGATTGTCGAAGAGCCACTTAGTCAAGGAAAGTATATTGAGAGACCCAAAGGTCATAGATCTGTAGATTTAGGGTCTCAGACTCGCAGCTATAACAGTGGGGAGATTAGGTACACTACGAAGTAGTCACTCTAAGAGCCACTAGGAGAGTCGCAAACTCGTAGAGTCGTAGAATCGCAGAGTCGTAGACTTACACTTAATAGAATGACACAAAAGAACTAATCTGACCTGAACTCCAGCCTCAAAGACTCGAAGATATGTGAGTTGCAGACTCGCAAAAATTAACGCTGCAAAGCCTGAAGCCAACTTCCACAACTTCTACAGGCTATACTCAAAGTCTTCGAGTCACCAAACCTACGAGGCATCCACCTTCAAGGCAAACGTGCAATCCTAAGCATACCCTAAGTATACTAACTTAGCAATATCGTCAACTAGGGTTTGTACAGTAAGCCTGCACCGTTCTGAGCAGTTGAACGCATTTAATGTAGCATTAGTTACTGCCAACCACCATCCACGGATGAACGACTAAGATCGACTGCATGCAAATACGCAGTATGGGCATCTAATCTGCAAATCAGAGAAGATCAACCCATCCCCTGACATCCCACATTTTCAGTGGCAAAAAGTCAGCCTGTCGGGATGGACAACAAGGCACACATCATTTTAACCTTAAAATATATTTCTCTCACATACAAAACGACAAAATTAGGACGTTAATCTCTCTCTCTCTCTGAAAGCGTGGAAGACACAGAACACTAGATAAAGGATTCTGACACACATTAACTTAAGAATCTTTTGCAGAATTGTTGAGCAAGAGTTCCAACACAAGAGTTATTTTACCTTTTATGCCCTTGCAAACGAGTTATCATCACGTCTGCCTTACATCCTTGATCTTTGTAACGCTGTTCCAAATTGAGTATATGAGCAATAACTTTGATCATTTAATCTAAGAGGACTTTGTTAGGACTGTAATGTAGGCTGGACTACTGGGTTTATCAAGAAAGAGATATAACAGGCTCAAACCTATTCTAGGCTGGTTGTGATCCATAGTTCAAACAAGACTCTCCTCTTTTGCTTATTAAAAATTTGCCCCATTGTGGGCCATTATTGTTGCTCAAATGATTTTTTTACCACTGCCCCCAGTGTCAAGGGATTTCACAAAATTGTCCCAATGTGGGATTGTGGTATTTAGAATATTTCCCTTTTTTCTTTCATTCTTTTTTTTTTTTGCTTTTACTCAATAATTGCCCATGTGTGGAATCTTGACATTCAAAACTAGCCCCAGTATGGGGCGAACGATGGATCAGGTTATATATACAAGAAGAATTTAGTCGGGCTCAAAATGGCTAGTGAGGGTAGTATCACTAGGTAATGAAAGATGGCCTCTCTTCATTTTAAACAATCAAAGTCTTTCTCAAAGTACTCAAGAGGGAACTTTCAATGATAGAAGGAACTTTGTCGTGCCCCAGTTTGACGTAGGGACAATTTTGTTGTCTTTCATGCTGACATGCTCTTCTGATCTGCTTGGAGTTTGACGTAGAACTGAAATGGCTTAGGTTTCCTTTGCTTGATATGCCCTGGTTTGGACTTACCACCCGTGCCAAAAGAGTAAACAAGTAGTGACAAACGTTGCACACAAAAATTGTAGGTAAAATAAACTTAATAAAACAAAACAGGGTTGATTGAACACACAAAACAAAAGAAAATTGCTATATCCGTAGAGAGTTTTCTCATAACATCATAAACCTGGCTATTTTAATTCTGTGGCTCCATTGTTTACTGGCTTGGATGTTCTGGTAATGGGTTTGAGTTAACACTTGGTTCACCGGACAGCTTTGAAAAGTCTAGCCACTTTGCCTCGACTAACTATTGGACAATTTTCTTGAGGGAAAAACAATTTTCGAGGTCGTGTCCCGCTCCATTGCAATGATAGGCACATCGAGCCTCGGACTTGTACCATGCAGGGGGTGGTTGCTTCACTTCTATTGCTAGAATTGGAGCCACCATTCGGGCTTACAGGAGTCGTGGATATAGCTCAGCATAGGTTATAGGGATCTTATCGAATTCTTGCCTAGTTCTATTGGTGGTTTGGCTCGGCCTAATAGGGGCTTGTCTGGGTTCGGGTTGCATGGTTGGAGTTGGATTTGGTGGAAAACGATAAGGAGCTCCCCCTTGTGGTCGATATGCTAAATATGGAGGTGTCGGCACTGCATAGGCTGCCATTGGGAGTGGCCCTGCATAAGATCCAGGTGTGGGATATAAACTGGGATATGTCCCGAAGTTGGCTTGATACAGAGGAGTGCTTTGCCAGATTGACTGGACATCTGGTTTTTTCTTTTTCCCTATCTGTGCAGAATTCTTGGAAGTGTCTGATGTATCGCCATGAAGCTTCCCTTCTTTTATACTGTCTTCAATCTGTTCCCCTGAAGCCACTAGATCTGAGAAGTTGCTGAATACGTTACCTATCAGCTTTTCATTATATACCCCTTTCAAAGTTTTGATAAACATGGTGGTCAACTACCTTTCACTTAGCGGGGGTTGAACTTCTATAGTTTCCTCCCTCCATCTTCTAGCATAGACTTTAAAGCTTTCAGTAGCTCCTTTCTCAAAGATTAGCAACGCCAACCTCTCCAGCTTCAATTCCGTGACGTGTTTGTATTGTGTGAGGAAAGCTGTTGCGAGGTCTCTCCAAGTCTTGATATGACTTCCCTCCAGCTAAATGTACCATCGGAGTGGTGCCCCAGTTAAGCTTTCTTGGAAACAATACATGAGGAGCTTATCATCATTAGCATGAGTAGCTATCTTCCGACAATACATAGTAAGGTGTGTTTTTGGGCACTGGACCCATTAAACTTGTCGAAGTTTGGTACCTTGAATTTTGGTGGCAGAATGATGTCGGGCACCAGGCACAAATCTTGGGGACTGATCATCCCATAAGCTTCTGTTCCTTCAACTGCTTTGAGTCTTTCCTCGAGCTTCTTCGTTCACAGTGACTGATCACCCTTCTGAGGTACATGAAGTCCCATTGCTTCAGCCACGTTACTTGGAGCAGGTGAGGTAAATTGGACTTGATGAGAATGCTCGGGGTTCATGTTGGATGGATTGAACTCCTGTGGGGGTACTAGTATGAAGTGAGGAAGCATTGTTGCCCCTTGTGCTTGCCTTGGGGACTAGTCAGTGGGACCCTTATCTTTATCTACTGCCATCTTGGTCAACATTTCCATCATGGCCTTCATTTGATTCTGCGGTTCTTGTTGGCCTTGCTCCAGACTAGCAAATTTGTTTTCTGTTTGTTCTGCCATTAAAGTGGATAGTTGTTGCTATCGGGATCTGAGGTTGTATCAGTGCATAATCATGGTTGTGGCAGAAGTGGACTATGGTAAGCTCCCCTTTTATTTTATTTTATTTTTTTGGTTTTCTCTTATATTTTGCTCGTTTTTTTGATATGCATGTATGCATGAACATGTGAATAAGTAAGCATGCATGCATGGATCTACATGTTTACGTGATGCAATGCATGAGGGCAAATTGTCATGGAGCTGCGAATGTATGAATGAGGGTGCACCTCTCAGGTACCTATGCACTAATGTGGAATAATGTGGTATGTTAGGTGGGAATGAATGGACACCTAGTACTGAGGTGGTCTATGTGACCAAAGATTGTGTGTAGGGTGGAATGGAACAGAACATGTGTCCTATGTGAGCCCATGTTGGATGTTCATAACAAGAAATAAACATGGGAAGTAACAAAGTGATGTTATTTTCTAGTAGGACAGAGTTAGCACAAAAGGATAATAAAATCATGAACAGTTGTATGATATAAGTAAAACAGTATATAGCAATAGCAAGATAAGGATAGAAAGAAAAACAACATATGAGATATTTACATATAAAATCTACCACATGATAATGTAAGTAAACAAAAGATGAACCTATCCTTCAAAGGGAAGGCTAGCATGGGCAAACAATATGTGGGTCAGTGCCCTTAACAGGCTTCTATTACCGAGCCTAACTTATTCGTCAGTTCCCAAACTTCCTCTATAGAGGGCTCCGTACACCATGGTATTTACCGGAGGGGGGTCTTAAAAGGACGAGCCTTAAAATAACTTCAAGCTTGAGTGGGGAGTCTGGGGTCCTATTGCGGATAATGATCAACGCGCAAGGTACCATACTAAACCTCGCTAACCTAAATTGTGACAAACCCGGGTATAAGGCTATACATGAATACAATAGGTATGGAAAGCAGTAAATCATAACTATCATGGCATTAAAGCGTATAAATCACAACCATCATAAAAAAAATGAGTTAAAAAAATCAATAAAATAACCAAGTAAAAACAAAAAAGAAACGTCCCAATCCTAGTACTAGGCCTAACCCTCTAAGTGTTGTCGCCAGCTATCATCACCAGTTTTCGTCCGGGCTGCAATCGAGTGACAAAATGTATAGAGTCGCCACCAACTGTTTTAGGGGTGCAGTTGGTCACCCAAAATGTGAGTGGTCTACATTACCAGATAAGGGTTCGGGGGTTGGTTACGTGTAAGGAAGGATTAACACCCCTATAGCATCCTTTCGGTACCTATCTTAGGACGAGGAGATTTCTATTTATTTTTACTGTTGTGATTGGGTCGAGACACTATGGTTTTTAGCTTAGTTATTTGTCAAAGTTATAGTTAAAATTGATTTACCCTAAGTTTCTAAATTAAATCCTAAAAATTTTGTTTTCTTTTTTCTTTTTATGTTATTTAAAGTGGAAAATAGAACTCTATGGTTTTTTTTGTGTTTTGTGTATGTTTTGTTGTTTTTTCTTTCTTGTTTTTGTTTTTGTTTTTTTATATATAAAAAGTTTTGGGTTTTAATGCTTCCAAATTATATCCTAAACAAAATCCTCTTGTTTTTTCTTTTTTTTTTTGAGAAAAACATGTTTACTTTTTTTTTTTGTTTTAGAGAAAACACACATCAAAATACATGTGAAGTGTGTGGTTATGACATCCACAAATTAAAAAAGAACTCACTCTTTTTTTTTCTCTTTTTTTTGCTCTTTTTTTTTCATTTTATCTTTACTATACTATACATATTACAACATACAACATAAAAAAGGAAATTATAAGGAAAATACAACATATACCGATGACATAAAAAATAGGAAAATACTAAGCATTACATCGAGTCTACATATAAATAAACTAAAAGTAATAAATAAGCAAAAACAAATTAACTAAACCGACTTTGGGCTTCAACTCCGGTCACCCGTTTGAACTATCCTATCCGTACCGATAGTCGCTTGCTTGAAAATAGAACCAACAAATCTGAAAGTGAGATTTGTCAAACTCAAACTGAATTTGCACTAGATTTTTTTGGTGGCTAGAAATAAGGAGAGTGGGCATAAGAAATAGGGGAATGAAAAGGAATTATTTTTTTTTGTGATGGAGACGTAGGAAAGAGTGGGGGGCAGAACTGGAGTTGTTTTTGTTTTTGTCTTTTTGTTACGAAAATGAGAACTGGAACGAGATATTCAGAAAAGAGGAGTTGGAAAGGGGGCGGTTTTTGGAAAGGCTCGTAAGAAAAAGAGATTAGGCATAACTCTAGGGCATAAAAACTCTGGGTGTTCTTGGGTATAGCTTGGGCGTCCTCCTGGGTGTGAGTCTGTGCAAAGGGAAAGAGCTTGGGTGTAATCCTCCTTTTTTTTCGTGTGGATATGTCTTGCTTTTAAAGAGGTTGGTTACACCCCATTAATTGCTGCATTTAATGTTGTATTGTTAATGCTAGCATTTTCTATTTCCAGATTCTGCCTTTCGTCGGAAGGAATGGCGACCTGTGCAACTCGTGATTGTCCTTTTTTAACTTTTCGTTAGCACACAGGCGTTGAAAAACAGCTCTATCAGATGGCCACTACATAAAAAATGTGTCTTGTGACTGCACGGGAAAGTGTCCGCGAAAACACAACCGAACAGCGAATGTCAACGGTTAGAGGGTCGAAGTGTCGGCAGGATCGAAGGTCGGTGGAAGCTCGGATCCCAATGAATGGAAGGCTATTCCGGATGATTGGAGCTTACTCTGTGTTAGTGGAAACTTAGTCCGAATCAATGGAAGGCTTGGATCCTTACTCTGTGTCAGTGGAAGCTTAGTTCGGATCAATGGAAGGCTCGAATCCTTACTCCGTGTCAGTGGAAGCTTAGTCCGGATCAATGGAAGGCTCGGATTCTTACTCCGTATCAGTGGAAGCTTAGTCCAGATCAGTGATGTCTCGGAGTTGACCACAATGCTCCGGATTTGACCATTTCTCTTCTCTCTCTCTTTTTTGTTTTTTATAAGTGTTAATTACTCTTTTACCCCCACCCAAAATGCCAAAATGGACACACTTTTGGGGATTGTTTAGGAAGCCCTGTCTTCGACTAAATAGTCTTTTTGGAGAATCTTGCGTGGTCACATTTACAGGCCCTTTGACCAGAGCCATTGACCGTCTTTTGGCAAGTTTGACTTTTTTCGTCGCATATTGTTTTGGCCATAACTTCTTCATTTTAAATCGGAACTGAGCTCGGTCAAGTGCTTTAGTCTCCAGATTTCCTCCTCAATCACCTGGTGTTGGTCTTGGGGCACTTCAAAGACTTGTAGCGGAGGTTATCAATTTTGGGTTTTCCCATTTATGTTAGTGTATCCATCTTGTGCAAATTGGTGTTAGTATTAATGCCAAACCATTCCTTGGTAGTGGGGAATCTTTCTGCACCTGTTCAATAAAATATGGCACGTGCAGAGAATATAAAAGTTTCAAAGGGTTAGTATGTCCAACCTGGACAAAATGGGGTCCAACACTTGTCACCAACCCCTTGACCTTTCGGGTGCGGGCAAGGGGAAGTCATGTTCTAATTTCGGGTTCCCTAGAATTTGGAGGCGTGACACTTTCAGCTTTGGTGTTGTTCTTGGATGTCCCTCTATCTTTGTATCCACAAAACCTAAACCCTTATGTTTTAGAGAAGTATGTTCTTTGCTTGGTTTTGGTGTCACAGGAGTTATGTTAGGGACATTGTCAATAACCTTCTCTCTGTCTCTGAAACCAGGTGATTCTTCCTTAGAATTTATAGCTACTATATCATCTTTATCATCAGGAACCACTTTTGTTTCATTCCAAGGTTTGACAATAACTTAACTTTCACTATAGTCAATGTTCATTAATCTTACACAGACAAAGCCACTCAATAGCTTGCTTTTGACTATGGTCACTTCATTTTGATTGTTAGTCTTTGATTGTTCAGCTACTATCTCCTCAGTTTTAGGTTTACCAAACCTTAAACCAGGTGTTACTCCTCTAATGTCTGGTAGGGTTCTAAACCTGGCATTTATTTCGGAAGAATTTTGCCACTTTTGATTTAGTTCCTTTTCTTTTTCAAGCTCTTCTCTTAGGGATTTGATTTGTGCAGTCAACAATTGAATGTTATTTGTAAGCACATTGTTTTAAGCTCTTACATTTTTATTCCTATAATCTTTATCTCTAAGTTTAAGCACTAGAGTTTCGAGATCATCATTTTTACGCTGAACATTTTTTGTTTCTTCTTTTTTCTTAAGAAACATCTTTGTTATTTCTCTTCTTTCAAAGTTTTCATGTTCTACTTGCTTCTTAAGATCAGAAATTTCAGCTTCATATTCAGTACAAATTCTTACCTCAGTTGTTGCCATAAGATAAGGTTGGCCCTTTCATATTTGTTCATCACCTAAGGAATCTTCAACTTCCTCAGTTCCATTATGATAGTTGTTGGCCACTAGTGTTTGACATTTGTACCCCTTTGGCTTAAAGGAAGAAAACATCTTTTCTTCTCTTCTTGTTTCACATTCTTTCTTATTATAGCTTTAAGACACTGTGGAGAGTAATGTCCTTGTTTACCACAAGCACAGCAATAAGAGTCTTATCTTTTCTTCCTAAATTTTGATGATCTTCTGGGCTTCCATCTATTGCTCTTGTTAAAAACCTTTTTAAATGTGGGTAGCAATAGAGCCATATCTCTTTCATCAGGGCCAAAGTCATCAGTTTCTTGGGAGCTTTCTTCGTCTGTCTCAGATAACTCACATTCCTCCTTAGCTTTATAAGCAATATGTCTTGAGCTCCTCTTTGGATCCCCTTCACGTCTACTTTTCAAATGATTATAACTTTTGAACCATTCATCGTGTGTCTTCAGTTCACCGTAGATTGCTACAAGAGTTTTTCTTGCCCTTTTGGGATCTTGTTGGATAATAGTTATCTTCATAATGAATCTAGAAGGAAGAGCTCTCATGAATTTATCCAAGATTATTGTGTTGGAGTAGTTTTCTTCAATAGCTTTCAATTCTCTAAGTAATCTGGTGAATCTTTTATAAATGTCATCGATGTGTTCACTAAATTTGTGCTGGAAAGTTTCAAACTTTGTACGCAACATACTTATCTTGTTGGCTTGTTAATCTTCATTACCTTCATACAAGACAATAAGCTGCTCCCAAATCTCACTAGCTATCTCACAATGTTCAACATCTGCAAATAGCTCTTCATCAAGTGAGGCAGTGAGATATCTCATAGCTTTATATGCTGTCTGGCGCAGATCTTTCTCTTCATTGGATAACTCTAAGGGATATTTAGGTTGACGTACCCATATATTGTCTATTGTCGTAGGCGTGGGTGCCTCATTGAACAAACAGGAACACATTAGATGATCATGGGTATTCAAAAAGATCCTCATCCTCTTCTTCCATTGTTGAAAGAATTCAACCGTGCACTTTGGAGGTTGAGTGATCGTGAAGTTTGGTGTGACGTAGTTGTTCTTCTCTTCCTTGTTCTCCTTGATTGGTTCCACATTGTGTGTGGCCTCGAGTTCTGAAAAACTAGGATTTATAGACTCTTTCTATAATCTTGAGTTAGTGCTTTATTCTCCTTCTATGGAATCTTGATTGATAGAAAGCTTTGATACCACTTGTTAGGTCCCGTGATGTCTCGAGGGGGTGAATAAACTTCTTTCGACTTCTTTCTTTAATCCTTATATTAATATATGAGACTCAGAAAACAAATCTTAACAATAAGCAGAAACAAACACAAGATGTTTTCTAAAAATAAATTGAATGTATTCAACAAGAACGCAAAGATGTAATGTTAATTTAAAATAAGAGTTTCTTAATCAACATACACAAAACACTCAAAGATCAGAATCATACAGGTCATGTTCTTGATCTGTAACTCAAGTAATAACAATGAAAACCTAAGCCTCTTGAACAACTCTCAATCATAATCATGAATCCTTCACTATTTAACATCTCACTCTTTCATCTATTTATACAAGAAAGCCTATCAACTAAAATAGGAAACATATCATACAAATATTTTCAGACCTTTCCAAATCTTTCCTTATTTTTGCTCTCCAAATATAGCTTCACATATGACAGCGCTGAGATGTGCATATAGTCATGACCTAGTATATCGAACCTATGCATCAATCTTAACTTCGACAGTGTTGTTTCAAAGCTTCAATAATCATTTAGACTATTGTAATTGAACATGTATTTCGAGTGTTTCTTTGAATCTTTAAACTAGTCTCGAAATTCTTCATATGCTTGTTGATAACTCTTCTATCTATAATTGTCTTCGAATATGTCTTCGGATGTAACTTCGAGTCTCGAATAAAGTCTTTAATTGGAATCACCACCCTTTATCTTTGAGTTTAAGTCTTTGAGTCTTTCTTTGAGTTTCAAAACTTTAAGTCTCTGAGTTTTGACATTGTACACTAGCTTGACTTAAAATGTGTCTTGAAGTCGTCACCGAAATGTTTTTCGAATCTACCCTAGAATGTTCGAAATAATAGTTGATTCAAAAACTCTGTGTTGTTAATGACTACAAGACAGATCAACCACTTTGAGTATGTCTTTGAATCTCTTCAATTGTGTTATTTGAATTTTTATAGAACTGGATTCGAATGTAAGAAACTAAATCCAAACATAAAGCTAATCCTTATGCAGTGATAGCTTTGTTCCAATTGAGAGTTTATTCTAACCAAAATCTTTCTCAGTTAACTCAAAGATCCACTACACAGGAACCAAAGGCCAATAAGAAGCTCCATACCCTCTAGGTGGAGAATGGCTAAACCGATTAGGTGAATCATAGTGTCACGCCTCAAATTTCCAACTCCAGGAAACCGGTTTGTGACTCCCCTTTTACCCACCCGGTGGGCAAGAGGTTGAGTTAAATGATACCACATAGATCATCACAAATAAACACAACAAATGTTCACAAGTCAAACCACATGTCTTTATTAATTTAAATCTCTTTTACATTATTTCCGCATTGGGGTTACATTACTTTCCTCAAAATAACATAATATGAAAAGCAATAAAACAATGAATTTAAATACGTTAGAGGCTTTGCTCCTTATTTTAACAGCACCATGAGGAGAGACGGAAATGACATGGTATGGACCGGACCACCAAGAACGGAGCTTTTCGAGAAATAATTTCAATCAAGAGTTTATAACAATACCAAATCACCAACATGAATTTCCTGCTGCAGAATATGCTGATCATGCCACCTCTTGGTACATTCCTTATATATCCGCGCATGTTCATACGAGTCAAGATGAATCTCATCAAGCTCGTGAAGTTGTAGGAGCCTCTGCACACTCGCAGCGTTACAGTCAAAATTGAGTGCTTTGACCGCCCAATATGCATAGTGTTCTAACTCCACCAAAAGGTGGCAAGAGTTCCCATAAACAAGCCGATAGGGAGACATACCCAACAAAGTCTTAAAAGCTGTACGGTATGCCCATAGAGCATCATGTAGCTTTTGAGACCAATCCTTTTAAGAGCAAGAGACAGTCTTCTCCAATATGGCCTTGATTTGTCGTTTAGATACCTCAACTTGCCCACTAGTTTGTGGGTGATAGGCAAGAGCAACTTGGTGTTGGACAAAATACTTTCACAAGAGTGCCTCAGTTTGGCGTCATGTGAGTGGTTGGTGATGCCATTTAGGCTCACTAATGCACCAACAATGTTCATGCATTTTATGAATCACATATTTGCCCCTTACCTTGATTTGTTTGTGGTGGTGTTCATGGATGACATTCTTGTTTATTCATGCTCCTGAGAGGAGCATGAGGAGCACTTGGTTGTGGTATTGTAGGTTTTGAGGGGGCATCATTTGTCTTCCAAGTTTTCAAAGTGTAGCTTTTGGATGTAAGAAGTTCACTTTCATGGCCATGTGGTGTCAGCCGAGGGGATTAGGGTATCAGTCTGGGGGAGGCCAAGCAATGTTTTGG
Organism: Taxillus chinensis; assembly: GCA_023512835.1. Lineage (NCBI taxonomy): Eukaryota > Viridiplantae > Streptophyta > Magnoliopsida > Santalales > Loranthaceae > Taxillus > Taxillus chinensis. The sequence continues at coordinate 45,391,779 of CM042090.1, forward strand.
AGATTTGGAGCTTTTTGGGATTGGCGGGCTATTATCGGCATTTTGTGGAGGGATTTTCTCGTATAGTAGCCCTTATGACAGCTTTAATGAGGAAAGGAGTGAAATTTGAGTGGACTGAGGCGTGTCAGCAGGCCTTCAAGAAATTTAAAACTTTTTTAACCAAAGCACCAATTTTTAGTTTACCGTAGGAGGGAGTTCCATATGAGGTATATTGTGTTGCCTCTGGAGTGGGTTTGGGTTGTGTCTTGATGCAAGAGAGGCGGGTTATAGCCTATGGTTTGAGGCAGTTGAAGCCTCATGAACAAAACTACCCAACCCATGACTTGGAGTTGGCGGCCGTTATCTTTGCCTTGAAGAGTTGGCAACACTACATGTTGGGAGAGAGGTTTATGGTGTATTTACATTACAAGAGTCTCCAGTATGTGTTTACTTAGAGGGATCTGAATCTGTGGCAGAGAATATGGATGAAGTACCTTCATCAGTTTGATTTTACCTTGACTTATACTCCTGCGAAGGGGAACCTTGTGGATGATGCCTTGAGTAGGAAGGGTCAAACTGAGGTTGCCTTGCAAGAGTTAAGGATGATGGAGCAAGTGGCTTCATTGTAGTTATCAGTTTGTGATGATCGGGCTATTTTGAGTCCTATTGTGGTTGTGCCTGGGTTGTATACCCGTGTCTAGAAGGGATAGCATGGGGATAAGGAGTGTGGTAGGCTTTGCGCAAGGGTGGAGGCCAAAGAGCTTGCAGAGGAGTGGACATTGGGGGAAAAACATGTGCTGAGATTTCAAGGGAGGTTGTTTGTGATTTCTTCCCTTTAGGAGGAAGTGATGAGGGCATTTCATGCTTCGAGGTTAGCCGTGTATTCGGGTGGCACCAAGATGTACCATTCCCTTCAACGTCATTTTTGGTGGCCGGGGATGAAGCGGACCGTGACAGAGTTTGTCTCCCAATGCCTTACTTGTCAGCAAGTGAAGGCTGAGCACCAACGACCAGTAGGGATGTTGCACCAATTGCCTGTGGGGCAGTGGAAATAGGACCATATCATATTGGATTTTGTGACTGGACTTCCACCCACTTCGAGAGAGAAGAATATGATTTGGGTCATTGTGGACCGTTTGATCAAATCGGCACATTTCTTGGCAATCGAGGAGAAAGGGAGCATGAGTAGCCTTAGCCAGTTTTATGTTGATGAGATTGTTAGGTTGCATGGTGTGCCTATGTCTATTGTGTCAGACCGTGATGTGCGTTTTACTTCCTAATTTTAGAAGGGTTTCTAGGAGGCTTTGGGCACAGAGTTGAGCTTGAGTACAACCTTTCATCCTAAGACTGATGGGCAATCAGAGAGGACTGTCTAGACTTTGGAGGACATGCTTAGAGCTTGGGTGATGGATTTTGGAGGTTCGTGGGCCACCCACCTTCCATTAGTGCAGTTTGCCTACAACAATAGTTATCAAGCCTCTATTGGGTTGTCTCCGTATGAGGCATTGTATGGTAGGCCTTGCAGGTCACCCCTGTGTTGGGATGAGGCTGGTGAGACAGCTTTTTTGGGGCCACAGTTAGTGCAGGATGCCACCGAGAAAGTCCGAGTGATTCGGCAATGTTTGTTATCAACTCAGAGTAGACAAAAATCTTATGTGGACAGGAGGAGGAGACCATTGGAGTTTGCTATGGGAGATCATTTATTTCTCCAAGCTTCCCCAAGGAGAGGCCATCGCCGGTTTGGAAAAGGTTTTAAGCTATCTCCACAGTATATTAAACCTTTTGAGATCCTAGAGCAAGTTGGTCCTGTGGCATATTGATTAGTGCTCCCTTTGCATTTAAGTTGTGTGCATAACGTATTTCATGTGTCCCAGTTGAGAAAATACCATCCTGATCCAGCGCATGTGATAGCTTGGAGAGATTTAGATATTATGGATGATATTACTATCGTGGATACTCCTATTCGGGTCTTGGATAGGCGGGACAAGATTTTGTGTGGGAAAACCATTCCTTTAATTCGTGTCTTGTGGACACATCGAGGTATTGAGGAGGAGACTTGGGTGCGAGAGTCCATGATGCGCGATCAGTTTCCTAAGTTGTTTAAGGGCAAACAATCTTAGAGGGGAGGAGGCTAGTATGTTCTACCCTTCATGTGCATTGGTTGCACTGGTATCATGTGTGTTGTTCGTTTGTGTTTGTTCTACCAACATGTATTGTGCATTCTTTATGCATTCCTTTTGTGTGTTTTGTATAGTTGTGCTGACTATGTGAAATAAATAATGCCTTCTAAATGTGCATTTATGCGAGTGTCATTGCGTGTGTTTAAGATGGTGCCTTGTGTGGTAAATGTGTATGGAGGAGTTTTCATGTATTGGTATTGTGGCATGTTGTTGTAGAGGAGTATGAGGTGTAGTGTTGTGCCCTAGTGTATGTATTGTGCATACTTGTGTTATTTCATGAGTTATTATGTGGTGGTCATGTGAAGGGGAATGTTATTTATTTTACGTTAGTCCTTGTGGATGAATTGTGTGAGACATAAGCTAGCCTTTTTTAGGGCGAAATGTTTTTAAGGGGGGCAGGATGTGAGCCCCCATGTCCTGGTCCTAATAGTTAGAGGTTGGGAGGTGTCTTATGATGCTAAAATTATAGTTTTCATGTGTATTTTCTGGTATTTTGGAGTGAGCAACGGAGGATTAAGGTCAAATCCGGAGCATCGTGGCCAAATCCGAAGCATTATGACCAAATCTGGAGCATCGTGGTCAAATCCGGGCCATCAATGATATGGAATGAGGATTCGAGCAATCCATTTGCACTGAGAGAGAGAGAGAAGGTATGGTGCAGGGAGTCCTTGGATCAAGAACTCGAAGCATAAGCCTTTTAATCCATTTTTTCTCATCCGAGATAGGTGATTCTGTCCTCTAGAATCCGTTTCAATGGTTGTGAAAAGTTATAATATTAAAATTTCCAACTCTGTTTGATGTCACGGTTTTGGAGAGATGGTATTGCGATGTATAGTATTGAGGTATATAAATGTATGTGTATGTGTGTGTGTTTGTGTGTGTGTGTTGTGTTGTGATGTATATACATATGAAACGGAGATACTATGGAGAACCATATTGACATATATTGTGTTTTGAAGATGTAGGTCCCAAAGTGAGTCTAGAGGGGGGTGAATAGACTTTCTTCGATTCATAAAAGCTAGACTGTTAGCTGGTTTATACTTCTTCTAAGGATAACTATGATGGAGGTATTAATGAAGAAGATAATAGTAGTAATGTGAGTGATAATGTGAGTTGTAATGAACTATCAGACAAATCTGAGATGGAGTAAATGCTCTTTGCTGAACAGATCTCAGATGTAACAGAAATGAACTATGATCGTTTGGATTGTGGGAAACAATGCGGAGATTAGACTCGATGATAGTGCTGGAACTTTGACAAACAAGAGTTTGTGATTAATCAACAGGCTTGTTCTTGTTCTCGGTCAACGTGGCACACAGCACTTTGAAGTTCTCTCTCATGGTCTCTTTCTCTCTCTCTTGCGTTGGAACTCACTTTTTTCAATAATGCAAAAAAGATTTTTCTTTACGGTTATTTCAGAATCCTATATCTTGTGTTCTGTGTATTCCACGCTTTCTGAGAGAGGTTAGACTCAGGTTTTTTCCGTTAAGTGTGTAAGAGAGAGATATTTTAAGGTTAAAATGTTGTGCGCCTTGTTGTCCATCCCGATAGACTGAATTCCTGCCACTGAAAATGCGGGATTTCAAGTGATGGGTTGATCTGCTCTGATTTGCAGATCAAATGCCCATACTTCATATTTGCATGTAGTCGATCTTGGCCGTTTATCCATGGATGGTGGTTGGCAGCAATTAATGCAACATTAAATGCGCTCAACTGCTCAGAACGGCGTAGGCTCTCTGTACAAACCCTAGCTGATGATATCGCTAAGTTAATATACTTAGGGTTGCATGTTTGCCTTAAAGGTGGATGCCTCGTAGGTTTGGTGACTCGAAGATTTTGAGTACAGCCTGTAGAAATTACGGAAGTTGGCTTCAGGATTTTCTTCGAGTCTACGACTCACATATCTTCAAGTCTTCGAGGCTAGAGTTCAGGTTAGATTAGTTCTTTCGTGTCATTCTATTAACTATATGTCCACGACTCTGTGACTCTACGACTCTCCTAATGCCTCTTAGAGTGACTTCTTCGTAGTACATCTAATCTACCTATTGTTATAGCTGCAAGTCTATGACCCCAACTCTGCGAGTCTACAACCCTCGCTCTCGGGGTCTATGACCTTCGGGTCTCTCAGTTTACTTTACTTGACTAAGAGGCTCTTTGGCTCTATGAGTCTTTGACCACGAAAATCTTGGACTCTACGAGTCTTAGACTTCTCATTTCTTCCTTAGTCTTTCGCAGTTGCTCATGAACTAAGTCTCTGTATTCTTTGAGTCTTCGACTTTACGGCTACGACCCTTCAGCTGTAACTCTCGGCCTCCAAGATCTCCGAGTCTGTAAGTCTGGCAATTTCTTTAGAATGACCGTATCCCTTGAGTCTACGACTCAACGACCCTTGCGTTACAGGTTCATTTGTTTGCCAGTCTTTATGGCATCGACTCTTCGACCTTCGACCTACGCGTCTACGAGTCCTATTTTCTTAACAGTGTTCTAAGGCTTTGACTCTACGACCCTGGAGTCTACTAGTCCACTTTACGTTCTGTTAATTGACTTAGGCGCTCTTAGGGACTCTACACTTCTATGGGCTTTGAGTCTTCAAGTCATTCAAAGTTTGTTACTGTTCTTTAGAATTCTTCGATTCTACGAGTCTCTAAATTTATTTACGCTTGCAGTAACTCTCTCTTTTTTGCACTTCGATTCTACGACCTTCAACCCTAGATCTACGAGTCACACTATTTTCTGTCACAATTTTGCTTCGAGTCTCCAGACCTTACGAGTCTACGAGTGTCACGCCCCGGATTTCCAACCCGAGGAAACCGGTTCGTGACAATATGGTATCAGAGCATGGTCTAGTTGGCCTAGGGTAGTGGGCGGCTCTAGTTATCTTGAGTCCTTTGGAGGAGCCTGGAGGGACGTGCCTGATCAACATGGTCCTCTTGAAACCTCTAAGGTGTACATGGGGTAGTCCAATCCTATGGTAGGATTTGCATGCATTGGCATTAGGGCACTAATTGCATTTGTTGTGGATAATTGTGATAAAATAGTAAGTAATAAGGAAAATATAACATTTTAATTGTGTAACTCTGATTTTTGTGATAACTTGATACAAGGAGAAGTACTTGTGTTATTTAACTGTGTGCTTGTGATTTAATGAGAACTGAATGTGTGTAATGTGTGTAATATCATGTGACAATTGAACTTTGTAATGGGGTAGTGGTAGTGAGGCTCGATAGATCTCGAATACGTTTTAACAATTGTATTCCTTACTTCGTGTAGTAAAAATGCCACCGTGGAGAGCAACGCGTACATCCGGGGTAGTGGCTGATGAGTTATCTGCCCATGAGGGTCCAGGTCCGGGATAGCCCGCTAGAGGAAATAAGTTGTTGCTGGCACAGCTGCGAGAGGGCATCCGATAGAAAGTCCAAGAGCTGAGGGAGGGTATCCGGCAAGAGGTTCGGGAGGAAGTGCGCCGTGAGATGGCAGCACAGCAGGTGGTGCCACCACCACCACCAGTAGGGGAGTTATCTCGTGAGCGTGAGAGTTCACTGGGTGGCGTACTGATTCACCGTGTAGAGGATGATGTGGTGATGAGGTTTCGAAAGGAACAACCTCTGAGATTCAAGGGAGAGGGGGATCCAATGATAGCTGAGCACTGGTTGAGGCAAGTTGAGCATGTGTTTTCCTTTCTGCTACCCCGGGAGGAGGATAAGGTGAGGCTGGCTATTCGGAAGCTAGAGGGGAATGCCTTGAAGTGGTGGTAGAGTGTCGTGGGAAGCCGTGAAGTACAGTTCATGTTGTGGGATGAGTTCTTGCAACTCTTCCATGATGAGTTCTTTCCCGAGTCGTTAAGATGGAAAAAGAGGGAGGAATTCGGCAGCCTGAAGCAAGGATCAAGAACGATGCCCGAGTATGAGCCCGAGTTCAGGAGCTTGAGTAGATTTGCTCCCGAGACTGTGGCAAGGGAGGACCTGAAGGCCCACAAGTTCACCTTGGGTCTCAGGCCAGCCCTTAGGCAGAGGGTGGCGATACTGCGTTTGAGGACTTATGCTAAGGTTGTTGAGACAGCCCGTATAGCTGAGAGGGAGCTTGATGATGGGAGGCAAGCCCATCAGGGTCGACAGTTAACAGGAGGGTCTGATCGGGATTCAGTGCCCAAGAGGCCAAAACAGAGGAGGGTGGTAGTAGTTCTTTCCGCAATAGGGGTCAATCATCAGTGAACCCAGGGAGGTTCACCTTTGGTGGCAGCAGGCAGGGAGCTTCAGCAGGAGGTCTCCCCAGCGGTTGTTATTGTTGTGGGGAGCAAGGCCACGTCAAGAGGGAGTGTCCCAAGAAGGATTGGCACTGCAAGAGCTGTAGATGAGAGGGTCATTTGAGCCGAGCTTGCAGGAGCAAGACGTATGGCATCTAGCATGAGGAGTGATGCTAATTTTCATGCACCAGTGGAGAGACCAGCTCATCAGTCGCAGGCTAGTTAGGCAGGATCCAGTCAGTCCCGACCTCAGGGGAGACCGGAGCAACAGCAAACTGATGTTGGAGGCAGTCAGGGCGGGAACCACCCAGTGGGTGAGCCGACTAGTCGCACGGGCCAAGGGAGGGTGTTTGCGCTAAATGCAACACCCCAGGAGGAGACTGAGCTACCACCTCCACCGGCAGAGGGTGGGGCAGGACCATTAGTGGTTAGAGGTACCCTTTTGATCTCTCATACGCTTGCTTCTGTTCTTTTCGATACGGATGTGTCATGTTCGTTTGTTGCTGAGCTTGTGATTGATGGCTTGGGGTTAGTATGTGTTAAGGCAGAGAGACCCCTAGTTGTGGAGTCTCCAGTGGGAGGTATGATTGAGGTGCAACGTGTCTGCCGTGATTGTGTGTTAACTATAGGAGATGTGGAGCTTAGCTTTAATTTGTATACGATGCCATTGCGGACGTTTGATCTGATCTTGGGTATGGATTGCCTTATGGCTTTCCAAGCCAAGATAGATTGTTATCGGCGATGGGTAACATTCGTGTCACCTGCAGGGGTTTCTTGCACCCTACAGGGGGAGTCGGATCGTGAGGCAAGTCGAGCTAGGCCAGTGTTGGACCAGTGGGGTACCATTACCCATAGGTTGGCAGCGCTAACCTTTGCTAAGGAGGGTGTGGCTAGCGGTTGTTGACCAATTTCAGGATGTTTTTCCTGGGGAGTTGATAAGTTTACCACCTAAAAGGAGTGTGGAGTTCACCATTGAGTTGGTACCGGGGACGGGTCCAATCTCCCAAGTGGCTTACCGTATGGGACCAGCAAAGTTGAGGGAGCTTCAGAGGCAACTAGAGGAGTTAATGAGCCAGGGATATATCAGACCGAGTACCTCACCCTGGGGTACTCCAGTGCTCTTTGCCAACAAGGCAAATGACATGCTTCATCTTTGTATTGACTACAGGAAGCTGAATATGGTGACCGTGAAGAACAAGTATCCATTGCCTCGGATAGATGACTTATTTGACCAATTGAGTGGGGCCTAGTGGTTTTCCAAGATAGATATGCGATCGGGATATCGCGAGTTAAGGGTTAGGGAGGAGGACATCCCTAAGACTGCTTTTCGGTGCGAGTATGGACATTATGAGTGGGTAGTAATGCCTTTTGGGCTCACTAATGCACCCGTAGTGTTCATGCATCTGATGAACCAAGTCTTCGCTCCATACTTGGATTCTTTTGTGGTGGTATTTATAGATGATATTCTGGTGTATTCCAAGATGGAGAGGGAGCATGTGGAGCATTTGGCAACAATGTTGCAAACCTTGAGGGACTAGCAGTTGTTTGCTAAGTTTAGCAGGTGTGAGTTTTGGATGTAGGAGGTTCATTTTCTTGGCCATATAGTGTCAGCTGAGGGGGTTAGTGTGGACCCAGATAAGATTGAGGTTGTATCATCGTGGGAGTGGCCAACCAATGTTTTTGAGGTTCGTAGCTTTCTTGGCTTGGCAGGGTATTATCGTCATTTTGTAGAGGCTTCTCCTGTTTGGCAGCTCTTATGACGGCGTTGACCAGGAAGGGAGTGAAGTTTGAGTGGACTGACAAGTGTCAGCAGGCGTTTGAGGCTCTCAAAACCTGTTTGACCACTGCACTAGTGTTAAGGTTACCTAGGGAGGACGTCCCATATGAGGTATATTGTGATGCATCTAGGATTAGTTTGGGGTGTGTGCTTATGCAGGAGCACAGTGTAGTCACTTATGGGTCGAGGCAGATGAAACCACATAAGCAGAATTACCCTACCCATGATCTTGAGTTGGCGGCTGTCATCTTTGCTTTGAAGAGTTGGCAGCATTACCTTTTAGGGGAGAAGTTTGTGGTGTTCTCACATCACAAGAGCCTTCAATACATTTTTACTCAGAAGGACTTGAATTTGAGGCAGAGGAGTTGTGTAGAGTATTTGCAGACCTTTGATTTTACTCATGCCTATACCCTGGGCAAGGACAATGTTGTGGATGACGCATTGAGCAAGAAAGGAAAGGCTGAGGTGGCAGTGAGAGAGTGGAAGTTAATGGAGCAGTTGGTGATGTTGCAGTTGCAGTCTATTGCTCGTGGTGATGGGACAGTCCTGAGTCCTATTGTTGTTGTGCTTGAGCTGTACTAGCGAGTCCGGGAGGGACAATTGGGTGATATAGAGTGTGAGGTTCTCCGTGCCCGTATAGAGGTTGGTGAGCTATCTGAGGATTGGACAGAGGGTCCTTAGCATAAGTTGTCTTTTCAGGAGCGGCTAGTAGTGGTTTCTTCTCTCAGAGATGAGGTGACGCGGGATTTCCATCAGTCTAGAGTTGTTGTGCATCTTGGGGGTACGAAGATGTACCATGCACTTCGGAGGCATTTTTGGTGGCCTAGGATGAAACATGATGTGGCAACATTTGTTGCAAGGTGCCTTACTTGTCAACAAGTGAAATCGGAGCATCAGAGGCTGGTAGGTATGTTACAGCCGTTGCCCATAGCAGAGTGTAAGTGAGACCATATAGGGATGGATTTTGTGACTGGACTTCCACCGATCACTAGGAGGAAAGACATGATATGGGTGATTGTGGATCGGTTATATGCATTGTGGTGGTGCTTTGTTGAGTTTGCTGACGTATGTCCTGTTATGTGCTGTGTACGGTGTATGATCCATTTGGGTGTTGTGGCTTGCCGTTTTGCAAATGGGTTGCATGTGTTTGCCGTTCCTTGCGGTTTTAGTGGCTTGTTGTTTCTTTTCGAGGACAAAAAGTCTTAAGGAGGAGAGGATGTATGACCCGTGTTTTGGGATGTGAGGAGTTAGTCACAATTTTGCCTTTTGGGTGGCAATTGTCGGGTTTTTGGGAGTTTTATTCCCACACACATTAGTTAGAACACCTTGTTTGTTGATGAGCAAGCATGAGGCAAGTGATGAGCCCAAGAGGACACTTTTAGAGGGTGCACGTGACAATGGCTTGTCACGTGCAGTGATGTTTTTGCATGGGAGCCTTCCAAACTTAGTTCTAAAGCTTGTGGCAAAATCCTAGGGCATTTGGAGCTTACGCGTGACAATGGTCTTTGTCACGTGCAACCATGTTTTTGCACCGTCTTCTTCGTTTTGTCATTCTAATAATCTTTTCCTAAAGGACCATGTTCGAATTGTGGGTATTTTGTCCTATGTGGGAGCAGAGTGGTTATTACTTGTTTCATTTATCAAAATTATGTCGTTTTGATGGTGGGTTTCATTTATCAAAACTACGTCATTTTCATAGTGGGTTTCATTTATCAAAACTACGTTGTTTTGATGATGGGTTTCACTTATCAAAACTACGTCGTTTTGATAAGTGAGGTGTCTAAGGAGGAGGAGCTCTCTTTGTTTTAGGTTTAGGGTTTTTGTTGTCAGCCGTCGCAAAGGGAGAGAGAGAGAGAGAGAGTTCCTGATCATTGCTGCTGGGGTGACTCGCGTGGGTGGACGGCGACTAGCGTGGGAGCAAGAGCAAGGAGAATCTTTCTGAGGTAGGGGTTCTGTCTCTTCTAGTACCCATTCCGGGATTAGGCCCTATGGTAGATGAAATCGTAGATTGTTATTGTTAATATATATATATATATATATATATATATATATATATATGTAAATCCATATAGGTGTGATCTCCTATATGGATGTTGGCCTCCAATGGCATATTTTGTTTGGTTGATGATGTTGAGTACGGGGTCATGGGGATTTCGGGTTCGTTCACGGGGTAGTGGGCCTTGAGGGTCATTGGGGTGTCTGCGCTGTTCGATAGGGTTTGTCCCGTGGTAGGGCCTCATGAGGAAACCTTGGGGTTTCTGGGGAAAGAAAGTCATGTTCTATATCTGGTTATGATAATTATGGATCGCGTGTTGGTTGTTGATTTATGTGTTATTTGATGTAGTGTAAATGCTTATTATTGTGCTGTGTTGCTGTGATTGTGGAGCCTGTATGGCTGTGATTGTGAGCCTGTGTGGCTGTGGTCGTGGGCCTGTGTGGCTGTGGAGCTTGTGTGGCTGTGGTTGTGGAAGTCTGTGTGACTGTGGAAATAGTTGTATTTGCCTTTGTGGTTTGTGTGTTGTCATATTTATTTATGTTGAATAAATTTGTTTAAATACTTGTACCATGACGTTGCACTTGTACACGTTGACATGTAGATACTAGGAGCATGGGATAGGTTGGGGAAACATGATCCCTAGTGAGCTGTGGTTGCTCACCCCTCCTACTGTGTTTGTTTTCTTTCAGGGACCTACAAGTGTTAGGTAGGGACACCAAGGTGGAAGACAGTTCTGCTTTGTTGCTTTATTTGATGTTATTTTGTGTTATGTTATTTTGTGGGACCTTTGTAATCCCAATGGGAAATGATGTAACCCCTATGGGGAAAAATGATGTAAAAGGATTTCCTTAAATTAATAAAGAGAAGTGGTTTTTCTTATGGATATTTACCGTGGATTGGCTTGTGATCTATCATTGTGGATGTTTTGTATTGTACTATGTGATAATTATTTTCTCTTTGTAAATTAATAAATTGTTTCACCCCCTTATCCTCCGCGTGGGTAAATGGGAGTCACGAACCGGTTTCCTCGGGTTGGAAATCTGGGGCGTGACAACGAGCCTCTCGCCAATATGTCCTATGACAGTTATACTTCTACGAACTTCAACTCTTCGACCCTACGATCTTTGGATCTTCGAGTCTCCAGACTTAGAATGTATTTTGACAGCTCCATCAAATCCTATATTTCCAACAATCTCCCCCTATTTAATGTAAGCTGACAACGGATGAAAAATATGAAGTCTGAGACTACGCGTTTGAATAGGCAGGTCAATTACAAAAATCTTTGCATGAGAGAGGTGGAGGGAGATCAAAATGAAAAAAAATGCACACTCCTCTCCCCTGTAGTCATGAAGCTTCGTAGCAGCTGCCTCCCTTCGAAGATAGCTCCCCCTACGACCTTGCTCCCCCTGAGACACACTCCCCCTTTCTGCGTGAGGAACAAGCACCAGAACACAGGGGAGCAAGATAAGAACACACATAACAGCAGGAAGCTCAACAAAGATAAAAACAAGACGTAACTGAGAAAAAGTTAAGTACAGATATATATAGCACAACCCAGTTACGGTGTAAAGTCAGCATAATTTACACTGAGAAAATAAAAAGATAATGGCTTGCTCGCGCAGGAGTTGAGCAGGCGTCAAATTTAGCGAGGCGGCACGGCTGCTCAGACGATCAAATTTAGGCACGAGCACAAGAAAGCCAGTAATCGTCAGGATGCGGATATAGTGGCATACGAAGAAGCCACAACTATGAGCATCATCCTGAGCACGAACACCTTTCTTGACTCTGGTGATCTCCATAGGCTTAGTAAGAGGATATCCACCACACCCATGCTGATATCCCTGCATAACACGAGTGAGGTTACAATTGAACTCACAAAGTTGTTCCCGCCTATGGAGTAGAGGAGTAGTAGGCTTGGAGTCAAAAATGATGATTTGTTGTTGGACGAAGTTGATGTCGAGGAGAAACCAGTGAGGGGACGAGGAGAGGAAAAGAATAAGTACATGATCAACTTCGTTCCATGGACGGAAGGAGTTCTCATATCTGCAACCCTGAATAAGCTCGATCATTGAGGCATCATCAATGAGATGATCCTGCATGATAGGCAGACAGAGCTCCATCCGAGTATCTTGGCAAACGGTGAGGGGTAGCTTTGCCAGATAGGACTTCTGGGAAAATATGAATTGTGTCATCTCAACGTTATCCATTTCCTCACCGTCGTGTAATAACTGACATAGCTCAGGCCCATTGAAGAACTTGTAAGCACAAGTTCGCGTGGTGGTGTCCTCGGCCACGTATTTATTGAACGCAGCAAGTACAGCTGGGGTGGCTCCAGTAGTGACCGTTCGCGGTGGGACCTTCAGGGCATCGGCAGAGGTTGCAGTGGTTGGTTTGTTGGGTGAAGATGGCATGAAGGTCACAGCCTGAGTTGGTTGTGTTATTAAGGGACCAGGCTGGGTGGAGGAGGTTTGACCTAGAGGAGCGGGAGGCCTCTTCATGCGTGTCCCAATGGGTACATGATCATCATCATCAGAGTCTATGTGAACAGTGCCTCTGCGTGCTCGTTTCCACCCACGGGCATAGGTAGCTTTCGGCTGAGGTTGAGGAGGAGATGGCTGAGGTGGAGGAGCTTAATATGTAGTAGCACTGGGAGTAGGCCTAGTCGAGGTTATAGGCTCATCAATGGGAACTGGCTCAGGTCTGCCCTCAGATACCTTTTGAGGTGGCTTCATAGTGAGAGTGATCTCTCCACGATCTAGCCGACTGCAGGCTTCAAAAATGGGATCCGTGGTCTGGAGGAATCCTTCATGTTGATCTTTGTAAGCCGCCTTAATGTCTTCACTATGTTCCTCAAGGCGTTTGAAGCTAGAGGTGCTTACTTTGATGAGGGATTCCAGCTCGCTTTTGACCCTTTCTAATTCAAGGTCCGACAGTTCAACTTCATTTCTAAGCCTCTCCGTTCCACTTTCTATTGTAGAGAACTAACCCTCGACTGCATTTATGGAGGTGTAAAGCTTAATATTCCAAAAGTGGTCAGTTTTTCCATTAGGGTCAGCAATACGGTCCACTTCCTCAGCAATCAGGGAGTGAGTGTGAGATAAAGAAGCCAACGGAATGGCTGTGGGAATTTGATCCTCAGTCATCTGAATGACCACTGGATGAGTTTGCGGTATAGCTGGAGTGGCCAGCTCAGGTACCTCCACATGCCCAAAAGCATGTGGGACGTTCTCTGTATCAGAGTCACTTGCTTCAACAGCAGCAGGTGCCTCCTCTTCCTCTTCCTCGACGGGTGGAACCATCTCAGCATTGTGTGTGGGAGAGTATGTAGGAGAGTCAGCCATGATGGGTGATGGAGCATCCATAAACATAGCTTCCGCAGGGTCCTTCCTCACGAAACCCTATTCCACTAACCAACTTATCATATGGTCTTTGTCTACCATCTGCTTCCCGAAGGCTATCCACGCCTTCTTCAACTCCTCGGGAGTCATATGTGCCTTCACATATTCAACATAGAAGTCTTCAAGTTCAGACTCCCCGAGAGAGCTTAGGAGTACAGGTGCATTACCCCTAGCCTCTGGGGTTTCTTGTACTGGGGAATGCCCTCCACCTGCAGGCTCTCTTACTTCTGTAGTATCACTGGGCAGCTCAACAGGTTGGGCCTCCTCTGGCGTAGGATTAGTGGGGAGATGGATCCTGACAATATTTTCCACCACTTGAGCTATATGCGCCATGTTGCGGACGCAGAGGGGACCCTAGAAATCTGGGGAACTGGTGCCAACTGTCGTGGTATACGAGCTAGGGCTCTAACAGAGCTGGCAGTGTCCTCTGCAAGACATCTCACACTCGACCCTGGCCTCTTCAATGGCTTGATCTCCAGCCGGCCGTCCTCGTAAATGCTCTTGAATATGTACTTGACTGGTAGTGGCACCGCAGGTCGAGTGTTGAAAATAGCAGGATGAAGGAACCTTAGGACTTTGGTAAGAACTAGTCCAAAGTGATCCTTCTTGGCTTTGATCATGCTGTGTATTTGTGCTCCCCAATCAATTCTTCTTCTCTGTAAGACAATACACATGATTTTCATTTGCTCATGACTTGCAGAGTTATGAGCACTCTTATTGCACATTAGGCACTGTCCAGTTAAGATAACAGTTGCCAGTGCCTGCCTGACCGAAGAACCCAATCTTCAGGGCTCCCCGTCCTTTCTTACTAGGGTCAGAGTACCCTAGAAAAGCCTTACATGCCTCTCTGGAAAGACTAGGTAAAGGTTCGAAGTTACCTTTAGGGAGTGAAAGAGCATCGCGAAGTGTATCGGCTGAGATCCGAATCTCCACTCCTTGTACAGTTCCCACCAGGTCGTCTCCAAAGGTTGTTAACGTCTCGTGAAACTCCAAGACGTCTTCCACCAGAATATCTTACATCCTTGAGCATACGGATGCAATGCCAGATTCATTAAGGCAATTTCTAAATTCGCCCAACCAGCTGACTTTAGCGTCGCCTATGGCTTCTCAGTCGATGATGAACCCCAAAATGATGTTGTTTAGTTTGTCAGCCATCGATGAGCTTGGTCCTACCACGGAGTTTGTAGAGAGAGAAAGAGACACTCATAGAGAGAGGGTGTATTAAGGTTCGAAGGTGATCAAAGGAGAGAGACAGAGAGAGAGGGGATGAGGATCGAAGGGAGAGAGAGAGAGATGGAGCGTTAGGGTTAGGGTTCGAGTGTGAAAACAAAGAACATACCTTTGGGCTCCGTCTCTATCTGTGACTTATATATGAGGTGGAAATGTACCGCAGAAGTCACATGCTCTGTCGGATCGTCTTCAGGATCCGCGTCCTTTTCTCTGACCCGTCTCTTCATCTTCTAGATCCACCCGTTGGTGCACTCAAGCAACAAGTGCACGTCACCCCTTATGTCGGTGGATTTTGAATTTTAAGCGCACAGTGACGTGCTGATGTGTCTTCGACGCTTGAGCAACGAGGACACTGAATCTGTCTCGCTTCGACCCTTTGGAACTGCGACTCTATGACTCTCTGAGCTTCGAGGCGTCGAAGCAGCAGTCTTCGACGCCAGTAGAGCTTCGAAGCTGTTTGCTTCGTGGTCGACTGCAGATTCAACTACAAAGGTGGATTTCTCTAGACGTTTTCAACATTTAACAACATGAATGTGATGCATATGATATTTCACATAAAACCATGCATGATGAATAGTGTTGTAAGCAGGATTAAGATTACATGCTCAGAACTTGAAATCTTTCTACCGTAATACCCGGTTTACATGTATGGCTACTACCATTTACCTTTCCATTAACCTTAGAAATGACTAAGTATCACACTGAATCTTTATCTAGGAAATCGATCACTATGTTATCATAGCTTCCAGTAAACTATGGTTAGTCCATTGCAACAACCCAGTCATGAAATCAACAGTCGGCTCACTTATAAGCAAAACACACTCAGTGAAGAGTGAAGGCCTTACCCTTTCATTCTTGGATCAGCATGTGAGTTTGATTCAGGAACTAGGATTGCACTGTTTGGTCTACTCATGGTCAACCAAATTTTACCACAAACCCTGATCCTACAATGATTTTCAGTTCAGCATAGATGACGAGAGACAGGATGGCCCTATTGAGAATCAGAACACACACTCTATCATTGTCTATTTTACAACACAATACATACATAGAGTTTGGAGTTTGAGCATATGAAGTTTCTGTGTGAGTTGTCCTCTTCTTTTGTGTAGCACCATTTTTGAGTGCTTATTTATGAATTTTTCATGTGGACAGAGCTCAACACAGTTTCTTTTTTATTACATGACAAGCTCAGGTACATATCTCCAACTATTACTCTGAAAAGAAAGTGTTCACGAGGTGTAGTGAGGACTCCCCCTAAGATAGGCAACCTATTTTCTATTTCCTTTTCTTATTTAGCCTTTTTCACCTTGCCTTTTTCTAGTGAAAGGTATTGGCTCTTTTTGAGTAATAGGCTTTTTATAATTCTCAAATACTACAGTCTCAGTCATCCTTAGAGCATTGAATCATTGTGGATCCTTTCCGTTTAAGCCAACAGTACCATAAGAGACAACAGTTCCTGCTAGTTAATGAATGCAATGCCACACAAGTGATATTCACTCAGAAGAAAAACAACAGATAATGGGAATATCATTTAATTGAAGTATAAAGAAAATTGCACTCATTTCACTCTCAACATGAGGATTCATGACAGGTTGCATAGAGAATTGATACAATGTTCATAGGTAGCAAGATTCATCCATGTGATTTCTCAATTACCCATAGTAAAAATGTTTGAATCATACTTAGGCATTGCTAATTTTCATGGAGAGATAAACAGTCATTAACAGTGTTATACCTATGTTCATGCACAAGTAGTTAGGTTGAAATGAAACACAAGACATGCAGTAAGAATTATGAAGTTAAATCTAGCATGCCAAGTTTTGTCAGAAGTTCATTGAACCTGGCTTCTTGCAGTGGTTTAGTGAATATGTCGGCAAGCTGATCATTAGTGGATATGTACTCCAAGGAAATGTCCTTCTTTAGCACATGGTCACATATGAAGTGATGTCTGACCTCAATGTGCTTGGTTTTGGGATGCATGACAGGATTGTTTAAGATTGCAATGGCTTTTGTATTGTCATAGTACAGTGGCACAGCCTTGAGGTTAAACCCGTAGTCTGAAAGTTGACTAGCCATTCATAGCAATTGCGCACAACAGCTTCCTGCAGTAATATATTCAGCTTCAGCAGTTGAAGTTGAAAATGAATTCTGTTTCTTGCTAAACCAGGATGCAAGTCTATTGCCAAGTAGTTAGCATGTTCCACTTGTGCTCTTCCTATCAATCCTGCATCCAACAAAGTCTGCATCTGAATATCCTCTTAGTTGGAAATTAGACTCCTTTGGATACCAAAGTCCCAAATTTTCAGTTCCCTTCAGATATCTCATAATCCTCTTGACATGAGACAAGTGTGATTCCTTAGGATTAGACATGAGAATTTGAGGTTCCATTGAGGGAACAGTCCTGGATTGGACATGAGACATGTGAGGTTCCATTGAGGGAACAGTCCTAGATTAGACATGAGAATTTGAGGTTCCACTGAGGGAACAATCTTGAAATGGACATGAGTTGTTGAGGTCCCATTGAGGGGATGGTCCAAGAGTGGACCAAAGTACTAGGGTTTCGTTAAGGGGACCACCCATGAATCCTTGTGTGTTGTTTACTATTATTTTAATTGCACTACACTGCACATACCCACACTAAGCACAGTGTGGAGGAGATATTGGGTTGGTCCAAGGAGGCATAACCCCTACTAAGTTATAATTTGCTCACCCACCTTTAATGCCCTTTTCCGCAAGACTTAGCAGGTGATAGAAGATTGCACCGTTGTGGAGGCATAAGTATTTGACTTGTTATTTTGTTTAAATTCATATAAGATGTTTAGGGAGTGAGACTGTGTATTCATTTGAGATTAGTGCATTTATTTGAGACACCATGTTTTGGGGCTAGTGACCCTCTTTGTCATGTAAAACTGTTTTAGTGGCTTCCTTGTATGATTTGTGCATGTCATGTATGAAATTGTAGCAAGTTTGGGGTAGCACGCTTGTGGGAGCCATATTAGGTGACCATTCACCAACCCCTTGTCCTCCTGGGTGCGAGGCATGGGGCATCACTAATCGGTTTCTCGGTGTTGGGAAAATCTGAGGCATGACACAAGTGGTACACCATACTCATTCAACTAAGTAACCATGGCTCGTTGTAACCGCCTCGAAAATTGCAAAGTGAACCTTGCATCTTGATTCGATACTAGCTTGAACTTGAACGATAAATGAATTAACTCAGTTTTTGATCTTATATAAACCTAAAGCTCCTTAAAATAAAAATAAATATTTATATTAAATTTATGGGAGAAGCATTTAGGAAACATAGAAAAAGAAGCCACAATCTTTCTATTTATAATTTTTGAGAAACATAAAAGCTAGAAATACTTTTGGTTAGGGGTGCTACCTGCCATAGCGGGGCGCAGGGTCTACTTATTACCGTACCCCGCTCCCACCTAGGCGAGTAAAAAAATTTTAAAACTGTATCCCGCCTCATGTGTAGGTGGGGCAGGGTACCCCGTCCTATGGCGGGGTTAGCGGGGGGAGGCTTCATCCGCCCGCTCTCCGCTACCGGCTTTTATTGATCTCTCTCTTAAGACAATCCTACCTTTTAGAGGCTCCACGAAATAGTTGATACGAGTAATTCGGCTACTTTCGAGAGCGGAATCAACTTATTACCACTTCCTGTCATCGCTTAGGTAGTAAATTAGATTTTAAGATTGTATCTCATTCAATTTGTAGGCGGGACATGTTATATCGTTATTTAATATGTCTACAGATGAGGTTTTATTTGCTTGCATATTGTTATCGCTTTCTATTCATATCAATAATTTTGGCTTAAATCAAATTTCGATATCATTTTTAACCTAAAAATTATCAAAAATAATTTAATTTTACATTAATAAATATCATTCAAAGCTATCAAAAATCATAAATAATAGTTAAATAATAATATTTAAAATATTATAAATTTATAAATAAATATTATTAAAATTAAGCGGGGCGGGATACCCCGCTACCTATTACCGCTCTCCGTCCCCGCCTGGAGCGGGGTGTCAAGTTTAAAAACCGCACCCCGCTCTTGCTTGGGCGGGGTAACCCACCCCGCATAGCGAGAGCGGAGCGGATAGCGGGCGGGATAGCGGGGGCGGGTATCCATTGCCCACCCCTACTTTTGGTATAGTGGCCTTGGTATTGTTGTCAATTGCAAAAGTTCCACTTTTCTAAGTTATAGCAAAGTGGCCTTTTATGGTAGTGTCATGGCATCGAGCTAATGGCATTAGCACCTTTGCCATTCCTTTTTTTTTTTTTGGAAAAGGTTATCGTTGAGGTGATAAGTCCCCTTCTCTCAATTCGGCTCAGGTCCCACCAGCTCAACTACATGTATAGATTACCATTGTATTATGGAGAATAAAGAGCATCCGCCAAGAACAACATCACGAGAGAACCATTAACGCTTAACAACATTGAAATGGCACGATTGATAGTGCATAATTGCACAATAGGTAAGCCAGACCAAAATTGTACGCCAACCATGACTAAGGGATCGAATGAGTGAAAGTTATCGAAAAACCCATGCAAAATGTGTTCCACCCACAGCTAGAAGAGGAAATAATAACAGGAGAGCTGAGAGGTAGAGCAGGATAGAACATGATTAAGGATTTCCCTGCTGTAACATCGTAACACTCCACTTTATTTTACCAAAAAATTAAAGTTTTCTCATTTTGTGTTGTGCGGTATGCGGTATACTAAAATTAGTGTCGGACAAGCATAAAAATAGATCGAGTGTATACATGCTTATCATCAAGAAAAGGTTCCAAGTAGGTGAGGTGCAAACTCGTTTAAAAGCAGGACTGCCATATGACAGCTATGTTAAAATATTGAGCTCCATACAATCAATTAATATACTGATCATGCAGATTCCCACGGGAGAACACTAAAATACTGTTCACTACAGTAGTAGTACATGATTATTGCATAGCCGATGCAACACAAGGCCGGCCCCGCACATTATATACAACAATAATGACAACAGCATAGGCTTTTCTCCTAACTACCAAAGAAAATAGCGTAAGGTAAAATTTACAGGTAGTTACTGGGTTTTGACCTTCGGTTGGAGCTTGTAATCAAGTATCTCCCTTATATTCAGACGAATAGAAGGTCCCATTGATGAGCATATATATGCACTTTTCCAGTAAACTCCCTTAGCACCCGTGGGCTTGTTTGCCTCTACTGATTTCTGCAAGGTTAGGAGACCAAATACCATTCACAAAATATTTTACATGAAATGGATTCCCATTAAAAAAAGGTGATAAGCATATTAAACAGCAGAGAAAAACATACTATTGTTGCAAGAAAGTTCACAATAAGATCTTCTTCAGGAAAATTGGCCTTTCCGAAAGGCAAGTGAACAATCCCAGTTTTGTCTGCTCTGTATTCAAGTTTTCCCCCCTTGAATTCTGCTATAGCCTGAAACAAATTTTGATGGTATATTTTATTTCAACTATCTTTTTTTGACCGAAATAAACAGCCGACAAAGACAATAATAAGTTATTATACTAATGTGCAGTGCTTTTGATTTTTCTCCTTTTGTTCTATGTTCTAGCTCTTAGTTTCAGTACTATCCAACAAAACATTTTTTGTTTTGTAACGTATGCTATCTTTCTTTCACATCTATTAAAAACTGATTAAATAATGCAAAAGCTATGCGACTACATATTTTTGAGGATCAAAAAACCAGGGATTCAAGCTTAGTATGTCGTTTAAACTAATAACCATAGATTATCAAAAAAATAATAATAATAAATAAGATAACCATATTTAGAGCAAACCTGAGGAATATTCGTCGTAACAGTACCAGCTTTAGGATTTGGCATTAGACCTCGAGGTCCCAGAATCTTCCCTAAGCTTGCAACCTGATGCAATAGGTGGAGGCATCCAAATGAGTTCGACATATATGAATCCGATATGATCTCCCGCCATCAAATAAAGCCTTCAAGCATCAAGCATAATTATTAATTGAATATTTTTTCCCTGCAACATAATGCAATGGCCATGCCATGTTTGCACAGGACTACAACTTCAAGCGTATCAATTCTCTAACGCTAATGCAATTAAGGTGAACGGATGGCCCCAACAGATACAGTCAGGCAACAGAAAAAATAATAAAATCAAAGAACAAATGCCTATGTTACAATCAAACAGACAATTTAAACATATTTATGACAGAGTTTCCTATGCAGAGAAGAAAACAGGCACCTCTAAAAATAACATAAACATATTTTCCATGATTACTGTTGAAGGAACATCATCAGGTAGTAGACAAACAACATTGAAGAGAAAATTATCAAGGCTGCAAGATAATGTACTGATAAGAAAATGAACAACATAACTAATTCCAAGGTCCATAACAAGATATGCAGATCAAAACCTTGGGCATCATATCTGGGGATGCAATTAATTTGTCAAATTCCATAAAACCTCCTTTTATCTGTTGTATCAAGTCCTCCCCGCCAACCAAGTCTGCTCCAGCATTTTTAGCTTCATCAAACTTTTCACCTACAAGATTTAGCATTGATGAATAATGTTCCCAAGAAACAACTGACAAATAAACAAGCAACAAATGATGAATAGTATATTCCTCTGGGAGTTGAATGCCCGATGAGGGGAATAGCTAATGCGAGCAGTGACTTTATTCTCATGTGGTCAGAAGTTGGTGGAACCATGGGTGGGTGTTGGGAGGTGATTTCAACACCGATCTGTACAAGAGCAAGCAGAAGGGTAACCAACTAACCATTCAGTTTCTCCTTACATGAGGGAGTTCAATGACTGCATTATGTAGGTCTAGTGGACCTTCCACTCCAAGGTGACGTTTACACTCAGTCTAGTTCACAGTCTGAGCCAGCAATGCCTAGAATAGACTGGTTTCAGGTGTCTGTGGCTTGGGAGGCTCATTTCCTGCGCTCAATGCACACCCTGCTCCCATGGGCTACAACTGACGATCATCCTATATCTCAGATGGATTGAGTGAGTTGGGGCACATCCCCTTTACAGTTTGAAAACATTTGGAAGCAGAAGGGTGATTTTGAGGCACTTATTAGGGGCAGGTAAGAGCAGGAGAGGGTGGAGGGTCGAGTGAGTCTTGTGTTGTCAAAAAAGTTATGGCTAAGTCTAAGTTAAAACTTTGGAACAAAGAATATTTCAGGAAGCTGTGGGAAACGATGTGTAACCTCCATGGAATCAAAGATTGGATAAGCAGAAAGTGTTGTTGGGGAAGTCAATGGAAAACAGGCCCAACAGAGAGTGCAGACAGGTTGTTTGGCTTCCCTGCTCTTAGCCAAGGAAATCTCATGGTGCCAAAAATCCCAAGCCTTGCGGTTGAAGAAGTGTGATCAGAACACTGGCTTTTTCCATAAGACAGCCAATCATCATCTTCAGTCTTAACTTTATTTCTGTTATAGAAGTGGAAGGGGCAAACATTAGAGAGGGGGACGTGATGAAAGAGGTCATAGCATATTATTTCAAGGTATTGTACACCAAGGAGCAGTGGAAGTTGTACTGTGCACAGAACAGATGCCTTTGGGGCGGCTTGGTTGCTGGGAGGCAGCCCACTTGGAGAGACCGGTTGATGAGACTGAGATTGTGACTGCACTCCGAACTTTGTGGCAACAAGGTGCCAGGCCCAGAGAGCTTCACTATGGCTTTCCTCCAAAATAATTGGGAGATTGTCAAAGAGAAGATTATCCATTGAATGCAGGAATTCCATAGAAATGTCATGTTTTTGGCCAGCCTGAACGCAACTGATTTGGTTTGTATTCCTAAAATCAGAGGGATCTGTCAAGTTGGGGGCTTCCAGCTGACCAGCTTGCTAGGGAGAATCTATAAACTTCTAGCTAAGGTGGTTGCCTCTCAACTTAAAGGGCCCTTGAGCCAGTTGATTGGTCAGGCACAAAATGCCTTTGTGGGCAGCCATCAAATTCTAGATGTTGTCCTAACTGCTAATGAGGTGTTGGGTCAGCATATTAAAAACAAGGCTAAGGTGGAGTGGATCCGGCAATGTATCTCCAACACAACTTTCTTCATTTTGATTAATGGGAGGCCAATTTCCTTTTTCTATAAAGGCCACCATCAATGGGATAATCTTATTTGTCATGGAAGTTTTTAAGATGGTGGGGTGCACAGTTGCTGGTGAACTCTGGAAAGGTCTTGAGCTTGGCAGTGGACAAGGAGCCATCAAGGTTTCTCACCATCCTTTTGCCGATGACAACTTATTTTTTACGATGCAGAGACTGATAGTATAATTAATTTGAGGGCTGTACATTTGTGTTTCAAGGGGTTGCACATTAATTTGGTTCAGAGTGAGCGGGTGTCCATGGGTTATCGGGTGGATGGTTGTTTTATGACTCAGCTAATGGGGTGTAAGTAGGGTAGCATGCCATCCACTTATTTAGGGCTGCTGCTGGGAGCCTCAAGAAAGCCTACAGCAATGTAAAAGCCAGAAGTTTAGAATTTTAAATGGAGATTAGCAAGGTGGAAGAATGCTTGTCTCCCTAAAGGGGGGTGGTTGACCTTGTTGAAGAGCACCCTGTCAAATATTTCAGTGTATTTCCTCTCATTGTTTCAGATCCCTATTTTTGTGGCAAATAGGTTAAACATGATTCAGCAGCAGTTTTATGGGATAGTACCAGTGACACCTTTAGATTCCATTTGGTCAAATGGAAGCGTGTTCAACGGCCAGTGATGGAGGGTTGTTTGGGGGTCAACTGTACATTCAATAAGGCACAGCAGGCTAAATGAAAGTGGTTGGTTCATGATTGAGAAAGATTTTTCAAGGAGGGTTTGTTTCATTTTTGGGACTCATCATTTTGGTTGAAGGACTACACCCATGTTTTGGCTTCAGGGAGGTGAACTGTGGAAAGGCTTAGGGGTGATTTAGGTTGAATTTTGCTTTTTGGTGATATAAAAAACCAGTAATGGAGAATTGAACTCCTTTTGGGATGATACTTGGCGTGGAGCTCGGCTGTTGAGAGGTATTCCCAGCTGCTTATGGGCTGGCTGTGGCAGAAGCACTGATTGTTGTGTTGTACTATCAACTCTAATGATGAGTGCTTTGAAATTCTAATTATTTTTCAATTATTGTAATTGTTGCCACCTCCTTGGTGCATTAATTATTTTTTTCCTGATAATATATAGCAGCTTTACAAACAAAAAGGGTATAAAATGGCACAAAAATCTGTCCATATCCTTGATGCCTAAATATTGTCTAAATGGCCAGTGCATTTAAGCACAACTCTCACTCATAACCTCTAGAATTTATTCTTTCTATTCGTAAGACTAGCCACTTGAAAATGATGCATATATAAAGTCTAATATGCATGCATCTAGCATTAATAATAGAATAAGGTATCCACCTTGAGTAAGAACTGCAACTTTAACTGTCTGTCCAGTTCCCTTGGGCAAAATCACCTACATTATACAATAAAACAAGACCTCAACATAAATAAAATAGAACACAAAATAACAATAAAGCCAGCTATATAGATTGTGCAACTAATTCATTCCCCCCCCCCCCCAAAACTCACCGTTGCTCTCAGTTGTTGATCATTATATTTGGGATCAATGTTGAGACGGAAATGGGCTTCAGCAGTTTCAACAAATTTTGTCCTGGCCGCCTCTTTAAGTAGAGATATTGCTGTATTCAGGTCATATTCTTTCTTAATTTCCCTCAATTTTTGAATTTCCAAGAATCTCTTTGACCTTGTCTGTCATTTCGATGAAGAATGAAAATAGAGAAATACCATGGTTATGAAGGCATTGCAAAAAAACACAAAGAAAGCGGCAGCAGTATAATAACCCAAAATTTGCAGGTGAACTCATACTAATCAAAACTCAATCTATAGAAAACGTAAAAAATGAAAAGCAACGATAGAAAGGGTTTTCAAAAAAATCTAATTTTAATAGGCAAACATATAGAGCGATCAATTTCATAATAACTCTACCTAAAATTTAAAAATTAAAAAATATTAAAAAAAAACAATGTGGAGAAAATGTGAAACTGAAGACCAAATGGGGTTTCGCAAAATTGAATTCCAATGGGGAAAAAATCAAACAACGACCAGTATTAGGACTTGGGAGAAAAACTGGAACAGTCCTACATAAACAACCTCGAATTAAGTAAAAACATAAACCAAGAAAGCCAAATAATCAAATCAACTCAAAAAACACAACCGATTGAAAATCATGGGAACAAATAAAGAGGAATCAGGGTCATAGATACTCTGTCTCGCTTCAGAGGCAACGCAGCTTTCCCTTTCTTGGGCTTCGAAGGAGGGGAATCAGGAACAACAGCCGCAACATCCCCGTCCTTCTCTTCCTCCGCTACCTCGGCCTCCGTAGCCACAGTGGCTGCCGGGACAACAACGTGATGCGACCCAAGCTTTCCCTCTCCTCGTACGGAATCGCCAACCCGGTGGACAGATTTCCATAGGGCTGTTCTCAGAACCAATGGGCAGAGAGAAGAAACCCTGAGGGTGGAAGCGAGGGCCGACTTGGGCTTGAAGAAGACAGAGGCGTGGGAGATGTCGTGGGCATGGATAGGGAACGCGGCGTAGGATAGCATGAGGGACGATGAAGTGGCCATTGTTTTGGAGGGCTCTAAGGGTAGGACTGTAGGAGAAACGGTGTGTGGTTTTGTGACATCTACGCTGTGACATGGGGGTATGTGGTGTGGAGTCTCGTTAGTTAATTTTTGGATTATTAGTTCATCTGGGTTAAAAAACATTTGGGTTATGTGGGTTAAAAAAACATTCAAATAGTAATGTATTCGTTATTTTGAGTGTTTTAATTGTATTTTAATTTGATTTGGAGTTTATAATTTCGAGAGGTTAATTAATTAATGATTAAATAAAGAAAAAGAAAGTAAATAAAAAAAGAACTTCCACGTTACACTATCGTTGTAAAAACACATTTTTGGATAGTATTGAGAGATAGTCATTCTATGGGAATACAACTATCTAGATGATAGTTTAGTTGTCGACGTGAGCATTTTGACAGCACTTGGATCCGATTCCGGATCGGGGCCCCGAGTAGCTTGATTGTTGACTTTTCGGGGTTTATTGGTTGACCTTGCATTCGAGCGGTCATTTGAATATGCAAATATCTGAGCAGTGATGTGCTTGTCATTTCGAGCATTTTGACAGTAATTGGGCTCAATTTGGAGTTTGTGACCTTGAGAGGTCAATTATTGCTGGGAGGTCAATTATTGGCAGTAGTATATAAATAATTAAGAAAGTGCCTTATCCCTTTAATTGCTTCGTGTGTGCATGTTTGAGCGAGAGAGAGAGAGAGAGAGAGAGAGAGAGAGAGAGAGAGAGAGAGAGAGAGAGAGAGAGAGAGAGAGAGAGAGAGAAGGTGAAGAGCTTCCTTTGGTGATTTGGGGCGATTGGAGTTCGTGGATCGTAAATAATCTTTCCAGGTAAGTGTCCTTGAACCTCTTATCTCGATCCTGTTTTTAAATATGCACGAATTTATCATTATTTATGACATTGAGTATTGTAGGTCTCAAAGTGAGTCTAGAGGGAGGTGGATAGACTTTCTTCGCAGCGGAAGTTAGACTATTAGCTAGTTTTGGATTCCTCTACAGATGACTATGATGGAAGTATTTATGGAGAAGACGACAGTAGTATTGAGGATGGCGTGAGTGATGATAAACTATCAGACAAAACTGAGATAAGAGTAAATGCTCTTTTCTCTACAGATCTCGGTTGTGAAAGAGATGGTTTATGATAGATCGAAGTGTGGAAAACAGACAACACAGAGATCAAGACTTAATGGAAGTGCTAGATCTTTGATGAATAACAAGATTCGTGAATAATCGAATAGATTGCTCTTGTTCTTGATTCAACACGGCGCACAACACTTGTCTAAATTCTCTCAGAGTCTCTCTCTCTCGTGTTAGAACTCTCTACTTGGTTCTGAAAGAGATACTATTTCATCTAAGTCCGTCAGAACCATTATCTTGTGTTCTGTGTGTTTCCTTCTTTTGAGAGAGAGGTTAGACTCTTAATTTTGTCGTTAAGTGCGTGAGATATATATTTTTTTAAGATTAAAGTGCTCGTGCGCCATGATGTCCATCCCGACAGACTGACTTCCCGCCACTGAAAATGCGGAATGTCAGGGGATGGGTTGATCTGCTTTGATTTGCAGATCAAATGCCCATACTGCATATTTGGCATGTAGTTGATCTTCGCCGTTCATCCGAGGATGGTAGTTGGTAGCAATTAATGCGTCATTAATGCGCTCAACTGCTCAGGACGGTGCAGACTTGCTGTACAAACCCTAGCGGACAATATCGCTAAGTGACTGTGTTTAGGGTTGTAAGTCTTCCTTGGAGATAGATGCCTCGTAGGTTCGGTGACTCGAAGATTTCAGTTAGAACCTATTGAAAGTGGCGAAAATTTGCTTCAGGCTTTACAGCGTTTCTGCGAATCTACGACTCATATCTTCGACTCTCTGAGGCTAGAGTTCAGGTTGGATTAATCTTTTGTGTCACTCTATTAATTGAAGTCTACGACTCTACGAGTCTGCGACTCTTCAAATGGCGCTTAGAGTGAATTCTTCGTAGTCCGCCCAATCTACATGTTGTTATCGAGTCTACGACCCTAGCTTTGCGGGTCTACGACCTTTGGGTCTCTCAGTTTACTATATTTGACTAAATAGCTCTGAAAATCTTCGACTCTACGAGTCTTAAACTTCGCTTTTCTTCCTTAGTCTTTCGTAAGAGCTCATAAACTGAGTTTCTATATAGCTACGACCCTTTAGCTACAACTCTCCGCCGTCGATCTCCGAGTCAGGAAGTGTGGCAATTTCTCCATAGTGACTGTGTCTCTTGAGTCTATGAGTCTATGACTCTATGACTCTTGAGTTACAGTTTCATTTGTTTGCCAGTCTTTATTTCATTGACTCTTCGGCCTTCAACCTACGAGTCTACGAGTCCAGTTTTGTTTACAGTGTTCGGAGGTTTGGACTCTACGAGTCTACGAGTCTGGTTTTCTTTACACTGTTCGAAGGCTTCGACTCTGTGACTTTCGATCTATGAGTCTACGAGTCCTGTTTTCTTAACAATGTTCGAAGGTTTCGACCCTACGACTCTACGAGTCTTCGAGTCTAGTGGCAATTTTAGTTCTGTTAATTGACTTAAGTATTTATGAGGACTCTACGAGTCTACGAGTCATTTAGTTTCGGTTACTGTTCTTAACACTTCTTTGACTCTACGAGTCTCCGAACTTGTTGACGCTTACAGTAACACTCTCTTTTCCGTACTATGACTCTACGACCTTCGACCCTGGATCTACGAGTCGCAATGTTCTGTCACTGTTTCGCCTTGAGTCTACAGACTCTATGAGTCTACGAGTCTCTTGCCAATACATCCTATGACAGTTTCACTTCTACGAATTTTGACTCTTCGTGTAAGGACCCGTACCTTGAGTTAGTCACAGTTAGTCACAGTTTTGCCTTCTGAGTAGAGTTTTTCTAGATTTTGACCTAGTGAATGGGCTCAAATGAATTCACGTGCAAAAGGAAAGATGCTTAGAATGATGTCCTCTATCTACCACAGAAGTTTCAGGCCAAACGGACGTGTATGTGAGGTGCACGTGATATGGGTCCAATTCACGTGCAAGTGTGGTTGTCTTCTAAATGATGCAAGGAGGCTAGGGGTGAAGTTTGAGCGCATTTGGAGTGTATATGGAGTTGCACGTGAATTGGGGAATTCACGTTCAAATTGGCGTGCAACCATATTTTTGCATGGTTCCCTTGGTTTTGACATTCTAATGATCTTTCTCCAAAGGACCATGTTGAAATTCTGAGTATTTTGGCCTATATGGGTGCGGAAAGGTGCTAACTTGTGTGATCAAAACTACGTCGTTTTGATCCTGGGTTTACTTAATCAAAACTACGTCGTTTTGATGTGGGTAGTGTCTATATAAGGAGGGCTTGAGTTTGAGTTTAGGGTTCTTGTGTTCTTCCTTGCTGCAGCTTTGCGTGAGAGAGAGAGAGAGAGAGAAAGGGTCTCCGGGCGTTGCCGTGGTGGTTCGCGTCGTTGGGAGTCGTCTAGCGTGGAGGTTAGGACAAAAGCCTGAGGTAGGGATTCATGTCCTTCCAAACTCTCCTCTCGTTTTAGGATATTCACCTATATATATATATGTAAATCCATATAGGTGTGATCTCCTATATGGATGTTGGCCTTCAGGTGGCATGTTCGTTGATTTGATGTTGAATTTGGCCTGAGGATTTTCTGGGTTTGTTTATGCACACTATGTGTTTGATGAAATGTCTAAGAGGTCTGCACCCCATGTGTTTGATAAAATGTCTGTGAGGCCTGCATGCCATGTATTCAATATAATGCCTGTGAGACCTTGTATATGAGTGCTTGATGATATACCTGTGTGACCGGTGTGTACCGTGTTTGATTTGTATTTGATTTTTAGCCTATGAGGCTGATGTGTGTGACTTGTATCCGACCATGTTGGTCCTTCCGAGATAAAGTGTAAATGTTGTCTTGAGTTTACATGTTGAGATGTAATGCTAGTCTTGTTCGTTGATCTGTTTGAGACCAGGCCGAGATATGGGCTAGGCACAATAGCTGGACCCCTTTGAGATTTGGCCAGGACGTGGTCCCGAGTCTCGATGTAGCACTCACGACGGTGGGCTAAGTCTACACCCATTCCTGAGGGTAGATATGGCGCCCGAGGAGGTGGTTGACCATATCTCGACTCGGGTGGAAAATGTTGCATTGGTGTCCATGCAACATTCGCCTGAATGTGGTATGTCATGTCGCCGTGGTGGCGGGGTGTCCTCTCGCCTTCAATGCGGGTTTCAAGGTAAAGAGTGTTCTCTGGGTGATGTTTGCTGCGTTAGCCTTAGGCACGACACGAGCACAAGCATACACATATCATGCATGTTGTACGAAATGGGACGGGTCCGGGGGAGACGAGATCCCTATTGAGCCGTGGTTTGCTCACCCCTCCTATAAACTGTTCTTTTGCGGGGTTTAGCGGGCGGTAGGTGAAGGCTGAGGAGCTAGGCCCCTGAGGCCGAAAGTTTTATATTATTTCCTTTGTTGTACTCTGGTTTTATGTGTTTGGATTTTGGTTTGGTTTTATTGATGGCTTCGTAGGGGTTTTTCCCCGACTGGGTTGTAATGAACATTTAGTCTTTGAAATGAAATAAAATGAGATGTTGTTATTCAATTTGTGTTTGTGTGCATGGTTTGGGAGGAGGAGCATGCCCCTTGGCATGTTAGCCTGATTGTGCAGGTTTGGGACAGCACCCGTGCTAGAAGTCCTTTTAAGGTGCTTGCACCAACCCCTTGTCCCTTCGGGTGCGGGCATGGGCAGTCACTACTCATTTCTAAGTGGAAGGAAATTGGGGCGTGACACTTCGACCCTACGACCTTCGGTTCTTCGAGTCTCCAGACTTAGACTATAAATTTGGCAACTTCATCAAATCCTGTGTTTCCAACAATCTCCCCCTATTTAATGTAAGCTGACAACGGGTAAATACATGAAGTCTGAGACTACGAGTTTGATGGGTAATTTTAGATTAATTAGAAGATGTCTTTGCATATAAAGAATTTGGAGGAGATCAAAATTACAAAAATGCACACTCCTCTCCCCCATAAGCATGAAGGCTACATTAGCTGGCTCCTGTCAAAGATAACTCCCCCTACGAGCTTGCTCCCCCTGAGAAACACTCCCCCTTTCTGGGGTGAGGAACAAGCACCAGAACACTAACCTCATGGGAGCAATGGAATAAAGCATACAAAAGCAGGCAGCAGAGCAAAGACATACATAAAAGATAACTGACGGAAAGTAAGTACACAGAACAATGAGAAACAAGAAATGCAGTGTACAAGGAGTTAGCGTACAAGACAGTTATGGGTTAAATTCAGAGTACAAAACACTTTGTGTAAATAGAAAAACAGCAGCTTACTCGCGCAGGAGTTGGGCAGGGGTCAAGTGTAATGAGGCTGCTCGACTGCTCACATGATCAAATTCAGGCACGAGAGTTGGGAACCTGTTAGTGGTCAGGATGCGGATGTAATGGCAAACATAAAAGCCGAAGTTGTGAGCATCATCCTGAGCAGGAACGCCTTGCTTGACTCACGTAATTTCCATCGGTTTGGAGAGATGATAACCACCACACCCATGCGAATATCCCTGCATGACACGGGTGAGAGTGCGATTAGTAAGGTACTGGGTTTGGAGTCGAAGATGACGATCCTTTGGTTCTTGAAGTCAATGTCGAGAAGAAACCAATGTGGGGATGTTGACAAGTAGGGAATTAGCATATGGTCTACCTCATCCCAGGGACGGAAGGAGTTCTCATATCTGCGACCCTGTATAATCTCGAGCATTGCTGCATCATCGATCAGCTGAGCCTGCATGATCGGCAAACAGAGTTCCACCCTGGTATCTCTGCGAATGTGGAGAGGTAGCTTCTCGAGAAATGACTTCTGTGCAAAGATGAACCGAGTCATCTCAATACTATCCATTTCTTCACCATCGTGGAGTAGGCGACAAAGGTCAGGTCCGGTGAAGAAGGCTTCACAGCCGCAAGTCCTCGTAGTGGTATCCCCAGCAACATAAGTGTTGAATGCAGTCAGTTCAGCTGAGGTGCCTCCAGTAGTGACAATGCGAGGTGGGGCTAAGGGTTGGTCAGTAGTGGTAGCAGTTGGTTTGGTGGGTGAAGCAGGCATGGTGTACTCAGCCGTGCTTGGATATGGAGTTGAGGGGCCTGGCTGAGTGGAAGAAGATGCTTGGCAGGGAGCAGCAGTCTGCTTCTTCATGCGGGTAGCTATTGGAACATCATCATCGTCATCAGAATCTGAGATGGCCATGGTTCTGTGTGCGTGCTTTCTCCCCTAGTAAGTGGCAGTAGGCTGAGGTTGTGAGTGACTCAGAGAAGGTGCGGTTGGCTGTGGAGTATCAACTGGTTCAGGTGTAAGTCGGTTGGATGGCTGTGGGAGTGTGTTCTTGACCGTAAGCGATATTTCTCCACTTGCAAGGCGATGACATTCTGATAGAATAGCTCCCAAAGTTGTACTGAGTCCTTTATATTGTCTCTGGTAAGCTCCCTTGATGTCTTCATAGTGCTCCTCCAGATGTCTAAACCCATCTGTGGTTGTACTTGTGAGTGATGTCATTTCTTGCTGCACCTTGTCGAGGGTACGATCTGATGATTCAACTTGCATTCGTACCTTTTCCATGTTGGAATCCATAGTAGCCAGTCGTTCTTCAAAGGCCTGAGAAATTGATGTCTTGAGGATGCCAGAGGAGATTAGTTTCTCAATGACCTTGCTGGCCAGAAGATCTACTTCTTCAGCCGTCAAAGAACATGAGTGAGACGCAGCTGGTACTGGAATAGCCATTGGAATATTGGATGCGAACTCCTCACTCACCTGAGTGGCCACCTGATGAACGACATGTACAGATGGTGTAGCCATCTCAGTCCCTTCCACAGTCTCACGAACTTGTGGGACAGATCCGCCATCGGAGTCACTGGCTGCAGCACCAGGAGTTTCTTCTTCTTCTGCTTCTTCTTCTACAACAATGCCCACCACCTCAGCATCATGTGGAGTAGATGTGACGGGTGAGTCCACTATGATAGGAGATGGGGCAACCACTGATACGGCTTCTACTGGGTCTCTTCTTACACGATCTTGCTCGACTAACCAATGAATTAGATGGTCTCTATCTACCATCTGTTTACCAAAGGCGATCCATGCCTTTTGTAAATCAGCGGGAGTCATATGAGCCTTGGCATACTCCATATAAAATTCTTCTAACTCAGACTCCCCAAGGGTGCTCAACAGTACAGGTGTAGTACCCCTATCCTCTGGGGTTTCCTGTGCTGGTGTCTGCCCTCCAACTGCAGGTTCTCTTACTTCTGCAGTATCCTTGGGCAGCTCGACAGTAAGGGTCTCCTCAGGTGTAGAATCAGTGGGGAGATGAGTTCCGGCAATGTTCTCCACCACTTCAGTTATATGTACTGTTGTGGCGGATGCAGAGGAGACCCTAGAAGTCTGTGAGACACGAACCGGCTGTCGTGGTATGCGAGTGGGGACTCGAACAGAGCTGGCTGTGTCTCCTACACGACTTCTTGCACCTGACTTAGTCCTCTTCATCGACTTGATCTCCATCCGACTATCCTCATAAATACTTTTAAATATGTATTTGGTCGGCAATGGCATTGAGGGCCTGTTGCAGAATACTTCAGGGTGCAGAAACCTAAGGACTTTGGTGATAAGAAGTCCAAAGTGTCCCTTCTTGCTTTTGATCATGGAGTGTAGCTATGTTCCCCAGTCTACTCATCTTCCCTGTAGAACACTGCACATGATCTTCATCTGCTCATGACTTGCAGAGTCATGAGCCGCCTTCTTACATAGTAGGCACTGTCCGGTGACTATGAGAGTCACCAGTGCCTGGCCGGAAAAACCCATCTTCAGGGCTCCCCGACCTTGCTTTCCTGGATTGGAGTACCAAAGAAAAGACTTACACTCTTCTCTGGGAAGACTAGGAAGAGGATCAAAGGTACCTTTCGGGAGTGGAAGTGCATCTCGGATTGTTTCGACAGAGATACGAATCTCCACTCCATGTACAGTTCCCACCAAGTCGTCTCCAGCGAATGCCATGGTCTCGTACAATTCCGAGACATCTTCTATCAGTAAGTCTTGCATCCCTGAGCAGACAGATGCAATACCGGTTTCAACGAGGCGGTTTCTAAATTCGTCCAGCCAGCTGACTTTGGCGTCGCCTATGGCTTCCCAGTCGATGATAAATCCCGGGACGATGTTGCGTATGTCGTCGGCCATTGATGAGCTTGGTCCTGCCATTGAGCTTGTAGAGAGAGAGAGAGAGACACTCGTAGAGAGAGATTGTAAGGTTCGAAGTTGGTCAAGGGAGAGAGAAAGAGAGAAAGGGACAGAATCGAAGAGAGAGAGAGAGGGAGTTCTAGGGTTAGGGTTCGAATTTGAAAATGACGATCTTACCTTTGAGCTCCGTCTCTATTAGTGACTTATATGTGAGTTGAGAGGTGTATCGTAGAAGTCACTCACTCTGTCGGTTCGTCTTCATGGTCCATGTTCTTTTCTCTAACTCGTCTTTCGATTATCCGGATCCACCCGATGGAATATTCAACCAATGAATCCATGTCACCCCTTAAGTCGGTGTAACTCCCATTTTAAGTGCACAGTGACGTGCTGACCTGTCTGCGATGCTTGAATAGTAAGAGACAGACTCCGTCTCGCTTCGATCCTTTGGACTACGACTCTACGAAGCTGCATTAGGGTGCTTCGAGGCTACGACCCTCAAGGCTTCGAAGCAGCAATCTTCAATCATGCAGTTCTTCAATGCAGTTTGCTTCGAGGTCGACTGCGAATTCAGCGAGCGGTGGATTTCTATGGACTTTTTTAACACTCAACAACACACATGAGAAGTATATGATAATTCACATAATATCATTTATGATGAACAGTGTTGTGGGTGGAATTGAAATTACATATCCAGAACTTTATTTCTTTCAACCGTAATACCTGGTTTACATGTATGGCTACTACATTCCATTCAACTCTCCATTTACCTTAGAAATGACTAAGTACTTCATCACACTACATCTTGTGCGAGACAATGATCACTATGTTAACATAGCAACCAGTAAACCATGATTTATCAATTGTAATAACCCAGTCATGAGTTCTGAGTCTCCTCACATATTTAGCAAAACTCACTCAATGGAGGCCTCACCCTCTCACTCTCGGATCAGCATGTGAGTTTGATTCAGGAACTAGAATTACATTGTTTGGTAAGCTCATGGTCAACCAAATCTTACCACAACCCTGATCTAACAATGATTTTCAGTTTAGCATAGATGACTTGAGAGACACGATGGCCCTATTGAGAATCAGAACACACACTCTATCCTTGTCTAATTTACAACACAGTATAGATAGAGTTTGGAGTTTGATCATTCAGATTATCTACGTGAGTTGTCTCTTTTCTTTTGTAGAGCACCAATTTTCAGCGCTTATTCATGAGCCTTTTTACAAGGACAGAGCTCAACACAATCTCTTTTTGAATCACATGATCATACAATTTTACCTCAAACTTATTACTCTAATTGAGACACAAACTGGGAGAATAGTGAGGACTCCCCCTAAGATAGGTAGTCTATCTATTGTCTAGCTTTTGCCTTTTTCACCTTGCCTTTTTCTAATGAAAGGTAGTGGCTCTTCTTAAGTAATAGGCTTTTTATGATTCTCAAATACTACAATCTCAGTCATCCTTTGAGCATTAAATCATTGAGGATCCTTTCCGTGCAAGCCAACAGTACCATGAGATACAACAGTTCCTGCTAGTTAATGAAAGCAATACCACACAGGTGATATTCACTCAAAATAAAATGACAAGTAGTGGGAATATCATTTAATTTAACATAATGGGAATTGCACTCATTTGACTCAAGACTTGAGGATTCATGACAGGTTGCACAAAAGATTTAAACCAGGTTCGGAGGTGGCAAGTTTCATCCATGTGATTTCTCACTTTCCCGCAGTGGATATGTAATGACCCGTGTGTAAGAAGTTAACCACAAACACCTTGGATGGTGAGGTAAGAGATGAGCCCAAGAGGGGACTTTTGGGAGGTGCATGTGACAAGTGATAACGTGCATTTATGCCCTAGGAAGATGATATGCATATACAGGCGCTTTTGGAGCTGCACGCCAATTGGGGAATTGGCGTTCAAATTGGCGTGCAAGCATGTTTTTGCATGGTTACCTTGGTTTTGTCATTCTAATCATCTTTTCCCAAAGGACCATGTTGGAATTGTGAATATTTTGGTGTGTATAGATGTGGGAAGGTCATAGCTTGTTCCATCAAAACTACGTCGTTTTGATGCTGGGATTCACTTAATCAAAACTACGTCATTTTGATGTTGTGTTGTCTATATAAGGAGGAGAAGCCCCTCTATTTTAGGTTTAGGGTTTGTTGCTCCACCAGCCATCGCAGAGAGAGAGAGAGAGGGGGGGGGGGGGGGAAGGAGAGCTCCTGGTTGCTGCCGGGCATCTTGCGTGGGTGGTCGGTGTCTCGTGGGCGGACGGCGTTCGGCGTGGGAACAGAATATTGCTCTGTTGTTGCATTTTACTTGAGGTAGGGGTTCTGTTTCTGCTAATCCCTCTCTGTCCTAGGGTTATTAGGTAAAATTCGGTCTATACCTGCTATTATGTATATATAAATCCATATAGGTGTGATCTCCTATATGGATGTTGGCCTTCAATGGCATTTTGGTGTGATTCTGTTGTTGGGTGGTCAGTGCATGTTATATGTTCAATGAAATGCATGTGTGAATATAGCTGTGTGGATATGCCTATTACATGTTTGATAATATGCCTGTGTGGTTGTGTAAGGACCCGTACCTTGAGTTAGTCACAGTTTTGTCTTCTGAGTAGAGTTTTTTCTAGATTTTGACCTAGTGAATGGGCTCAAATGAATTCACGTGCAAAAGGAAAGATGCTTAGAATGATGTCCTCTATCTACCACAGAAGTTTCAGGCCAAATGGACGTGTATGTGAGGTGCACGTGAAATGGGTCCATTTCACGTGCAAGTGTGGTTGTCTTCTAAATGATGCAAGGAGGCTAGGGGTGAAGTTTGAGCGCATTTGGAGTGCATATGGAGTTGCACGTGAATTGGGGAATTCACGTTCAAATTGGCGTGCAGCCATATTTTTGCATGGTTCCCTTGGTTTTGACATTCTAATGATCTTTCTCCAAAGGACCATGTTGAAATTCTGAGTATTTTGGCCTATATGGGTGCAGAAAGGTGCTAACTTGTGTGATCAAAACTACGTCGTTTTGATCCTGGGATTTACTTAATCAAAACTACGTCGTTTTGATGTGGGTAGTGTCTATATAATGAGGGCTTGGGTTTGAGTTTAGGGTTCTTGTGTTCTTCTTTGCTGCAGCTGCTGCTAGAGAGAGAGAGAGAGAGGATCTTCGGGCAGTTGCCGTGGTGGTTCGCGTCGTTAGAAGGTGTCTAGCGTTGAGGTTAGGAGAAAAGTCTGAGGTAGGGATTTATGTTCTTCCTAACTCTCCTCTGTTCTAGGATATTCGCCTATATATATATATATGTAAATCCATATAGGTGTGATCTCCTATATGGATGTTGGCCTTCAGTGGCATGTTCAGTTGATTTTGTTGTTGAATTTGGCCTGAGGATTTTCTGGGTTCGTTTATGCCCACCATCTGTTTGATGAAATGTCTGTGAGGCCTGCACACTATGTATTTGATAAAATGTCTGTGAGGCCTGCATGCCATGTATTCAATATAATGCCTGTGAGACCTTGTATATGGGTGTCTGATGATATACCTACGTGACTGGTGTGTACTGTGTTTGATTTGTATTTGATTTTAAGCCTATGAGGCTGATGTGTGTGACTTGTATCTAACCATGTTGGTCCTTCTGAGATAAAGTGTAAATCTTTGTCTGAGTTTACATGTTGAGATGTAATGCTATGCCTGTTCGTTGATCCGTTTGAGACCGAGGTGAGATATGGGCCAGGCACAATAGCTGGACCCCTTTGAGATTTGGCCAGGACGTGGTCCTGAGTCTCGGTGTAGCACTCACGACGGTGGGCTAAGTCTACACCCATTCCTGAGGGTAGGTATGGCACCCAAGGAGGTGGTTGACCATATCTGACTCGGGTGGAAAATGTTGCATTGGTGTCCATGCAACATTCGCCTGGATGTGGTATGTCATGTCGCCGTGGTGGCGGGGTGTCCTCTGCCCTCCAGTGCGGGCTCAGGTAAAGAGTGTTTACTTGGGTGATGTTTCTTGCTTTAGCCTTAGGCACGACACGAGCACAAGCATACACATATCATGCATGTTGTAGAGCGGGACGGGTCCGGGGAGACCGGATCCCTCTTGAGCTATGGTTTGCTCACCCCTCCTATAAACCGTTCTTTTGCGGGGTTTAGCGGCGGTAGGTGAAGGCTGAGGAGCTAGGCCCCTGAGGCTGGGAGTTTTATGTTATTTCCTTTGTTGTACACTAGTTTTATGTGTTTGGAATTTGGTTTGGTTTTATTTGTGGCTTTATAGGGGTTTTTCCCCGACTGGGTTGTAATAAACATTTAGTCGTTGAAATGAAATAAAATGAGATGTTATACAATTTGTGTTTGTGTGCTTGGTTTGGGAGCAGGAGCATGCCCCTTGGCATGTTAGCCTGGTTGTGTAGGTTTGGGACAACACCCGTGCCAGAAGTCCTTTTAAGGTGCTTACACCAACCCCTTGTCCCTTCGGGTGCGGGCATGGGCAGTCACTACTCATTTCCAAGTGGAAGGAAATTGGGGCGTGACAATATGGTATCAGAGCGATAGTTCATGGTCTGGTGGACCTAGGATAGTGGGGAGGCCTGGCTGGTTCTGAGACTCTTAGGAGGCAGTATAAGACACGCCTGATCAACGTGGTCCTATCTGGTTTTCTGGGGTGTACTCAGGGGTAGTTAGACCAAGGAGTAGGGCACTTGCATTTGGGTTGAGGGTGCATACATGCATTGGCATTAGGGCACTAGTTTAATTTCAGTATGAGTATCGTGATTGGACATGCTATGTTGCTGAAACTTGTTGCTAAAAACAAAATTTTGTTGCTGTGAAATTCGGTGATTTTTTGTGAGGCTTGTTGCTATGAATTGCTGCTGTGTACTTCTGTGATTTACCTGTGTGTTTAAATGTAAAACGTTGCTTGAGTACCTCATGGCCCATGGGGATGAGGGTGTGTAGAGCTTGAGAGAAGCTGATCCTAGTTTGGTTTAAATTATGTAGACTATGCCTCCTAGGAGAGTAACCTGAGCTACTCCAGCTGTAGAAGATGAATCTTCTACACGTGCTGGAGAGGAAAGAGGACAACATGTAGAGGGCGATGATCCCCTGGAGCGGATCATGGCCCAAGTCCGGGCCCTAAGTGAGAACGTGCAAGGCATGCATGAGGACCTCAGGGGAGAGATCCTAAACGAGGTGTGTCAGGAGATGATGGCACGACAGGCAGTGCCACCCCCTCCACCCCGTGAGGCGGAACCTCCGTGTAGGCAGGAAGTGCCGGTGAGGCGGGAAGAGGGAGACGTGTTGACGCAGTTCCGAAAGGAACATCCACCAAGGTTCAAGGGAGGAGTTGAACCTCTAGGAGCGAGCACACTGCGGCGGATCGAGCATGTGTTCTCCTTTCTTCGACCCCGGGAGGAAGACAAAGTGAGACTAGCAGTCCGGCGGTTGGAGGAGGAAGCCTTGGAATGGTGGCTTAGCATCTCAGGAAGCCGGGACATGGAGACCATGGCCTGGAATGAGTTCCTCCAGTGTTCCATGAGGAGTTCTTTCCGAGTCATTGCGGTGGCGAAGCGGGAGGAGTTCGGCGGCTGAAGCGGGGATCGCGCTCGCTAGCGAGTATGAGCGAGATTTCCAGGGGCTGAGTCGGTTTGCTCCGAAGCAATATCAAGGGAGGGCCTGAAGGCCCATAAGTTTACCATGGGTCTCAAACCTGCCCTGAAGCAAAGGGTGGAGATCTTGCGGCCGAAGACCTATCTTGAAGTCGTGGACACCGCCAAGATTGTTGAGAGAGGATTAGAGGAGGGAAGACAGGCTCACCAGGAGCGGATGGGGCAGAGCGTGCGCGACAAGCACGGTGAAACCAAGAGGCAGAAGGTTGAGCCCGGGAGTGGGACTTTTCCCAAGGATGGGGGCCAAGCTTCAATGGCTCCGCCCGGATCCCGTTACTTTGGAGGACAGGGGAGTGCTGCTTGGGAACTTCCCAAGCGGGTGTACCTGTTGTGGCTGTCGGGGGCACGTCAAACGTGAGTGCCCCAAGCAGCACTTGACGTGTCATAGCTGTGGGAAGGTGGGACACATCAGCAAGGTGCCCAGATCCCGTTACTTTGGAGGACAGGGGAGTGCTGCTGGGAACTTCCCAAGCGGGTGTACCTGTTGTGGTGTCAGGGCACGTCAAACGTGAGTGCCCCAAGCAGCACTTGACGTGTCATAGCTGTGGGAAGGTGGGACACATCAGCAAGGTGTGTTTCAGCAAGGGGAACAGCCGGGGAGTTGGAAGCTTAGCACAAGGGAGCAGGGGTGAGACCCAATTTCAGGCCCAGCCCCTAAGCCGGCACATTCGTGGCGGGCCGGTCGAGCCGGTTCCGGTCACACTAGGCCACGGGGGGAGAGGCAACAACAAAGAGGATCGGAGGGGCGTCCCAGTGGAGTGCAGGCAGGAGCAAAAGGGAAGGCAAGTGAGGTTAGTGGTGGGGCAAGCCAAGGCAGAGTGTTCGCGCTTACCTCAGTACCAGCTTAAATGGAGGACTTACCATCACCCTCCGAGGAAGGTGGAGCTGGACCTTCGGTGGTTCGAGGTACTATTCTAATATCTCGCACCGTTGTTGCTGCATTGTTTGATACCTGGAGCTTCGTGCTCCCGATTGCTAAGTCCTTGGTGGAGAGCCTTGGACTTGATTGTGTGGAGGCCGATAGACCTCTGAGGGTTGAGTCCCTAATGGGAGGTGTGGAGTTGATCCACCAAATGTGTCGAGAGTGTGCGCTTACGATAGAGAGGGTTGACCTCTCATTTGATTTGTACGTAATGCCCATGAGGACTTTAGCTTGATTCCGGGGATGGATGGTTGATGGCCTTTCAGGCTAAGATTGGTCGCTATAGGCGACAGTATCATTTATTACACCCACAGGATCTACCTGTACCCTAGTGGGTGAATGGGATAGGAATCTTGGGAGAGCCGGACCGACGAGGGAGCTATGGGGCAATATTACCCATAGGCTTGCCACCCTAACCTTTGAGGAGGAAGGTAACTTAGAGAAAAGGGTGTGGCCAGGATGTTGTCGAAAATTTCCAGGATGTCTTTCCTGGGGAGTTGTTGGAGTTGCCTCCACACGGAGTATCGAGTTCATGGTTAAACTGTTGCCGGGGGTGGGACCCATCTCACAAGTAGCATACCGGATGGGACCCGTGAGTTGCGGGAGCTTCGGAAGCAAATAAAGGAACCGGAAGATAAAGGTTTTATCCGTCCTAGTACCTCACCTTGGGGTGCACCGGTCTTGTTTGCTAAGAAGGCAGATGGTTCGTTGCGACTTTGCATTGATTATCGGAAGCTGAATCAAGTAACAGTAAAGAACAAGTACCCTTTGCTGCGGATTGATGACTTATTCGACCAGCTGAGTGGAGCACGGTGGTTCTCAAAAATTGATCTGCGTTCAGGATATCATCAATTGAGGGTCAGGAGCGAAGACATCCCTAAGACGGCGTTCAGGTGCAGATACGGACACTATGAATGGTTAGTGATGCCTTTTGGGCTCACGAACGCACCTGCCGTGTTCATGCATCTAATGAATCAGGTATTTGCCCCATACCTGGATTCCTTCATGGTGGTATTTATTGACAACATCCTTGTGTACTCCAAAACCCAAGCTGAGCATGAGGAGCACCTGGCCGTGGTGCTGCAGGCACTACGAGATCATCACTTGTATGCTAAATTTAGCAAGTGTGACTTCTGGATGCAAGAGGTGCATTTTCTTGGGCATGTAGTATCTGCCGAAGGAGTTAGAGTGGACCCAACCAAGATTGAGTCCGTAGCATCTTGGAAGAGGCCCACAAATGTTTTTGAGATCCGAAGTTTCTTGGGTCTGGCAGGGTATTACCGGCATTTTGTGGAAAGGTTTTCTCGGTTGGCGGCGCCCATGACAGCTCTTACACGGAAGGGAGCCAAATTCGAGTGGACGGACAAGTGCCAGCAGGCATTCGAGGAGTTGAAGACTCGCCTCGACTACCGCACCGGTGTTGAGTCTACCGCAGGAGGGAGTGCCATTCGAGGTGTATTGTGATGCGTCTCGCGTTGGACCGGGGTGTGTTCCGATGCAAGAGCGCCAAGTCATAGCATATGGCTCGCGACAGTTGAAGTCCCATGAGCAAAACTACCCAACACACGACCTGGAGTTAGCAGCGATTATTTTTGCCCTGAAGTCTTGGCGACATTACCTGTTGGGAGAGAAATTTGTGGTATATACCGACCACAAAAGCCTACGATATATCTTCACCCAGCGAGACCTAAATTTGCGACAACGGAGGTGGGTAGAGTACCTGCAAATGTTTGACTTCACGCTCTCCTACACGCCTGGGAAGGGAAATTTAGTAGCCGACGCGCTAAGTAGAAAGGGGAAAGCCGAGGTTTCCATGAGAGAATGGGAAATGATGGAGCGATTAAGCGATCTTGGAGTGCAACCTGCTTTCAGCGATGAGGGAGCTATCCTATGTCCTCTCACCGTGATACCGAGTTGTATCGCGTGTCCGTGAGGGACGGTTAGGCGACGTGGATCGTGAGGTGATCCGGGCCCAGGATAGAGGCCGGAGAGCTGTCGAGGACCGGACGAAGGAGTTGAGCATGAGCTGAAATTTCGGGGCGTCGATAGTACCACCTCCCTTGCGTGAGGATGTGCTTGAGGGAATTTCATCATTCCCGTTTGGCTGTACATCCAGGGAGGAACTAAGATGTATCATGCCGTTCGCGCACGCTTCTGGTGGCCGGGGCTGAAACGGAGCGTAGCGCGTTTGTTTCCAGGTGCCTTACCTGTCAGCAAGTGAAGGCAGAACACCAACGACCCGCTGGTCAATTGCAGCCTTTACCTGTAGCTGAGTGGAAGTGGGAGCATATTACCATGGACTTCGTGACGGGACTTCCTACCACTTCTGGGAGAAAGGACATGATTTGGGTCATAGTGGAACGCTTAACTAAATCAGCCCATTTCTTGGCAATTCGAGAGCGCGACTCTATCGGCACGTTAAGCCAGTTGTATGTTGATGAGATTGTCCGCTTGCACGGAGTGCCCTTGTGTCACGCCCCGGATTTCCAACCCGAGGAAACCGGTACGTGACTCCCCTTGTACCCACACGGAGGGCAAAGGGGTTAAGGTGCAAACCCCGAATATAACATTTTAAACATCCACAATACATTCAGGAAAGTAAAGTTCATAAAAGCAATCCACAATCTAAACCAGTCTTTATTACAACAAAATCTTCTTTTCAACCCATCCCCCCCTGGGGTTACATCAATTCCCATAAAACTAACATAAATGGTAGACAGTAAAGTAAATAAGGTCTTCCACCTTGGGGTCCCTCCTAACGCCTGTATGTTCCTGAAAGAAAACACAACATAAAGGGAGGGGTGAGCGACCACAGCTCAGTAGGGATCATGTCTCCCCAACCCATCCCATGCTCCTAGCGTCTACATGAGTGTGTACAGGTGCAGTGTAGTGACAATAAAATGTAAACAAGTTGTATTCCACATTCACATGGCACACACATATCCACAGCCATACAGGCTTAGCCATATAGGCTAACATATCCACAGCCACTCAGGCTTAGCCTCATAGGCTAACATATCCACGGCCATATAGGCTTAGCCACACGGGCTAACATATCCACGACCATATAGGCTTAGCCACACGGGCTAACATATCCACGGCCATATAGGCTTAGCCACACGGGCTAACATTTCCAGTCCCGGGCTTCCACAGCCACCGGGTTCCACAAGCATAGCATAAAAGGTCACACAGGCATTAGACCAAACACTTAGTTCGCACAGCCCTTCAGGCATAAAATCAAACACAAACTAGGCATATTCACACAGACATATCCACACAGGTATTTTATCGAACACTTAATATGCACAACATCCAACACCAGAATACATCAAAAACTGCCATTGAAGGCCAACATCCATATGGGAGATCACACCTATATGGATTACATATGTATATATAAACAGATATAACTCTACAATCTGCCCTAGAACCCTAGGACAGAGGAGGATTTAGGAAGAACAGAACCCCTACCTCAGACTTTTGTCCCAACCTCCACGCTAGACACCTTCCAATGACGCGAACCACCACGGCAACTGCCCGGAGATCTCTCTCTCTCTCTCTCTCTTTGGCAGCAGCTGCAGCAAAGAAGAACACAAGAACCCTAAACTCAAACTCAAGCCCTCATTATATAGACACTACCTACATCAAAACGACGTAGTTTTGATTAAGTAAACCCAGGATCAAAATGACGTAGTTTTGATCACACAAGTTAGCACCTTGCCGCACCCACATAGGCCAAAATACTCAGAATTTCAGCATGGTCCTTTGGAGAAAGATCATTAGAATGTCAAAACCAAGGGAACCATGCAAAAATATGGCTACACGCCAATTTGAACGTGAATTCCCCAATTCACGTGCAACTCCAAATGCACTCCAAATGCGCTCAAACTTCACCCATAGCCTCCTTGCATTATGTAGAAGACAACCACACTTGCACGTGAAATGGACCCATTTCACGTGCACCTCACATACACGTCCGTTTGGCCTGAAACTTCTTTGGTAGATAGAGGACATCATTTTAAGCATCTTTCCTTTTGCACGTGAATTCATTTGAGCCCATTCACTAGGTCAAAATCTAGAAAAACTACTCAGAAGGCAAAACTGTGACTAACTCGAGG
Source organism: Taxillus chinensis (assembly GCA_023512835.1). Lineage (NCBI taxonomy): Eukaryota > Viridiplantae > Streptophyta > Magnoliopsida > Santalales > Loranthaceae > Taxillus > Taxillus chinensis. Next base: position 45,436,141 of record CM042090.1, read on the forward strand.
TACGGGTCCTTACATCCTCTCCCCCTTAAGACTTTTCGTCCTTGAAAAGAAATGACATACGAGGAAAATAAACTCAAGCTACCCATTTGCCACACGACGAGCCACAACACCAAAATGGGTCATACACCGCGCACAGCACATAACAGCACATAACAAGGTACCACCATAATCCATATACTCCATAACCACATGCATCACAATAATGTATATAAAACATATCCGCATGTTTGTCACAAATACACCTCAAAACACATCACAAATATGAACATATGTCTAAAAGACAATACACCAAATCATACACAACAAATACAAGAAAACACATCACTATCGCTTGGCCAACAGCCACCTCCTACGCTTCGTCCTCGAACAATTCGGGGTGCTGCTCACGCATCACAGACTCACGCTCCCAAGTCTCCTCCTCAATGCCACGGTGCTGCCACAGCACGCGAACCAAAGGAATAGCACGACCACGCAAAAGCTTTTCTCGCCGATCGAGGATACGGATAGGGTCCTCAACAACGGGCATGTCATCCTCAATGTCCAATGTTCCCCAATCGATCACATGAGTGGGGTCAGGGTGATACTTCCTCAACTGGGACACGTGAAACACGTTGTGCACTCGACTCAGCCGCGGTGGTAACGCTAACCGGTAGGCTACAGGCCCCACACGATCCAAAATCTCAAAAGGACCAATAAACCGCGGAGATAGCTTGGAACCTCGCCCAAACCGTCGATGTCCACGATGTGGGGAAACACGAAGAAACACATGATCACCAACAGAAAACTCCAAAGGTCGCCGCCGCTGATCCGTATAAGCTTTCTGTCGACTTTGAGCCGATAACAAACGCTGACGAATCAACTTAACCTTCTCGGTAGCCTCTTGAACCAACTGCGGTCCCAAGAGAGCTGTCTCCCCCACCTCGGTCCAACACAAAGGTGATCGACACGGCCGTCCATACAATGCCTCAAAAGGAGCCATCCCAATGGATGCCTGATAACTGTTGTTGTAGGAAAACTCCACCAAAGGAAGGTGAGTTGCCCACGAACCCCCAAAATCTAGCACACAAGCCCGTAACATGTCCTCCAACGTCTGATTCGTCCTCTCTGTCTGGCCGTCAGTCTCAGGGTGAAAGGCTGTACTCAAGTGAAGCTTGGTCCCCATAGCCTCCTGCAAACCTGCCCAAAAACGGGAAGTGAACCTCGAATCCCGGTCAGAGACAACCGATGATGGTACCCCATGCAGTCTCACAATCTCGTTCATGTACAACTGACTCAAGGTCCCAATAGAGTCCCGCTCGCGAACAGCCAGGAAATGGGCCAACTTTGTGAGTCGATCCACAATCACCCAAATCATATCTTTCCTCCCCGTGGTGGGTGGAAGACCAGTCACAAAATCCATCGCTATGTGGTCCCACTTCCATTCCGCTATGGGCAATGGCTGTAACATGCCGGCTGGCCGCTGATGCTCAGCCTTCACCTGCTGACACGTGAGGCACCGCGAAACAAAGGCAGCTACATCGCGTTTCATCCCAGGTGTAAGGACCCATACCTTGAGTTAGTCACAGTTTTCCCTTCTGAGTAGAGTTTTTCTAGATTTTGACCTAGTGAATGGGCTCAAATGAATTCACGTGCAAAAGGAAAGATGCTTAGAATGATGTCCTCTATCTACCACAGAAGTTTCAGGCCAAACGGACGTGTATGTGAGGTGCACGTGATATGGGTCCAATTCACGTGCAAGTGTGGTTGTCTTCTAAATGATGGAAGGAGGCTAGGGGTGAAGTTTGAGAGCATTTGGAGTGCATATGAAGTTGCACGTGAATTGGGGAATTCACGTGCAAATTGGCGTGCAGCCATATTTTTGCATGGTCCCCTTGGTTTTGACATTCTAATGAACTTTCTCCAAAGGACCATGTTGAAATTCTGAGTATTTTGGCCTATATGGGTGCGGAAAGGTGTTAACTTGTGTGATCAAAACTATGTCGTTTTGATCCTGGGTTTACTTAATCAAAACTACGTCGTTTTGATGTGGGTAGTGTCTATATAATGAGGGCTTGAGTTTGAGTTTAGGGTTCTTGTGTTCTTCCTTCTCACCGCCGCGAGAGAGAGAGAGAGAGAGAGAGAGAGAGGATCTCCGGGCTGTTGCCGTGGTGGTTCGTGTCGTTGGGAGCTGTCTAGCGTGGAGGTTAGGACAAAGGTCTGAGGTAGGGATTCATGTTCTTCCTCACTCTCCTCTGTTTTAGGATATTCACCTATATATATATATGTAAATCCATATAGGTGTGATCTCCTATATGGATGTTGGCCTTCAGTGGCATATTCTATTGATTCTGATGTTGAATTTGGCTTGAGGATTTTCTGGGTTTGTTTATGCCCACCATGTGTTTGATGGAATGTCTGTGAGGCCTGCACACTATGTATTTGATAAAATGTCTGTGAGGCCTGCATGCCATGTATTCAATATAATGCCTGTGAGACCTTGTATATGGGTGTTTGATGATATACCCGTGTGACGGTGTGTCTTGTGTTTGATTTGTATTTGATTTTAAGCCTGTGAGGCTGATGGGTGTGGCTTGTATCCGACCATGTTGGTCCTTCGAGATAAAGTGTAAATGCTGGTCTTGAGTTTACATGTTGAGATGTAATGTTATGCTTGTTCGTTGATCTGTTTGAGACCGAGTCGAGATATGGGCCAGGCACAATAGCTGGACCCCTTTGAGATTTGGCCAGGACGTGGTCCTGAGTCTCGGTGTAGCACTCACGACGGTGGGCTAAGTCTACACCCATTCCTGAGGGTAGATATGGCGCCCGAGGAGGTGGTTGACCATATCTGACTCGGGTGGAAAATGTTGCATTGGTGTCCATGCAACATTCGCCTGGATGTGGTATGTCATGTCGCCGTGGTGGCGGGGTGTCCTCTGCCCTTCAGTGCGGGTTCAGGTAAAGAGTGTTTACTTGGGTGATGTTTGCTGCGTTAGCCTTAGGCACGACACGAGCACAAGCATACACATATCATGCATGTTGTACGATGGGACGGGTCGGGGGAGACCGGATCCCTACCGAGCCGTGGTTTGCTCACCCCTCCTATAAACTGTTCTTTTGCAGGGTTTAGCAGGTGGTAGGTGAAGGCTGAGGAGCTAGGCCCCTGAGGCTGAAAGTTTTATATTATTTCCTTTGTTGTACTCTGGTTTTATGTGTTTGGATTTTGGTTTGGTTTTATTTATGGCTTCATAGGGGTTTTTCCCCGACTGGGTTGTAATAAACATTTAGTCTTTGAAATGAAATAAAATGAGATGTTGTTATTCAATTTGTGTTTGTGTGCATGGTTTGGGAGCAGGAGCATGCCCCTTGGCATGTTAGCCTGATTATGCAGGTTTGGGACAGCACCCGTGCTAGAAGTCCTTTTAAGGTGCTTGCACCAACCCCTTGTCCCTTCGGGTGCGGACATGGGCAGTCACTACTCCTTTCCAAGTGGAAGGAAATTGGGGCGTGACACCAGGCCACCAAAAATGTCCCCGAAGTGCATGGTACATCTTCGTACCCCCTGGATGCACAACAACTCTAGACTGGTGAAACTCTCTCATCACCTCATCCCTGAGGGAAGAAGCCACGACCAACCGCCCCTGAAATGACAACTCATGCTCAGGACCCTCTGTCCAGTCCTCAGATAGCTCACCAGCCTCAATACGGGCACGTAGAACCTCACACTCAATGTCACCCAACTGTTCCTCCCGGACGCGCTGGTACAACTCAGGCACAATCACCAAAGGACTCAGGACTGTCCCACTATCACGAACAACGAGCCGCGTGAAACATCGCCAACCGCTCCATCGGCTTCCACTCTCTCACGGCCACCTCAGCTTTCCCTTTTCTGCTCAACGCGTCAGCCACAACATTACCCTTGCCCGGGGTATAGGCAAGCGTAAAGTCAAAGGTCTGCAAATACTCCACCCATCTCCTTTGCCTCAAATTCAAGTCCTTCTGAGTAAAGATGTCTCGAAGGCTCTTGTGATCCGAGAACACTACAAACTTTTCCCCCAAGAGGTAGTGCTGCCAACTCTTCAGGGCGAAGATGACAGCCGCCAACTCAAGATCATGGGTAGGGTAATTCTCTCCATGAGGCTTCACTTGCCTTGACCCATAAGCTACCACACCGTGCTCCTGCATAAGTACACACCCCAAACCAACCCTGGACGCATCACAATACACCTCATATGGGATATCCTCCCGAGGTAACCTCAATACCGGTGCAGTGGTCAAACGGGTTTTGAGAGCCTCAAACGCCTGCTGACACTTGTCAGTCCAATCAAACTTCACGCCCTTCCGAGTCAACGCTGTCATAGGAGCTTCCAAATGGGAGAACCCTTCGATAAAACGACGATAGTACCCCGCCAAGCCAAGAAAGCTACGGATCTCAAAAACGTTGGTTGGCCTCGCCCATGATGCCACAGCCTTAATCTTGGCTGGGTCCACCCTAACTCCCTCAGCTGACACCACATGGCCAAGAAAGTGAACCTCCTGCAGCCAAAACTCACACTTGCTAAACTTAGCAAGCAAGCTGTTGGTCCCTCAAGGTTTGTAACACTGTTGCTAAGTGCTCCACATGCTCCTTCTCGGTCTTGGAATACACCAAGATATCATCAATAAACACCACCACAAACGAATCCAAGTAGGGAGCAAAGACCTGGTTCATCAAATGCATGAACACCGCTGGCGCATTAGTGAGCCCGAAAGGCATCACTACCCACTCATAATGCCCATACCTGCACCGAAAAGCCGTCTTAGGGATGTCCTCCTCCCTAACCTTGAGCTGGTGATACCCCGACCGTAAATCTATTTTGGAAAACCACTGGGCCCCACTCAATTGGTCAAACAGGTCATCTATCCGAGGCAACGGGTACTTATTCTTTACGGTCCACCGAGTTCACTTCCTGTAGTCGATGCAGAGACGAAGTGTGCCATCAGCCTTCTTAGCAAAGAGCACCGGAGCACCCCAAGGTGAGGTACTCGGTCTGATATACCCTTGGCCCACCAACTCCTCGATTTGCCTCTGCAGCTCCCTTAGCTCGGCTGGCCCCATACGATACGCTACTTGGGAAATCGGACCCGTCCCCGGCACCAACTCAATGGTGAACTCCACACTCCTCTTAGGTGGCAAACTCCTCAACTCCTCAGGAAAAACATCCCGAAATTGATCCACAACAGCGGGCCACACCCTCTTTTCCACCTTACCCTCCTCAGCAAAGGTTAGGGCTGCCAACCTGTGGGTAATGGCACCCCACTAGTCCAACACTGGCCCGGCCCGACTCGCCTCGCAGTCCCACTCCCCCTGCAGGGTGCAAGAGGTCCCTGCAGGTGTCACGAAGGATACACGCCGCCGGTAACAGTCTATCTTGGCTTGGAAAGCCATAAGCCAATCCATACCCAAGATCAGGTCAAACGTCCTCAAAGGCATTACATGCAAGTCAAAACTCAGCTCCACCTCTCCTAGGGTTAACACACGATCCACGGCACACACGCCGTACCTCAATCATGCCTCCCACCGGAGACTCCACAACTAGGGGCCTCGCGGCCTCCACACAAGCTAACCCCAAGCCATCAATAAGAAGCTCGGCAGCGAAGGAACACGATGCACCCGTATCAAAAAGAACAGAAGCTAACGTACGGGAAATCAAGAGGGTACCTCTAACCACCGATGGTCCTGCTCCACCCTCAACTGGTGGGGGTGGTAGCTCAGCCTCCTCCTAGTACGTCGCCTCCAGTGCAAACACCCTTCCTTGGCCCGTGCCACTGGTCAGCTCACTCACTGGACGCTTCTCGCTAGGGTTGCCTCCGACCAGCCGGTCTGCTGCCGCTCCGGCCTCCCCCGTGGTCGAGTCGACTCGATCTGCCCCGACTAGCCGCCACCGACGAGCTGGTCTCTCTGCTGGTGTACGGAACCGGCGTCACTCCTCATGCTGGATGCCATGCCTCCAACTCCCTTGTTGTTACTCTGGCAAACCCGGCTCAAATGGCCTTCTCGTCCACAGCTATTGCATCGCCAGTTCTTCTTGGGACACTCCCTCTTGAAGTGGCCTTGCTCCCCACAGCAATGACAACCGTTGGGGAGTCCTCCTACCGGACCTTCCTGTCTGCTACCGCCAAAGCTAGACCTCCCTGGGGGCACTGATGGTTGTCCCCTGCTGCGGAAAGAACTGCTATCCCTTTCCTCAGTCTTGGGCCGCTTGGACCCGGAATCACGCTCCAACCCACCCTGCAACGGGCGACCCTGATAGGTCTGCCTCCCATCATCCAGCTCCCTCTCAGCTATACGGGCCGTCTCCACAACCTCAGCATAGGTCCTCAAGCGTAGAATTGCCACCCTCTGCCTAAGGGCTGGCCTGAGACCCAAGGTGAACTTGTGGGCCTTCAGGTCCTCCCTTGCCACGTCTCGGGAGCGAACCTACTCAAGCTCCAGGAACTCCCGCTCATACTCAGGTACCGTCCTGGATCCCTGCTTCAGGCTGCCGAATTCCTCCCTCTTCTACCATCTCACTGATTCCGGGAAGAACTCATCATGGAAGAGTTGCAAGAACTCCTCCCAAAGCATGAGTTGCACCGCACGGCTCCCTGCGACACTCGTCCACCACTCCAAAGCATCCCCCTCAAGCTGCCGAATTGCCAGTCGCACCTTATCCTCTTCCCAGGGCAGGAGAAAGGAGAACACATGCTCGATCTGCCTCAACCACTGCTCAGCTACCACAGGATCACCTTCCCCCTTAAATCGCGGAGGTTGTTCCTTTCGGAACCGTGTCACCACGTCATCCTCTGCACGAGTTGGTACACCACCCAGCGAACTCTCACGCTCACGAGGCAGCTCTCCTACTGGTGGTGGTGGTGGTGGTACCACCTGCTGTGCTGCCATCTCACGGCGCACCTCCTCCCGAACCTCCTGTTGGAGTCCCTCCCGTAGCTCTCGTACCTCCAGTCGGATGCCTTCTTGTAGCTGTGCCAGCAACAACGCATGCCCTCCAATGGACGGTCCCGCACCCGGACCCTCATGGGCAGATGACTCATCAGCCACTGCCCCGGACGCACGTGCCACTCTTCTCGGCGGCATTCTTACTACACGAAGTAAGAAGCACAACGTCAAAACAATTTTTATAATCTATCGCGTCACTACCTCTACCCCACTGATCAATTCCACTATCACATGACATTACACACATACATTGCATCAATCACATTGCACAGTTCAGTACACATTGCCAAACAAATCAGAGTTGCACATTTCACTTAATCATATGATCTTATCCACGCTTTAGCATACATTCACAAGAAATGCAACTAGTGCCCTAATGCCAATGCATGCAAATCCTACCACAAGACTGGACTACCCTAAGTACACCTTGGAGGCTCAAAGAGGACCATGTTGATCAGGCATGTCCCTCCAGGCTCCTCCAAAGGACTTAGGATAACCAGGTCCGCCCACTACCCTAGGCCAACTAGACCATGCTCTGATACCATATTGTCACGCCCCGGATTTCAAAACCGAGGAAACCGGTACGTGACTCCCCTTGTACCCACACGGAGGGCAACGGGGTTAGGGTGCAAACCCCGAATATAACATTTTAAACATCCACAATACATTCAGGAAAGTAAAGTTCATAAAAGCAATCCACAATCCAAACCAGTCTTTATTATAACAAAATCTTCTTTTCAACCCATCCCCCCTGGGGTTACATCAATTCCCATAAAACTAACATAAATGGTAGACAGTAAAGTAAATAAGGACTTCCACCTTGGGGTCCCTCCTAACGCCTGTATGTTCCTGAAAGAAAACACAACATAGAGGGAGGGGTGAGTGACCACAACTCAGTAGGGATCATGTCTCCCCAACCCATCCCATGCTCCTAGCATCTACATGAGTGTGTACAGGTGCAGTGTAGTGACAATAAAATGTAAACAAGTTGTATTCCACATTCACATGGCACACACATATCCACAGCCATACAAGGCTTAGCCATATAAAGGTAACATATCCACGACCACTCAGGCTTAGCCTCATAGGCTAACATATCCACGGCCATATAGGCTTAGCCACACGGGCTAACATATCCACGACCATATAGGCTTAGCCACACGGGCTAACATATCCACAGCCATATAGGCTTATCCACACGGGCTAACATTTCCAGTCCCGGGCTTCCACAGCCACCGGGTTCCACAAGCACAGCATACAAGGTCGCACAGGCATTAAACCAAACACTTAGTTCGCATAGCCCATCAGGCATAAGATCAAACACATACTAGGCATATTCACACAGATATATCCACACAGGCATTTTATCGAACACTTAATATGCACACCATCTAACACCAGAGTACATCAAAAACTGCCATTGAAGGCCAACATCCATATAGGAGATCACACCTATATGGCTTACATATGTATATATAAATAGATATAACTCTACAATCTGCCCTAGAACCCTAGGACAGAGGAGGATTTAGGAAGAACAGAACCCCTACCTCAGACTTTTGTCCCAACCTCCACGCTAGACACCTTCCAACGACGCGAACCACCGCGGCAACTGCCCGGAGATCCTCTCTCTCTCTCTCTCTCTAGCAAGATTAGCAGAAAGAAGAACACAAGAACCCTAAACTCAAACTCAAGCCCTCATTATATAGACACTACCCACATCAAAACGACGTAGTTTTGATTAAGTAAACCCAGGATCAAAACGATGTAGTTTTGATCACACAAGTTAGCACCTTGCCGCACCCATATATGCCAAAATACTCAGAATTTTAGCATGGTCCTTTGGAGAAAGATCATTAGAATGTCAAAACCAAGGGAACCATGCAAAAATATGGCTGCACGCCAATTTGAACGTGAATTCCCCAATTCACGTGCAACTCCAAATGCACTCCAAATGCGCTCAAACTTCACCCCTAGCCTCCTTGCATCATGTAGAAGACAACCACACTTGCACGTGAAATGGACCCATTTCACGTGCACCTCACATACACGTCCGTTTGGCCTGAAACTTCTGTGGTAGATAGAGGACATCATTCTAAGCATCTTTCCTTTTGCACGGGAATTCATTTGAGCCCATTCACTAGGTCAAAATCTAGAAAAACTACTCAGAAGGCAAAACTGTGACTAACTCGAGGTACGGGTCCTTACACCTTGTCTATTGTTTCGGACAGGGATGCGCGGTTTATATCCCGATTTTGGGGAGGTCTGCAGGAAGCATTGGGAACCCGACTTAATTTGAGTACCGCATTCCATCCTGAGACTGATGGTCAGTCCGAGAGGACCATTCAAACATTAGAAGACTTGTTGAGGGCTTGTGTACTTGATTTTGGAGGATCATGGGCTTCCCACCTTCCTCTGGTGGAGTTTGCCTATAATAACAGTTTACCGATCTTCGATTGGGATGGCCCCGTTTAAGGCATTGTATGGTGGATCGTGTCGGTCTCCATTATGTTGGGCGAGGCGGAGAGGCGGCTATGTTAGGTCCTCAATTGGTCCAGGGAGGCTACATCAAAAGTTCACTGATTCGGCAACGCCTTCTTACACTCGGAGCGACGAAGTCTTATGCAGATCGCCGACGCCGACCGTTGGAGTTTTTGGTGGGAGACCACGTATTCCTTCGTGTTTCTTCACGGAGAGGGCATAAGAGATTTGGGACTGGGTCCAAGTTGTCCCCTCAGTACATTGGACCATTCGAGATTTTGAGCAGAGTTGGACCTGTTGCTTATAGGTTGGCGTTACCACCTAGTTTGAGCAGAGTTCATAATGTTTTCCATGTGTCTGTTGTCGAGGCACCCATCCGTATTGTAGATAGGCGCGAGAAGCAGCTGCGGGGTAAGACTATTCCGTTGGTTCGGGTGTTATGGCAACACCGAGGGCTGGAGGAAGAGACCTCGGAACGTGAGACTGAGATGCGTGCTCATTATCCTGATCTGTTCGAGGACGAACAACTCTGAAGGAGGGGAGGAGGGCAAGCATCAAACTTCAACATAAACAGGTACTTGCCCAACTGGTTAGGTAACCTAAGAATATAACATCGCTACATGACCATGTGGAGTGTATAAATGTGTGAAATAATTTGTGATTGTTGTGTATTAATTTGTGCTAGAGGGTGTTAGAGGCCAATGCATTGGTTGTGATTGTTTTCTTTCATTCCACCTTTTCTTTTCGTGGACGAAAAGTCTTAAGGGGGAGAGGATGTAAGGACCCGTACCTTGAGTTAGTCACAGTTTTGCCTTCTGAGTAGAGTTTTTTCTAGATTTTGACCTAGTGAATGGGCTCAAATGAATTCACGTGCAAAAGGAAAGATGCTTAGAATGATGTCCTCTATCTACCACAGAAGTTTCAGGCCAAATGGACGTGTATGTGAGGTGCACGTGAAATGGGTCCATTTCACGTGCAAGTGTGGTTGTCTTCTAAATGATGCAAGGAGGCTAGGGGTGAAGTTTGAGCGCATTTGGAGTGTATATGGAGTTGCACGTGAATTGGGGAATTCACGTTCAAATTGGCGTGCAACCATATTTTTGCATGGTTCCCTTGGTTTTGACATTCTAATGATCTTTCTCCAAAGGACCATGTTGAAATTCTGAGTATTTTGGCCTATATGGGTGCGGAAAGGTGCTAACTTGTGTGATCAAAACTACATCGTTTTGATCCTGGGATTTACTTAATCAAAACTAGGTCATTTTGATGTGGGTAGTGTCTATATAATGAGGGCTTAAGTTTGAGTTTAGGGTTCTTGTGTTCTTCTTTGCTGCAGCTGCTGCCAGAGAGAGAGAGAGAGAGAGAGAGAGAGAGAGGATCTCCGAGCAGTTGCCGTGGTGGTTCGCGTCGTTGGAAGGTGTGTAGCGTTGAGGTTAGGACAAAAGTCTGAGGTAGGGATTTATGTTCTTCCTAACTCTCCTCTGTTCTAGGATATTCGCCTATATATATATATGTAAATCCATATAGGTGTGATCTCCTATATGGATGTTGGCCTTCAGTGGCATGTTCAGTTGATTTTGAGGTTGAATTTGGCCTGAGGATTTTCCCGGGTTCGTTTATGCCCACCATGTGTTTGATGAAATGTCCGTGAGGCCCGCACACTATGTATTTGATAAAATGTCCGTGAGGCCCGCATGCCATGTATTCAATATAATGCTTGTGAGACCTTGTATATGGGTGTCTCGATGATATACCTACGTGATTGGTGTGTACTGTGTTTGATTTGTATTTGATTTTAAGCCTATGAGGCTGATGTGTGTGACTTGTATCCGACCATGTTGGTCCTTCCGAGATAAAGTGTAAATGCTTGTCTTGAGTTTACATGTTGAGATGTAATGCTATCTTGTTCGTTGATCTCGTTTGAGACCGAGCCGAGATATGGGCCAGGCACAATAGTTGGACCCCTTTGAGATTTGGCCAGGACGTGGTCCTGAGTCTCGGTGTAGCACTCACGACGGTGGGCTAAGTCTACACCCATTCCTGAGGGTAGGTATGGTGCCCGAGGAGGTGGTTGACCATATCTGACTCGGGTGGAAAATGTTGCATTGGTGTCCATGCAACATTCGCCTGGATGTGGTATGTCATGTCGCCGTGGTGGCGGGGTGTCCTCTCGCCCTTCGGGCGGGCTCGGGTAAAGAGTGTTTACCTGGGTGATGTTTGCTGCTTTAGCCTTAGGCACGACACGAGCACAAGCATACACATATCATGCATGTTGTAGAGCGGGACGGGTCTGGGGAGACTGGATCCCTACTGAGCTATGGTTTGCTCACCCCTCCTATAAACTGTTCTTTTACAAGGTTTAGCAGGCGGTAGGTGAAGGCTGAGGAGCTAGGCCCTTGAGGCTGGGAGTTTTATGTTATTTCCTTTGTTGTACACTGGTTTTATGTGTTTGGAATTTGGTTTGGTTTTATTTGTGGCTTCATAGGGGTTTCTCCCCGACTGGATTGTAATAAACATTTAGTCATTGAAATGAAATAAAATGAGATGTTATACAATTTGTGTTTGTGTGCTTGGTTTGGGAGCAGGAGCATGCCCCTTGGCATGTTAGCTTGGTTGTGCAGGTTTGGGACAGCACCCGTGCCAGAAGTCCTTTTAAGGTGCTTGCACCAACCCTTTGTCCCTTCGGGTGCGGGCATGGGCAGTCACTACTCATTTCCAAGTGGAAGGAAATTGGGGCGTGACAGGCTGGACTTGTGATTTTGGTGTATGTATGGATGCTGGGTGTTTGTCCTATTGCCTGAACGGCTGGGTTTGTGCACTTGTGAACGGGTGCACACCAAGTGTTTGGTTTTATGCTTAAGTGACCGTAGTGTGTGTTGTGTGCATGACTGTGGTATCTGGCCTGAAGTGGCGGTTAAATTACTTTGCCTGAGAGGCGGTTAAACCAGTGGCCTGAAGAGGCAGTTAAACTACTTTGCCTGAGAGGCGGTTAAATCAGTGGCCTGAAGAGGCGGTTAAATTACTTGCTTGAGATGTGGTTTGTTAGCCAGTGTAGCTGGGGCTGGGGTTACGCCCGCTTGTGTGGAATGCTTTATTTTTTTCCTAATACTGCCACGTCACTACACCTGTGCACATGCATGTAGCCGCTAGGAACATGGGAAGGGTTGGGGAGACTTGATCCCTACTGAGCTGTGGTTGCTCACCCCTCCTACTGTGTTTGCTTGTTTTCCAGGGACTTACAGGCATTAGGTGGTTACATCAAGGTGGAAGACCATCTTCATTTTATTGTTCAGTTCAGTAATGTAATTTTATAATTTATGTAACCCCAAGGGGGGGAAATGTAATAAGGGATTGAACTGTAGTATGGAACATGGTTGGTTTGTGACCCGTTTGATGTTTGAAATTAAATAAAGATGTGGCTTGTTTGTTTATTGTAATTGTTAGTTTTGCTTGTGTCGCATCCAGTAATCCAACCCCTTTACCCTCCGTGTGGGTGAACGGGGAGTCACGTACCAGTTTCCCCGGGTCGGAAATCCGGGGCGTGATAGTATGGTATTAGAGCATGGTCTAGTTGGCCTAGGGTAGTGGGCGGACCTGGTTATCCTAAGTCCTTTGGAGGAGCCTGGAGGGACATGCCTGATCAACATGGTCCTCTTTGAGCCTCCCAGGTGTACTTAGGGCAGTCCAGTCTTGTGGTAGGATTTGCATGCATTGGCATTAGGGCACTAGTTGCATTTGCTATGAATGTGTGCTAAACTGTGGAAATTGTGGATAACATGACTAAGTGTGAAATGTGCAACTCTGATTTGTTTGGCAATGCGTACCGAACTGTGAAATGTGATGACAATGTATGTGTGTAATGTCATATGATAGTGGAATTGATTAGTGGGGTAGAGGTAGTGACGCGATAGATTATAAATTTGTTTTGACGTTTGTGCTTCTTACTTCATGTAGTAAGAATGCCGCTGAGGAGAGGGACACGTGAGGGTCCGAGTGCGGGACCGTCCGTTGGAGGGCATGCGTTGTTGCTGGCACAGCTACGAGAAGGCATCCGGTTGGAGGTACGAGAGCTACGGGAGGGACTCCGACAGGAGGTTTGGGAGGAGGTGCGCCGTGAGATGGCAGCACAGCAGGTGGTGCCACCACCACCAGTAGGAGAGCTGCCTCGTGAGTGTGAGAGTTCGCTGGGTGGCATACCAACTCGTGCAGAGGATGACGTGGTGACACGGTTCCGAAAGGAACAACCTCCGCGATTCAAGGGAGAAGGTGATCCCATGGTAGCTGAGCAGTGGTTGAGGCAGATCGAGCATGTGTTCTCCTTTCTCCTACCCCGGGAGGAGGATAAGGTGCGACTGGCCATTCGGCAGCTGGAGGGGGATGCTTTGGAGTGGTGGACGAGTGTCGCGGGGAGCCGTGCGGTGCAACTCATGCTTTGGGAGGAGTTCTTGCAACTATTCCATGATGAGTTCTTCCCGGAATCAGTGAGATGACAGAAGAGGGAAGAATTCGGCAGCCTGAAGCAAGGATCCAGGACGGTACCTGAGTACGAGCGGGAGTTCCGGAGCTTGAGTAGGTTTCCTCCTGAGACTGTGGCAAGGGAGGACCTGAAGGCCCACAAGTTCACTTTGGGCCTTAGGCCAGCCCTTAGGCAGAGGGTGGCAATTCTACACTTGAGGACCTATGCTGAGGTTGTGGAGACGGCCCGTATAGCCGAGGGAGAGCTGGATGATGGGAGGCAGGCCCACCAGGGTCGCCAGTTGCGAGTGGGCCTGATCGAGATGCAGGGCCCAAGAGGCTCAAGACGGAGGAGAGGGATAGCAGTTCTTTTCGCAGTCGGGGTCAGACATCTGTGAACCCTGGGAGGTTCACCTTTGGCGGCGGAAGACAGGGTGGTCCATCTGGGGGTCTACCTAGCAGTTGTCACTGCTGTGGGGAGTAGGGTCACTTCAAGGGGGAGTGCCCCAAGAAGGACTGGCGATGCAACAACTATGGACGAGAGGGCCATTTGCGCCGGGTTTGCAGGAGTGGCAACAGGGGAGCGGGGGGCGTGGCATCCAGCGTGAGGAGTGATGCTAGCTTCCGTGCACCAGCTGAGAGACCAGCCCGTCAGTGGCAGGCCAGCCAGGCAGGATCAAGTGAGACCCGACCTCAGGGGAGGCCAGAGCGACAGCAGGCTGATGCTAGAGGCAGTCAGGGCGGGAGCCGCCCAATGAGTGAGCCGACCAGTGGCACGGGCCAAGGGAGGGTGTTTGCACTGAATGCAACACCCCAGGAGGAGGCTGAGCTACCACCTCTGCCGGCAGAGGAGGGAGCAGGACCATCGGTGGTTAAAGGTACTCTTTTGATCTCCCGCATGCTTGCTTCTGTTCTCTTCGATACGGGTGCATCGCGTTCTTTTATTGCTAAGCTTATAGTTGAGGGCTTGGGGTTAACGTGTGTTGAGGCGGAGAGGCCTTTAGTTGTAGAGTCTCCGGTGGGAGGTATGATTGAGGTACGACACGTTTGCCGCGATTGTGTGTTAACCATGGGTGATGTGGAGTTGAGCTTCAATTTGCATGTGATGCCTTTGCATACTTTTGACCTGATCTTGGGTATGGATTGGCTTATGGCTTTCCAAGCCAAGATAGACTGTTACCGGCGGCGTGTATCCTTTGTGTCACCCGCAGGAATCTCTTGTACCCTGCAAGGGGAGTGGGATCGTGAGGCGAGTCGAGCCGGGCCAGTGTTGGACTAGTGGGGTGCTATTACCCACAGGTTAGCAGCCCTGACCTTTGCTAAGGAGGGGAAGGTGGAAAAGAGGGTGTGGCCCGCTGTTGTGGACCAATTTCAGGATGTTTTTCCTGAAGAGTTGAGGAGTTTGCCACCTAAGAGGATTGTGGAGTTCACCATTGAGTTGGTGCCGGGGACGGGTCCGATTTCCCAAGTAGTGTATCGTATGGGGCCAGCCGAGTTGAGGGAGCTTCAGAGGCAAATCGAGGAGTTGGTGGGCCAGGGGTATATCAGACCGAGTACCTCACCTTGGGGTGCTCCGGTGCTCTTTGCTAAGAAGGCTGATGGCACGCTTCGTCTCTGCATCGACTACAGGAAGCCGAATTCGATGGATCGTGAAGAACAAGTATCCGTTGCCTCGGATAGATGACCTATTTGACCAATTGAATGGGGCCCAGTGGTTTTCCAAAATAGATTTACGGTCGGGGTATCACCAGCTCAGGGTTAGGGAGGAGGACATCCCTAAGACGGCTTTTCGGTGCAGGTATGGGCATTATGAGTGGGTAGTGATGCCTTTCAGGCTCACTAATGCGCCAGCGGTGTTCATGCATTTGATGAACCAGGTCTTTGCTCCATACTTGGATTCGTTTGTGGTGGTGTTTTTTGATGATATCTTGGTGTATTCCAAGACCGAGAAGGAGCATGTGGAGCACTTGGCAATAGTGTTGCAAACCTTGAGGGACCAGCAGCTGTTTGCTAAGTTTAGCAAGTGTGAGTTTTGGCTGCAGGAGGTTCACTTTCTTGGCCATGTGGTGTCAGCTGAGGGGGTTAGGGTGGACCCATCCAAGATTGAGGCTGTGGCATCGTGGGCGAGGCCAACCAACGTTTTTGAGATCCGTAGCTTTCTTGGCTTGGCGGGGTACTATCGTCGTTTTGTCGAGGGGTTCTCCCGTTTGGCGGCCCCTATGACGGCATTGACTAGGAAAGGAGTGAAGTTTGAGTGGACGGACAAGTGCCAGTAGGCGTTTGAGACTCTCAAAACCCGTTTGACCACTACACCTGTGTTGAGGTTGCCTAGGGAGGATATTCCGTATGAGGTATTTTGCGATGCGTCCAGGGTTGGTTTGGGGTGTGTGCTTATGAAAGAGCACAGTGTGGTAGCTTATGGGTCAAGGTAGCTGAAGCCTCATGAGCAGAATTACCCTACCCATGATCTCGAGTTGGCGTCTGTCATCTTCGCCCTGAAGAGTTGGCAACACTACCTTTTGGGGGAGAAGTTCGTGGTGTTCTCAGATCACAAGAGCCTTCAGTACATCTTTACTCAGAAGGACTTGAATTTGAGGCAGAGGAGATGGGTGGAGTATTTGTAGACCTTTGACTTTACTCTTGCCTATACCCCGGGCAAGGGTAATGTTGTGGCTGACGCGTTGAGCAGAAAAGGGAAAGCTGAGGTGGCCATGAGAGAGTGGAAGCTGATGGAGCAGTTGGCGATGTTGCAGTTGCAGCCTGTTGTTCGTGATCGTGGGACAGTCCTGAGTCCTTTGGTGGTTGTGCCTGAGTTGTACCAGCGCGTCCGGGAGGGACAGTTGGGTGACATTGAGTGTGAGGTTCTCCGTGCCCGTATTGAGGCTGGTGAGCTATCGGAGGACTGGACAGAGGGTCCTGAGCATGAGTTATCTTTTCAGGGGCGGTTGGTAGTGGCTTCTTCCCTCAGGGATGAGGTGATGAGGGAGTTTCACCAGTCTAGAGTTGCTGTGCATCCAGGGGGTACGAAGATGTACCATGCGCTTCGAGGACATTTTTGGTGGCCTGGGATGAAACGCGATGTGGCTGCCTTTGTTTCGCGGTGCCTCACGTGTCAGCAGGTGAAGGCTGAGCATCAGCGGCCGGCGGGCATGTTACAGCCCTTGCCCATAGCGGAGTGGAAGTGGGACCACATAGCGATGGATTTTGTGACTGGTCTTCCAACCACCACAGGGAGGAAAGATATGATTTGGGTGATTGTGGATCGACTCACAAAGTCGGCCCATTTCCTGGCTGTTTGCGAGCGGGACTCTATTGGGACCTTGAGTCATCTATACATGAACGAGATTGTGAGACTACATGGAGTACCATCATCGGCTGTCTCTGACCGGGATTCGAGGTTCACTTCCCATTTTTGGGCAGGTTTGCAGGAGGCTATGGAGACCAAACTTCACTTGAGTACAACTTTTCACCCTGAGACTGACGGCCAGATAGAGAGGACGAATCAGACTTTGGAGGACATGTTACGGGCCTGTGTGTTAGATTTTGGGGGTTCGTGGGCGACTCACCTTCCTTTGGTGGAGTTTGCCTACAACAACAGTTATCAGGCATCCATTGGGATGGCTCCTTTTGAGGCATTGTATAGGCGGCTGTGTCGATCACCTTTGTGTTGGACCGAGGTGGGGGAAACAGCTCTCTTAGGACCATAGTTGGTTCAAGAGGCTACCGAGAAGGTTAAGTTGATTCGTCAGCGTTTGTTATCAGCTCAGAGTCGGTAGAAATCTTATGCGGATCAGCGGCGGCGACCTTTGGAGTTTTCTGTTGGTGATCATGTGTTTCTTCGTGTTTCTCCACGTCATGGACATCGACGGTTTGGGCGAGGTTGCAAGCTATCTCCACGGTTTATTGGTCCTTTTGAGATTCTGGATCATGTGGGGCCTGTGGCCTACCGATTAGCGTTACCATCGCGGCTGAGTCGAGTGCACAACGTGTTTCACGTGTCCTAGTTGAGGAAGTATCATCCTGACCCCACTCATGTGATCGATTGGGGGACATTGGACATTGAGGATGACATGTCCGTTGTTGAGGCCCCTATCCGTATCCTAGATCGGCGGGAGAAGCTTTTGCGTGGTCGTGCTATTCCTTTGGTTCGCGTGCTGTGGCAGCACCGTGGCATTGAGGAGGAGACATGGGAACGTGAGTCCGCGATGCGTGAGCAGCACCCAGAGTTGTTCGAGGACGAACAATCTTAAGGGTGGGAGGTGGCTGTAGTGATATGTTTTCTTGTGGCTCATAATTTGGTGTATTTGTATTTCTACTTGTAAACTGGTATTTTTATTGAGAGGTGTTTTGAGATTGCAATGTGTTTGAGATGTCTTATTGTGTTGTGTGATCCATCTGGGCGTTGTGGCTCGCTGTCTTCCAAATGGGCCGCATGTGTTTGTTTTCCTTGCATGTCGTTTCTTTTCAAGGACGAAAAGTCTTAAGGGGGAGAGGATGTAATGACCCGTGTGTAAGAAGTTAACCACAAACACCTTGGATGTTGAGGTAAGAGATGAGCCCAAGAGGGGACTTTTGGGAGGTGCATGTGACAAGTGATAACGTGCATTTATGCCCTAGGAAGATACTATGCATATACAGGCGCTTTTAGGCTGTTTTGTCAGGTTTTGGAGATTTATTTTGACCTAGTAGATGGGCTCAAATGAATTGGCATGCAGACCAAAAGATTCTTAGAATGATGTCTTCTATCTACCACAGAAGTTTCAGGCCAAACGGACGTGCACGTGAATTGGACCCATTTGGCGTGCAAGGTTTTTATTGCATGGATGTCTTTTACATGATGCAAGGAAGCTTGGGGTAAAGTTTGAGTGCATTTGGAGCTGCACGCCAATTGGGGAATTGGCGTTCAAATTGGCGTGCAAGCATGTTTTTGCATGGTTACCTTGGTTTTGTCATTCTAATCATCTTTTCCCAAAGGACCATGTTGGAATTGTGAATATTTTGGTGTGTATAGATGTGAGAAGGTCATAGCTTGTTCCATCAAAACTACGTCGTTTTGATGCTGGGATTCACTTAATCAAAACTACGTCATTTTGATGTTGTGTTGTCTATATAAGGAGGAGAAGCCCCTCTGTTTTAGGTTTAGGGTTTGTTGCTCCACCAGCCGTCGCAGAGAGAGAGAGAGAGAGAGAGAGAGAGAGAGAGAGAGGGGGGGGGGGAAGGAGAGCTCCTGGAAGCTGCCGGGCATCTTGCGTGGGTGGTCGGTGGCTCGTGGGCGGACGGCGTTCGGCGTGGGAACAGAATATTGCTCTGTTGTTGCATTTTACTTGAGGTAGGGGTTCTGTTTCTGCTAATCCCTCTCTGTCCTAGGGTTCTTAGGTAGAATTCGGTCTATACCTGCTATTATGTATATATAAATCCATATAGGTGTGATCTCCTATATGGATGTTGGCCTTCAATGGCATTTTGGTGTGATTCTGTTGTTGGGTGGTCAGTGCATGTTATATGTTCGATGAAATGCCTGTGTGAATATAGCTGTGTGGATATGCCTATTACATGTTTGATAATATGCCTGTGTGGCTGGACTTGTGATTTTGGTGTATGTATGCATGCTGGGTGTTTATTCTATTGCTTGAACGGCTGGGTTTGTGCACTTATGAACGAGTGCACACCAAGTGTTTGGTTTTATGCTTAAGTGACCGTAGTGTGTGTTGTGTGCATGACTGTGGTATCTGGCCTGAAGAGGCGGTTAAATTACTTTGCCTGAGAGGCGGTTAAACTAGTGGCCTGAAGAGGCGGTTAAACTACTTTGCCTGAGAGGCGGTTAAATCAGTGGCCTGAAGAGGCGGTTAAATTACTTGCTTGAGATGTGGTTTGTTAGCCAGTGTGGCTGGGGCTGGGGTTACGCCCGCTTGTGTGGAATGCTTTATTTTTTTCCTAATACTGCCACGTCACTACACCTATGCACATGCATGTAGCCGCTAGGAACATGGGAAGGGTTGGGGAGACTTGATCCCTACTGAGCTGTGGTTGCTCACCCCTCCTACTGTGTTTGCTTGTTTTCTAGGGACTTAGAGGCGTTAGGTGGTTACACCAAGGTGGAAGACCATCTTCATTTTATTGTTCAGTTCAGTAATGTAATTTTATAATTTATGTAACCCCAAGGGGGGGGGGGAATGTAATAAGGGATTGAACTGTAGTATGGAACATGGTTGGTTTGTGACCCCTTTGATGTTTGAAATTAAATAAAGATGTGGCTTGTTTGTTTATTGTAATTATTAGTTTTGCTTGTGTGGCATCCAGTAATCCAACCCCTTTACCCTCCGTGTGGGTGAACGGGGAGTCACGTACCGGTTTCCCCGGGTCGGAAATCCGGGGCGTGACAGGATATGCATGAATCACACTTAGCCATTACTAATTTTCATGGAGATATAAACAGTTATAAACAGTGTCATACTTATGTTCATGCACAGGTAATTAGGTTGAAATGAAACACAAGACATGCTATGAGACTTATGAATTTAAATCTAACATGCCAAGTTTTGTCAGAAGTTCATTGAACCTGGATTCTTGCAGTGGTTTGGTGAATCTGTCGGCAAGCTGGTCATCAGTGGATATGTACTTGTTGGATCAAGCCCAGAATTTGGATAATGCCAATAAAGCCCTATGTAATTTGATTTGAGATCTTTTATGTTTCTTTAGTCATTGCAGAAGATATGTTATTAATCCGGAGATACACTTGTGAGAGCAAAGCTAAGGACAGGATACATAATCCTGATCCGGACAAAAGTGAGTGTCGTCAAACACTTGGTAAATAACCAAGTTTTTAATACATGCGGAATAAGGAACATTCGTACGGACTAAGTCAAAGTGATGCGGAGTAAGAATCCTGGTCCACAAGGTCGCACGAAGTAAAAGAAGATACGGAGTAAGACATCCGAGTCTTCCATACATGCGGAGTAAGGAATACTAATGCGAATTAAGGACTCAAGTCTTTATTTACACGGACTAAGGAAACTAGATGCGGAGTAAGGAATCCGGACAACCTACTTATACGGAGTAAGGAAGCACTAGTACGGAGTAAGCACTTCGATCCTTTAGACTCGCCCAGAGTAAGGAACTTACATACGGAGTAAGGAACTTACATACGGAGTAAGGAACTTACATGCGGAGTAAGGAAGCGCTAGTACGGAGTAAGCACTTCGATCCCTTAGACTCGCCCGGAGTAAGGAACTTACATACGGAGTAAGGAACTTACATGCGGAGTAAGGAAGCGCTGACACGGACTAAGGATTCCAGTACCAGATAGATACGAAGTAAGCAACCACTAACACAGAGTAAGGTTCCGAGCTTCATTAGCAACGGAGTAAGGAAAATTACACCGGACCAAGAAGATGCTACTTCAATTCACCACATTTAAAGCTATCAGCTCGTGGTGTCCTGATGTAAGACAAACTCATTGAAAACCTGAAGAATCTTACACGTGGATCACCCGGATATGTGGACACAACCTGAATTATATTTGGGAACTCACAAAGGCACTTATACTCTTCAAACCCAAGATCTTGAGCTCCACAAACCGCAGCAGTCAAGACGGAGAGATTATCGAGGAATAGTTAGTGCTGAATGCATTCTGGAACTACAAGTTCTAAGGTTATCTCTTAGGAATGTTTGTATAAATATTCATACTTGTACATGTGTGTAATGTGTGCGAACAAGCCTGAATTAATTTATGTAAGCACACGAGCTCAAAAATACAATCTAGGCTAGGGTGTGAATCCTTTTGTAAACAGAGTGTAAGAGAGTCTTGCTTCTATTTTGTTGTAATTATCTCTTGATAATAAAACAAAATACTTCCACTATCCTGGTTATCTTCCGCAGTGATTCTATCACTTAACTAGATTAGTGTGGTGTCTTAAGAGAATATAAAGAGTTTCGATAAGAGCTTATTCACCCCCTCTAGGCTCCAAGGGACCATCGGTACTCCAGAGAAATGTCTTTCTTTAGCACATGATCACGTATGAAGTGATGTCTGACCTCAATGTGCTTGGTTTTGGGATGCATGACGGGGTTGTTGGAGATTGCAATGGCACTTGTATTGTCACAATACAGAGGCACGGCCTTCAGGTTAAACCCATAGTCCGAAACTTGATGGCCATCCAAAGCAATTGAGCACAACAGCTTCTGCGAAAGAATATATTCAGCTTCAAGGTTGTGGAAGTCGAACCGAATTCTATTTCTTGCTAAACCAGGATACAAGTCTGTTGCCTAAAAGTTGGCATGTTCCACTTATGCTCTTTCTGTCAATCCTGCATCCGGCAAAGTCTGCATCTGAATATCCTCTCAATTTAAAATCAGACTCTTTTGGATACCATAGTCCCAAATTCGCAATTCCCTTCAGATACAGCATAATCCTCTTGACATGTGACAAGTGGGATTCCTTAGGATTAGCTTCGTATTTGGCACAGATGCATGTTGAAAACATTATGTCAGGTCTGCTTACTATCAGGTACAGCGAGGATCCAATCATGCTTCTGTATTCTGAGATATCCACCTCCTTGCCTGCTTCATCCATATCTAGTTTGGCGTTTGTAGGAATGGGAGTTTTCATGTGTGTCACATCAGTCATCTTAAACTTCTTCAGAATCTCCTTTGTGTATTTGGTTTGACTGATAAAGATCCTATCCTCCTACTGCTTGACCTCCAATCCAAGGAAGAATGAGAGTTTTCCCATCATACTCATTTCATATTCACTTTTCATTAGATGGGAGAAGTCTTCACATTGCTTTTTGTCCCTTGATCCGAAAATCATGTCATCCACATAAATTTGGACTATCAAGGGTGATCCTTTTCCTTCCTTGAGAAACAGTGTGGGGTCAATTTTGCCTTTTCTGAGCTTATTTTTGATCAGAAACTCTGACAATGTTTCATACCACGCTCTGGGAGCTTATTTTAGTCCATAAAGAGCCTTTTTCAGGTTGTATACCTTGTGCTCTTGATTTGGCTCTAGAAATCCGGGTGGTTGTTCAACATAGACTTCTTCTTGGAGGTCTCCATTCAGGAAAGCACTCTTGACATCCATCTGATACACTTTGAAGTCCTTGAATGCTGCATATGCTAAGAACATGCGAATGGCCTCCAGTCTAGCAACTGGTGCAAAGGTTTCATCATAGTCGATTCCTTCTTCTTGTCTGTATCCTTTTGCAACCAGTCTGGCCTTGTTTCTGATGACAACACCATCAGTATCAAGTTTGTTTCTGAAGATCCATTTCACGCCAATGACTTGCTGTGATCTGGGCCTGTTGACCAACTCCCATACTTTCTGTCTTTTGAACTGATTTAACTCTTCTTGCATTGCATCAATCCAATGGTGATCCTAAACTGCATCATTAACCGATTTTGGCTTTACTTGTGATAGGAAACACATATATAGATTTTCATGGAGTGTGGCAGCCCTTGTTTTAACTCGTGCAACAGGATCTTCAATTATTAGTTCAGAAGGGTGGTCCTTTAACCTTCTTCTTGCCTTTGGGAGGTCTTCTCTTTCTTCATGATGAATGCCTAATTGCTCAATGTCAGGTTCTTGGGCTGGTAGAAGTGGCAGAGTCTAAACAGGTTGAATGCTAGAGTCATGGTTTTCTGCTGATTTTTGACTTGGTTCGTCAGCAACCGGTTCAGCTCTGTGTTCATCAGGTTCAGGTGCATCTTCCAATGTTTCTATTGTAGTGGGATTATCTGTGTCTTGGTCTTCTATAATGACAATGTCCTACCCTTCATTTACATTTGGGTCTCCTTTCTGCATTCCATGGTTAGTCTCATCAAAAGAAACATGAATAGACTCTTCAACAACTTTGGTCTTTCTATTAAATACACGATAAGCCTTGCTAGTCATGGAATATCCAACAAGATATCCATCATCTGATTTGGCATCAAACTTGTTCAAGTAATCCTTGCCATTGTTCAGAATGTAGCAAATACACCTGAAGATCTTTAGGTGACCAATGTTTGGTCTCCTTCCCTTACATAACTCATAGGGTGTTTTCATGGCTCTTTTGTTAATTAGAGTTCTGTTTTGTACATAACAAGCAGTGGCAACAGCTTCAGCCCATAGGGATTTTGGGAACTGAGCTCCTGTCAACATGGTTCTAGCTGCTTCAACTAATGTACGATTCTTTCTTTCAGCCACTCCATTTTGTTGTGGAGTTCTTGGTGCTAAGAAATTATGCTGGATACCATGTTCAGTACAAAACTCTAACATATCAGAAAATTCAAATTCCTTGCCATGATCGCTACGAATGTACTTAATAGAGAGACTTTTAACATTTGTGACCCAATTGAAGAGTTCAACAAGATTCTCAAATGTTTCAGTTTTGTTTTTGAGAAACATGACCCATGTGTGTCTAGTATAGTCATCTACTACTGCAAGAAAGTATCGTGCACCAGATAAGGAAGACACATTTATTGGTCCACATAGGTCCATGTGCAGAAGTTCGAGTGGTTGTGTGATTGAGGTTTTATCTACACTCTTAAAAGAATGTTTAACCTGCTTACCCAGCTGACAATTCCTACAAGGGTATTCTTTCTCATAAACATGCTTGGGTAAGCCCTCAACCAAATCCAGAGATGCCAGTTTAGACATAGTCTTAAAGTTTAAATGTCCAAATCTCTTATGCCACAACCAACAAATGTCAGGTGAAGCTTTGGATAGAAAACAAATTGGTTCATCAGATTGAGCATTACCAAAGACTAACTTGTAGACATTGCCTTGTCTATGTCCATTCAGCTTCACCTCTTTGGAGACAGGATCCATAACTGTGCAGGTGTGTTTGGTGAACAAAACTTCATAACCCTTGTCACACAATTGACTTATGCTCAACAGGTTATGTTTAAGATCGTGAACAACAGATACATTCTGAATGGACACAGAACCATTAAAGAGAGTACCCTTACCAACAATCTTACCCTTTTTATTGTCCCCGAAAGTGACAAATGAAGCCGCAACCTCCCTTACCTCACTCAATAGAGAGGCATCATCTGTCATGTGCACAGAATAGGCACTATCAAGATACCATTGACTGGAATTGATCTTTTGTGTCCGGTGGCTGCTTTCAGCTTCAGGTACCTGTTCCTACACAATGAGCAACTGAGTCTTCGGGGCCCAATTAAGATTGTCCTTTGGGTAAGTGAAAGCTGCTATTGACAGTTTAGGTTTCCAATAAGAATGGACCGATTTAACTTTCCATGCTAATCTTGGTGATCCTTCATTAGATTTATTAGCAGGGTTAATCTTTAGAGCTTCATCACGTTTTCTTTCCTTATTGTTATCTTTAGTAGCTTTAGTAGGCACAGGTTTGTCAGTTTTCTTCACAGGCTTGGTCTTTAAGTCTTTTGAATGGGTAACCTGTGTGTGCTTGGTATGTTTCTTCCTATCAGAGTTGCTGTTGCACTGCAGATTTTTAGTGAAATTAAGCTATTTAAGATTTACCCTGATTTCTGTGGCAATCTCCTTCCTAAGATACTCAGGGTAGAATCTGCACTAATAGGAGAGGTGTCCAACTTCACAGCAGATGGGGCATGTGACAGGTTTAGGTTGAACACTCTGTCTCAAGGGTTTTGCTGGAGTGTTAAGAGGTTTCCTAGGTTTTCTCACATATCCTAGACCGTTCTTAACTCTTCCATCAGAGACAAACGTAGGCTGGAAGGCAGCAACCTTATTGGATGAACCAGTCTCAAATGTAGTAGTGTGTCTACTTGGTTTTGTCTATGAGATAACTACACCCTTACCCTTGCATTGGGATGTAGAGGACAGGTTGACTGAGGGTTCAGCTTTCAGTTCTTTCTTATCAACTACTGCATCACTGTCCTGAGATGCAACAGTACCCAGATCTTTGAGTTTGGGTGTTATTGGTTTGGGTGAACTAGCAACAGCCATTGATACCTCCTTTCTACAATCAACGAGCACACTGCCAGCAGGAACAAAGCCAGCAAGACACTTGGTCTGTACAGGGTAGGTCTGGGCCTTGGCTATTTGGTCTTCAGAAAAACCTAAACCTAAGGCTAGACCTTTAACATCTGGAGTAGTCCTAAAGTGGGCTGTAATCTCAGCAGAGTCTTGCCACTTTTGACTGATTTGTCTTTCCTTTTCCAGTTCTGCTTTGGTTTCAGCGAGTTCCTTTTCAAGCCTATCGATGTCTTTATTAGCCATTTTAGTTGACCAGCTTTGTCTAAAAGATCATCGTGTGTGCTTCTCATCTCACTCACTTCAGCTCTTAATCTTCTCTCTGTTCTTTCATAATCATCTATAGAGTCTCTATATTCACATGAAAGCCATTCCAGTTTAGAATAGTATCTTTCTTTGTCAGCTTTCATAGGAAGAAATTGTTCCTCCATTTCTTTAAGAGCTCTATAGGTATCTTCATATTCAATGTAGAGTTGTTCATAAGTTCTTACCTTGAGGGGAGGTGAATGGTCAGCCATGAAGCAAATGAGACCTTTTTCCTTCTTCTCCTCATCTGATGATTCTTCTTCCTCCTCAGTTTCACTATTAAACTTGTTAGTGACAAGAGCCTTCTTCCTCTTGTCATCCTTTCTGCTTGAGGAGCCTTTGGTCTTCTTCTTCTGCTCAGCTGCCTCTTTTTTCTCCCTCTTCAGCTTATAACAGTCAGTAGTAAAGTGGCCGGGCTTGTTGCAGTGATAGCATTGCAACTTGTCCTTATCTTCTCCCTTAGAGAAAGATGAGGAAGACTGCCTTGCTTTCCTTCTGTAGTTTCCCTTTCTCTTCAGCAGTTTCTTGATTAGAAATGCCACTTCTTCATCTGAGGCACTCTCTGAGCGAAGTTCATCTACTTCATCTTCTTCCTCTTCTGAAGATGGTTCTCGTGGTTCAGCAGCAGCCTTAAAGGCAACTGACTTCTCCTTTTTCTTGGAAGGGTTCTCAAATGCCTCAAGCTCTTTTTTTTGCATTTCAAACGTCTTGAGGTCCCCATATAATGCTTCCAAGGCACAAGTCTTCCATTCCTTCAGCTAACGGATGGCTGATGTCTTTATCAGCAGTCTCAAGGGTAGAGATCTCAGAAATTTGTCATTTTTGTCCTTCTGAGAGAACTCAACGTTGTAAGTCTTCATCCGTTGAATCAGACCTGTGAACTGTTTATAGATACTGTCCAATGACTCCTTCGGTTCACATCTAAAGGCTTCATAATCTTGTTTGAGCATGGAGATCTTGTTGTCCTGTATTTGCTCATCTCCTTCGTAGATAAGACAGAGCTTGTCCCATACCTCTTTAGTAGTCTCAAGATCCTGCACATCCATGAATATGTCATCATCGAGTGCAAAGAAAAGTATGGCTTTTGCCTTGAAGCCGAGCTTTACTTTCCTATGCTCAACCTTAGACCAACTATTTGGGTCTTTCATCATTAGCCAACCTCTCTGCATACTCTTTGGGGTGAAAGGTCCGTTCTTTATTGTTTCCCAGAGATAGGTGTCGAGCATGTCTAGGTGTGCTCTAATTCTCGCTTTCCATTTGGAAAAACCTGCGGGTGTACACATAGGTACTTGGGAGGATGAGCCAGGCAAAACATCATAGAAGTCTTCTTGTTCTTTCTTGTTCTTTCGGCTCCTGGTCTCCAGTCGCTCCTTCTTCTGGAACACGACTGGCTTCAAGTTCCTCAACGGGAACTGGAACTTGCTCAGGAGCTGGAGCTGCACTACTGGAATCCATGTCGGCCATTAGGGATCTCTACGGAGTTGTAGAACTACTCTGATACCAATTATAGGTCCCAAAGTATTTAGTTAGTTTCTTCACAGCGAAAGCTAGACTATTAGCTAGTTTTGGATTCCTCTACAGATGACTATGATGGAAGTATTTATGGAGAAGACGACAATAGTATTGAGGATAGCGTGAGTGATGATGAACTATCATACAAAACTGAGATAAGAGTAAATGCTCTTTTCTCTACAGATCTCAGTTGTGAAAGAGATGGTTTATGATAGATCGAAGTGTGGAAAACAGACAACACAGATATCAAGACTTAATGGAAGTGCTAGATCTTTGATGAATAACAAGGTTTGTGAATAATCGAATAGATTGCTCTTGTTCTTGATTCAACACGGTGCACAACACTTGTCTAAATTCTCTCAGAGTCTCTCTCTCTCTCGTGTTGGAACTCTCTACTTGGTTCTGAAAGAGATACTTTTTCATCTAAGTCCGTCAGAACCATTATCTTGTGTTCTGTGTGTTTCCTTCTTTTGAGAGAGAGGTTAGACTCTTAATTTTGTCGTTAAGTGCATGAGAGATATATTTTTTTAAGATTAAAGTGCTCGTGCGCCATGATGTCCATCCCGATAGACTGACTTCCCGCCACTCAAAATGCGAAATGTCAGGGGTTGGGTTGATCTGCTTTGATTTGTAGATCAAATGCCCATACTGCATATTTGGCATGCAGTTGATCTTGGCCGTTCATCCAAGGATGGTAGTTGGCAGCAATTAATGCGTCACTAATGCGCTCAACTGCTCGGGACGGCGCAGACTTGCTGTACAAACCCTAGTGGCAATATCGCTAAGTGACTGTGTTTAGGGTTGTAAGTCTGCCTCGGAGATAGATGACTCGTAGGTTCGGTGACTCGAAGATTTCAGTTAAAACCTGTTGAAAGTGGCAAAAGTTTGCTTCAGGCTTTACATCGTTTCTGCGAGTCTACGACTCATATCTTCGAGTCTCCGAGGCTAGAGTTCAGGTTGGATTAGTCTTTTGTGTCACTCTATTAACTGAAGTCCACGACTCTGTGAGTCTGCGACTCTTCAAATGGTGCTTAGAGTGACTTCTTCGTAGTCCGCCCAATCTACCTGTTGTTATCGCTACGAGTCTACGACCCTAGCTCTGCGGGTCTACGACCTTCGGGCATCTCAGTTTACTATATTTGACTAAATGGCTCTGAAAATCTTCGACTCTATGAGTCTTAAACTTTGCTTTTCTTCCTTAGTCTTTCGTAAGAGCTCATAAACTGAGTTTCTGTATAGCTACGACCCTTTAGTTATAACTCTCCGCCGTCGATCTCCGAGTCAGGAAGTGTGGCAATTTCTCCATAGTGACTGTGTCTCTTGAGTCTATGAGTGTACGACTCTACGACTCTTGAGTTACAGTTTCATTTGTTTGCCAGTCTTTATTGCATTGACTCTTCGACCTTCAACCTACGAGTCTACGAGTCCAGTTTTGTTTACAGTGTTCGGAGGTTTGGACTCTACGACTTTCAATCTATGAGTCTACGAGTCTGGTTTTCTTTACACTATTTGAAGGCTTTGACTCTGTGACTTTCAATCTACGAGTCTACGAGTCCTGTTTTCTTAACAGTGTTCGAAGGTTTCGACCCTACGACTCTATGAGTCTTCGAGTCTAGTGGCAATTTAAGTTCTGTTAATTGACTTAAGTATTTATGAGGACTCTACTGAGTCTACGAGTCATTTAGTTTCGATTCATCGTTCTTAACACTGCTTCGACTCTACGAGTCTCCGAACTTGTTGACGCTTACAGTAACACTCTCTTTTCCGTACTATGACTCTACGACCTTCGACCCTGGATCTATGAGTCGCAATGTTCTGTCACTATTTCTCCTTGAGTCTGCAGACTCTACGAGTCTACGAGTCTCTTTCCAATACGTCCTATGACAGTTTCACTTCTAGGAATTTCAACTCTTCGACCCTACGACCTTCGGTTCTTCGAGTCTCTAGACTTAAACTATAAATTTGACAGCTTCGTCAAATCCTGTGTTTCCAACCGAACCCCAGGTTTTGGGGGAAACTTAATTTTGGGTTAGATCTAATGGTTTTGCATAAGATCTGTGGATAAGAACTGATTTATATCAGTTTGAGTATGTAATTTTCTAGTTTGTTGAGTAAAATGTGTGTTTGTGAGTGCCTGGGGGTTGCTGGGTTGATTCCAGAAAAAGAACAGGCAAAAACGATGATAAACAATACCCTAGGCGAACTTTAGGGTCGAAGTTCGCAATTAGTAGCTTCGTAGTCCGCATCTTCATAGTCATCATCTTCATAGTCAGTAGCTTCGTAGTCGGCAGGTCACAGCGATTAACGAAGTCAAGATCAATCGCGATCAACAAATGCGATCGGCGGCTATAGTCGTAGCCCATTGTCGGCAGCTTCGGAGTCCGCAGCATCGCTCCGCAATAGTGTTTCCGCAGCAGTGGTCCGCAGCATCACTCCGCAACAATGTTTCCGCAGCATCAATCCGCTGCTTCAATCCGCAGCTTCAATCCGCAGCAATTCAACTATACTGCACTGGACTGGACTATGTATATTGTAACCTTCAAGTCTCTCCACATTTAAGTGTTATACTTAAGTTACAATGTAAATAGTGAAATACCTCCCTTTCGGATTCAAAAAAAAACTAGAAAATTAAATTCTCACTCTTTCAAAATGTAAAAATTGGGATTTAGTGTCAAATCTCGGAAAAATCTAGTTTTTTGTAGAGGTGAATTTTTGGAAAGTGGGGCTAGACATCTCAAAAAAATCCCCAAAAATCAGATTACCTTAATTATTATATGGAGACCCAATACCGAGACTTTTTATTTCAAGAAAACAACATCTATGGGTATCTCCTTCCTTGGTCAAGGAATGATGATCGATTTGGGAAGAATGGCTTCAGTTATAATGGGAATATGGTGAACCTTAATGCCATATTGGTGTTGGTTTGAGGAATTGGGGCTTGGGCTCTATAACTTGTTGGGTTCTCACCGTGAGGCTAAGGCCTGTGTTGAGCCATTGAGCTCGTGGAGCTAGGGCTGAGTGCCTTGAGATGAGATCCGGTTGAGGATTCTGTTAAGCCGTTGAGCTCATGGAGCTAGGGCTGAGTGCCCTAAGCTGAGATCCTGTTGAGGATTGTGTTGAGCCATTGAGCTCGTGGAGTTAGGGCTGAGTGCCCTGAGTTGGGATCCCGTGGAAGATCGTGGACAGGCTGAGTCCTGATGTTTTGTTTGCAGGCTATGTCCTGATGATTGTGCACACTACACAGTGCACGAGTACACTGAGCATATAGTATAGACTTGTATGTTTGCATGATGTGGAGTTTTTGGGTCACCTACTGAGCTTGTCGCTCACCCCTACTTGTTGTTTACCTTTTCTAGGTGTGACCCGAGACTAGTGGAAGACTTTCTTCCAGGAGGACTTGCCCACACTCTGATTTATGATACAGTATTGTATTCTGTATTGTTTTGTATGATATCCCGGACAGGGGTCCGTGGATAGTTGTATTATATACTATTTATCATATATTGTTTTTATGACTGTTTGACATACTATATGCATGTTGATGTATGGGAAAGTACAGGATTACCCTTGATGTATGACTATACAGGGTTGCATATTTGAGACAGCACCCACGGTGTAGTCTCTATTGGTGCTAGTCACCTACCCCTTGACCTTTTAGGTGCGGGCAGGGGGAAGTCATGTTCTTGGTTCCGGGTACCCTGGAATTCGGGGGCGTGACAAGTTGGTATGAGAGCATGGTCTAGCGAACCTAGGTTAGTGAAGAGTGGTTAATTGATTCCATCTGACTTGGAAAACTATAGGGAGGGTGCCTTATCAATGCAGTCCTTACATGTATTCAAGGTTATGTTGTTGTCAGTTAGATCATCCTAGGAGCATATGTGGGGATGGATGCATTTAGTGGTATGATTGTGTGCATATAGGGCACTAGATTGTCTTTGTGTGTGATGTGCTTGTATGTAGTGCTTGAATGGCACGTGGCTATGAGAGACAGGACTTGATTTTTGTGTGCCCTGAGGGGTGTATGCATGGTTGGGGACCTACGGGTCGTGTGGTGACAACCTACAAGTTGATTTGTGCCTTTAATAGTTGTTTGTCTAGTAGTGCTAATGTTTATTGTGTTGGATCAAACCTAGAATTTGGATGATGCAGATCAAACCTTATGTAATTGGATTTAAGATGTTTATTGTTTATTCTAAGTCTGTGCAGAAGATAAAACTTTAATCTGGACCTTCTCCCATAAGGATAAAGCTAAGGACAGGATACATAATCCTGATCCGGATCATCGTGAGTGTCATCATTCACTTGGTACATAACCAAGGTATCATCCGGAGTAAGGATCCTTCGTGAAGAGTAATCACTTGACTAAACGACCAAGGAACCCGCGTCTAACTTTCAACTAGACCATGTCAAGTGATGCGGAGTAAGATTCTGAGTCTACAACTCGCACGGAGTAAGAGAGACTAGTTATGAAGAACGAATCGAAGTTGTCACTCCACCGGACCAAGGAAATAAAGACACGAACTATGAAATCCGAGTCTGTCACTGATGCGGAGTAAGGACAACTGTTACGGAGTAAGGGAAGCTAATGCGGAGTAAGGACAACTGTTGTGGAGTAAGGGAAGCTAACGCGGAGTAAGGAATCCGAACCAAGTGCTGATGTCGAGTAAGCATTCCGTACCTACTCTATGCGGAGTAAGGAAACGCTTACAGGGAACAAGGATTCTAGGACTATACCGATACGAAGTAAGCAACTACTGACACGGAGTAAGGATCTGAGCTTCGTTGATACGAAGTAAGAAACCCTACTACGGACTAAGAAGACGCTGCTTCACCTTTTCCAAGCCGCATTTAATGGTCAGCTCGCTGTGTCCCGATGAAAGACAAACTCATTGAAGATCTAAACTGTCTTACACGTGGAACACTCAGAGATGTGGACGCAATCTCAAATGTAATTGGAAACAAGCAAAGTAATTCATTACACTTATGCTTCCAATATTTCGAACTCCACATCCGTAGCAGTTAAAGCCGAAGTATTTTCCGAGAAGAGCTTAATGTTACATAGTGCTCGGGATATATAGTTCCAAGATAGATTCATAGGAATGTCTATAAATAGAAAACTGTGTATATTTATAAAGTGTGCGTGAGTGAGGTTGTTGTATAAGAGCTCATAGAGATTATAAACGTAGTGTGTGTAACTGTAAAATTAAGTGCTATTGTAATCGGCTGTAATTGCTGCTTATTTTGTTGTAATTATCATCAGATGATAAAGCAAAATACTTCCACTATCTGGTTATCTTCTGCACTAATTTGTATCTTTTAACCAGATTATGCTGTACGTGAGAGAGGAAAGAGTTTTTGATTTTAGCCTATTCACCCCCTTCTAGGCTACTAGGGACCAACATATTGTTGTGGCCAGTGTGATGACACCACTGAGGAGAGTTGTCTGAGGCCAGGGCCCGGCAGAGGAGCCCACGATAAAGTCGGGGCACCAGGGGCAGCAGAGCCCGCAGCAGAGTTCGCCAGCTCCCGTTGTGGGACCTAACTTGGCTCAGGTGTTACTTCAGCTACAGGAGGCCATGCAGGGTATACAGGGCTCGATGATGGAGATGACTAGGGAGGTGGATGAGCTAAAGAGGCAGAAGCAGCCTTAGTAGCCACCGCAGCCTCAATAGTAGGAGGCGAGGGTGGTACAAGATGTGCACTAGCAGGAGGTCGTGATAGAGCCAGCACGATGAGGAGTGGACTGGGCTGCACAGTTTTTGAAATATGCACCTAGGACTTTTGAGGATGGTTCATGGCCAGAGGCAGCCGAGGACTGGATTAGGTGGACAGAGGACATCATTGAGATGATTGGGGTGCCAGATGAGGAGCAGGTGCGAGTGGCGACGCATTATCTGTTGGGTATCCCATGTAGGTGGTGGGAGTCCACTAGAGCTATCTATGACAGTCAGATGGGCTGGAGGGAGTTTCTGGAGCGCTTCTTTGGGGAGTATTTTCCCAGCTCGGTATAGTATGCCCAACGGAGAGAGTATTATGAGCTTCAGCAGGGTAGCTAGACGGTAGGTGAGTATGTGCAAGCCTTCACGGATTTAGAGCGGTTTGCTCTTGAGGCTTGGGAGAAGGAAGCCCATAAGACGTAGGATTTTATTCAGGGCTTGAGGCCATCTTTCAAAAACAAGCTGGAACCGATGTAGTTGACCAGCTACAGGGAGGCGGTCGACAAGGCACTCATTATTGAGCGAGGTCAGGATCAGGCGAGAGCCCAAAGACCAGGCAGTTTGGTAGGTCCGAGCAGGAAGAGGCAGAGTAGGGAGAGCAGTGCAGTTCAGCCTGAGAGGAGGCAAGTGCAGAGGATTTCCAGTCAGGCGGTGGGACCCCAAGAGAGTTCAACCAGCAGGAGGCCAGGTGCCTGTTGGAGTTGTGGTTTGACCGGGCATGTATCGAGAGACTGCTCGAGGAAAAAGATGACATGCTTCCAATGCGGGAAGGTAGGACATGGAGCTAGGGAATGTGTTACCCTTAGCTTGACCAGCAGTGTAGGCCCTCGTCCAAGAGAGCAGGGACAGGGGAGTGGGGCTTCGTCTCAGAGGTCGGTGCTGCCGGCACAGAGCATGCAGACGCGACCTACGGTGCAGCAGCCTCAGCGGGAGGCACAAGGTCATGTTGATCAGCGGGACAAGGCCCCAACAGGCCAAGCTAGTGGCAGTGGGCCACAAGGGAGGACTTTTGCCCTTACCAGCAGAGAGGCAGAGGTTCCACCAGTGGACGAGGCAGGACCAGGACCTTCAGTGGTGAGAGGTACCATCATCATTTCTCATACTATCTGTTCAATTTTGATTGATACTGGTGCTACCCATTCTTTTATTTCGTATGCTACGGTGGTTGGATTGGACTTAGACCAGGAGACAGTTAGTTAGTCTCTGGTGGTTGTTTCACCTTTGGGTGGAATTATGATACTTGAGAGTATTTGTTGTGCTTGTTGGATAACACTTGGGGGTGTTAACCTGTTATGTGATTTGTATATTATGGAGTTAGATGATTTTGATGTTATCCTAGTTATGGATTGGTTGGTTTCCATGGAGGCCAAGATTAATTGTTTTCGACGGCGTATGACGTTTCTCACACCAGAGGGCACGCGGGGTGTCTTTGTGGGTGAGTGGACTGAGGAGGCATGCAGGTTGGGACCTTTGAGGCATGGGTGGGGTGATGTGACCCACCAGTTAGCCCGCTTGGCGTTGGTTGACAGGAGGAGAGAGGAGAAGGCTATTTTGCTATCTATTGTAGATCAGTTTCCTGATGTGTTTCCCGAGGACTTAGTCAGTTTACCACCGGTGAGGGAGGTAGAGTTTTCGATTGAGTTGTTGCCGGGGACATCACCTATTAGGTTGGCAACCTACCGAATGGCGCCGACAGAGCTTAGAGAGCTCAAGAAGCAGATAAATGATCTTCTGGCACGAGGCTTTATCAGGCGGAGTAGCTCACCATAGGGCGCTCCAGTGTTGTTCGCCAAGAAGGCGGATGGCTCGCTTCGGCTGTGTATAGACTACTGGAAGCTGAACCAGGTGACTATGAAGAACAGATATCCATTGCCGAGGATCGATGATCTGTTCGATTAGTTTCGAGGTGCGAGATGGTTTTCCAAGATAAACTTGAAATCTGGATACCATCAGTTGAGGGTTAGGGAGGCAAATATCCCGAAAACTACGTTTAGTTGTTGTTATGGGCATTATGAGTGGCTTGTAATGCCGTTTGGGCTCACAAATGCTCCAGTAGTGTTTATGGGATTGATGAACCAGGTGTTTGCTCCATATTTAGATATGTTCATTGTGGTGTTCATCAATGATATTTTGGTCTATTTAGCGACCAAGAGGGAGCATAAGGAACATTTGTAGGTTGTGTTGCAGACCTTGCGAGAGCACCGGCTGTACGCGAAGTTCACAAAATGTGACTTCTGGTTATAACAGGTGAACTTCTTGGGGCATGTGGTATCTTCGGAGGGTATCACAGTGGATCCTAAGAATATCGACGCCGTTATGTCATGGAGGAGGCCCATGAATGTGTTTGAGATTCGTAGCTTCCTTGGTTTGGTAGGCTATTATCGGAGGTTTGTGAAAGATTTTTCCAGGTTAGCAGCTCTGACGACACACTTGACTCGGAAGGGAGTTCCTTTTGTTTGGTCTAAAGCATGTGAGAGTGCTTTTAGGAAGTTGAAGGCACGATTGACCTCAACACCTATCCTGATTCTTCCACAGGAGGGTGTACTTTTTGAGGTATATTGTGATGCTTCCAGGGTGGGGCTTGGTTGTGTGTTGATGCAGCTCGGCAGGTGATTGCTTATGGGTTTAGGCAGTTGAGACCACATGAGCAGAACTATCCCACGCATGATTTGGAGTTGGCAGCGGTGTGTCACGCCCCGGATTTCCGACTCGGGGAAACCGGTACGTGACTCCCCATTTACCCACACGGAGGGCAATGGGGTTGGATTACTGGATGCCACACAAACAAGACTAACAATTACAATAAATCAAACAAGCCACATCTTTATTTAATTTCAAACATCAAAGGTTCACAAACCAACCATGTTCCTTACTACAATTCAATCCCTTAGTATATTCCCCCCCTGGGGTTACATAAATTATAAAAGTACATTACTGAAGTGAACAATAAAATGAAGATGGTCTTCCACCTTGGTGTATCCACCTAACGCCTGTAAGTCCCTGGAAAACTAGCAAACACAGTAGGAGGGGTGAGCAACCACAGTTCAGTAGGGATCAAGTCTCTCCAACCCTTCCCATGCTCCTAGCGGTTACATGCATGTGCATAGGTGTAGTGACGTGACAGTATTAAGAAAATAAAGCATTCCACACAAACGGGCGTAACCTCAGCCCCAGCCACACTGGCTAACAAACCACATCTCAAGCAAGTAATTTAACCGCCTCTTCGGGCCAGGATACCACAGTCATGCACACAACATACACCACGGTCACTCAAGCATAAAACCAAAAACTTGGTGTGCACCTGTTCACAAGTGCACAAACCCAGCCATTCGGGCAATAGAACAAACACCCAACATGCATACATACACCAAATCACAAGTCCAGCCACACAGGCATATTATCAAACATGTACTAGGCATATACACACAGCAATATTCACACAGGCATTTCATCGAACATGTAACATGCACTGACCACCCAACAACAGAATCACACCAAAATGCCATTGAAGGCCAACATCTATATAGGAGATCACACCTATATGGATTTATATATATATAATAGGTATAGACCGAATTCTACCTAAGAACCCTAGGACAGAGAGGGATTAGCAAGAACAGAACCCCTACCTCCTGTAAAACGCAACAACACAGCAATATTTTGTTCCCACGCCGAACGCCGTCCACCCACGAGACACCGACCACCCACGCAAGACGCCCGGCAGCGACCAGGAGCTCTCCTTCCCTCTCTCTCTCTCTCTCTCTCTCTCTGCGACGACTGGTGGAGCAACAAACCCTAAACCTAAAACAGAGGGGCTTCTCCTCCTTATATAGACAACACAACATCAAAACGACGTAGTTTTGATGGAACAAGCTATGACCTTCCCACATCCATACACACCAAAATACTCACTATTTGAACTTGGTCCTTTAGGAAGAAATCATCAGCAAAACAAAAGGAAGACAACCATGCAGAAACATGCCTGCACGCGAAAAGCCCATCTCACGTGCATTCTCGCGTGCAGCTCCAAATGGCCTAGAATTTTTCCACAAGCCTTAGAACAACATCAGGAAGGCTCCCATGCAAAAATATCACTGCACGTGAAAAGCCATTCTCACGTGCACTCCTTATTGGGCTCAAACTTTGCCTCTTGCTTGCTCATCAACATACAAGATGATTTAGCCAAAGTGTGTGGAAAGAAAAACCCCTTAAAACCCAACAATTTCCACTCAAAAGGCCACCCGCAAACACGGGTCACTACATCCTCTCCCCCGTAAGACTTTTGGCCCTCGAAAAGAAACAAAATGCAAGGAAAACAAACACAAGCTACCCATTTGCCGCACGGCAAGCCACAACACCCAAATGGGTCATACACCGCACACAGCACACAATAGCACATAACAATGCCACATACACATGTCACGAATACCAATTTCAAACTCACAAATATAAACACATGTTTACAAGGACAATACACACCAAATCATAAACAAGAAAACACGTTACTATCATTGGCCAACAGCCACCTCCCACCCTTAAGATTGGTCGTCCGCGAACAACTCTGGATGCTTCTCCCGCATCAAGGACTCACGCTCCCAAGTCTCCTCCTCAATGCCACGGTGCTGCCACAGCACGTGAACCAAAGGAATAGCACGACCACGCAAAAGTTTCTCCCGCCGGTCGAGTATACGGATAGGGGCCTCAACAATGGACATGTCATCCTCAACATCCAATGTCCCCCAATCGATCACATCGGTGGGGTCAGGGTGATGCTTCCTCAACTGGGACACATGAAACACGTTGTGCACTCGACTCAGCCACGGTGGTAACACTAACCGGTAGGCCACGGGCCCCATACGAGCCAGAATCTCAAAAGGACCAATAAACCGCGGAGATAGCTTGGAACCTTGCCTAAACCGTCGATGTCCACGGCATGGAGAAACACGAAGAAACACATGATCACCAACAGAAAACTCCAAAGGTCACCGCCGCTGATCCGCATAAGATTTCTGCCGACTCTGAGCTGATAACAAACGCTGACGAATCATCTGTGGTCCCAAGAGAGCACAGTCTGCCATACAACGCCTCAAAAGGAGCCATCCCAATGGATGCCTGAAAACTGTTGTTGTAGGCAAACTCCACCAAAGGAAGGTGAGTTGCCCACGAACCCCCGAAATCTAACACACAGGCCCGCAACATGTCCTCCATGGTCTGATTTGTCCTCTTCGTCTGGCCATAAGTCTCAGGGTGAAAGGCCGTACTCAAGTTAAGTTTTGTTCCCATAGCCTCCTGCAAGCCTTCCCAAAAACGGGAAGTGAACCTCGAGTCTCTGTCGGACACAATCGACGATGGCACCCCATGCAGTCGCACAATCTTGTTCACATACAGTTGACTCAAAACCCCGATGGAATCCCGCTCGTGGACAGCTAGAAAATGGGCCGACTTGGTGAGTCGATCCACAATCACCCAAATCATATCTTTCCTCCCAGTGGTGGGTGGAAGACCAGTCACAAAGTCCATCGCAATGTGGTCCCACTTCCACTCCGCTATTGGCAACGGCTGTAACATGCCTGCCGGCCGCTGATGCTCAGCTTTTACTTGTTGATAAGTGAGGCACCTCGAAACGAAAGCAGCGACATCATGTTTCATCCCAGGCCACCAGAAATGCCCCCGAAGTGCATGGTACATCTTCGTGCCCCCCGGATGCACAACAACTCTAGATTGATGAAACTCCCTCATCACCTCATCCCTGAGAGAAGAAGCTACTACCAAACGCCCTTGAAAAGATAACTCATGCTCAGGACCCTCTGCCTAGTCCTCCGATAGTTCGCTAGCCTCAATACGGGCACGGAGAACCTCACACTCAATGTCACCCAACTGTCCCTCCCGGACTCGCTGATACAACTCAGGTATAACCACCATAGGACCCAGCACCGTCCTACCATCATCAGCCACAGGCTGCAACTGTAACATGGCCAACTGCTCCATCATCTTCCACTCCCTCACGGCCACCTCAACCTTCCCTTTCCTGCTTAACGCGTCAGCCACAACATTGCCCTTGCCTGGGGTATAGGCAAGGGTAAAGTCAAAGGTCTGCAGATACTCCACCCATCTCCTCTGTCTCAGGTTTAAGTCCTTCGAGTAAAGATGTACCGAAGGCTCTTGTGATGTGAGAACACTACAAACTTCTCCCCCCAAGACATAGTGCTGCCAACTCTTCAGGGCGAAGATGACGGCCGCCAACTCAAGGTCATGGGTAGGATAATTCTGCTCGTGAGGCTTCAACCGCCTCGATCCATAGGCTACCACACCGTACTCCTGCATAAGCACACACCCCAAACCAACCTTGGACGCATCGCAAAATACCTCATACGGAATATCCTCCCTAGGCAACCTCAACACAAGGCGGTGGTCAAACGGGTTTTGAGAGTCTCAAACGCCTACTGGCACTTGTCCGTCCACTCAAACTTCACTCCTTTCCTAGTCAACGCCGTCATAGGAGCCGCCAAACGGGAGAACCCCTCTACAAAACGGCGATAGTACCCCGCCAAGCCAAGAAAGCTACGGATCTCAAAAACATTGGTTGGCCTCGCCCACGATGCCACAGCCTCAATCTTGGCTGGGTCCACCCTAACTCCCTCAGCTGACACCACATGGCCAAGAAAGTGAACCTCCTACAGCCAAAACTCACACTTGCTAAACTTAGCAAACAGCTACTGGTCCCTCAAGGTTTGCAACACTATTGCCAAGTGCTCCACATGCTCCTTCTCAGTCTTGGAATACACCAAGATATCATCAATAAATACCACCACAAACAAATCCAAGTATGGAGCAAAGACCTGGTTCATCAAATGCATGAACACCGCTGGCGCATTAGTGAGCCCGAAAGGCATCACTACCCACTCATAATGCCCATACCTGCACCGAAAAGCCGTCTTAGGGATGTCCTCCTCCCTAACCCTGAGCTGGTGATACCCCGACCGTAAATCTATCTTGGAAAACCACTGGGCCCCACTCAATTGGTCAAACAGGTAATCTATCCAAGGCAACGGATACTTGTTCTTTACAGTCACTGAATTCAGCTTCCTGTAGTCGATGCAGAGACGAAGCGTGCCATCTGCCTTCTTAGCAAAGAGCACCGGAGCACCCCAAGGTGAGGTACTCGGTCTGATATACCCCTAGCCCACCAACTCCTCGATTTGCCTCTAAAGCTCCCTCAACTCGGCTGGCCCTATACGATACGCTACTTGGGAAATCGGACCCGTCCCCGGCACCAACTCAATGGTGAACTCCACACTCCTCTTAGGTGGCAAACTCCTCAACTCTTTAGGAAAAACATCCTGAAATTTGTCCACAACAGCGGGCCACACCCTCTTTTCCACCTTCCCTTCCTCAGCAAAGGTCAGGGCTGCCAACCTGTGGGTAATGGCACCCCACTGGTCCAACACTGGCCCGGCTCGACTCGCCTCACGTTCCCACTCCCCTTGCAGGGTACAAGAGATTCCCGGGTGTCACGAAGGATACACGCCACTAGTAACAGTCTATCTTGGCCTGGAAAGCCATAAGCCAATCCATACCCAAGATCAGGTCAAAAGTACGTAAAGGCATCACATGCAAATTGAAGCTCAACTCCACATCACCCATGGTTAACACACAATCACGGCAAACGTGTCGCACCTCAATCATACCTCCCACCGGAGACTCTACAACTAAGGGCCTCTCTGCCTCAACACACGTTAACCCTAAGCCCTTAACTATAAGCTCAGCAATAAAAGAACGCGATGCACCCGTATCGAAAAGAACAGAAGCAAGCATGCGGGAGATCAAAAGAGTACCTCTAACCACCGATGGTCCTGCTCCCTCCTCTGCCGGCGAAGGTGGTAGCTCAGCCTCCTCCTGCGGTGTCGCATTCAGTGCAAACACCCTCCCTTGGCCCGTGCCACTGGTCGGCTTACCCACTGGGCGGCTCCTGCCCTGACTGCCTCTAGCATCAGCCTCCTGTCGCTCTGGCCTCCCCTGAGGTCGGGTCTGACTGGATCCTGCCTGGCTGGCCTGCCACTGACGAGCTGGTCTCTCAGCTGGTGCACGGAAGCTAGCATCACTCCTCATGCTGGATGCCACGCCCCCCGCTCCCCTGTTGCCACTCCTGCAAACCCGGCGCAAATGGCCCTCTCGTCCATAGTTGTTGCATCGCCAGTCCTTCTTGGGGCACTCCCCCTTGAAGTGACCCTGCTCCCCACAGCAGTGACAACCGCTAAGTAGACCCCCAGATGGACCACCCTGTCTTCCGCCGCCAAAGGTGAACCTCCCGGGGTTCACAGATGTCTGACCCCGACTGCGAAAAGAACTGCTATCTCTCTCCCCCGTCTTGAGCCTCTTGGGCCTTGCATCTCGATCAGGCCCACTCTGCAACTGGCGACCCTGATGGGCCTGCCTCCCATCATCTAACTCTCTCTCGGCTATACGGGCCATCTCCACAACCTCAGCATAGGTCCTCAAGCGTAGAATTGCCACCCTCCGCCTGAGGGCTGGCCTAAGGCCCAAAGTGAACTTGTGGGCCTTCAGGTCCTCCCCTTGCCACGATCTCGGGGAGCAAACCTACTCAAGCTCCGGAACTCCCGCTCATACTCAGGTACCGTCCTGGATCCCTGCTTCAGGCTGCCGAATTCCTCCCTCTTCTGCCATCTCACTGATTCCGGAAGAACTCATCATGGAGGAGTTGCAAGAACTCCTCCCAAAGCATGAGTTGCACCGCACGGTTCCCCGCGACACTCGTCCACCACTCCAAGGCAACCCCCTCCAGCTGCCGAATGACCAGTCGCACCTTATCCTCCTCCTGGGCAGGAGAAAGGAGAACACATGCCTGATCTGCCTCAACCACTGCTCAGCTACCACGGGATCACCTTCCCCCTTGAATCGCGGAGGTTGTTCCTTTCGGAACCATGTCACCACGTCATCCTCTGCACGAGTCGGTACACCACCCAGCGAACTCTCACGCTCATGAGGCAGCTCCCCTACTGGTGGTGGTGGTGGCACCACCTGCTGTGCTGCCATCTCGCGGCGCACCTCCTCCCGAACCTTGTGCCGGATTCCCTCCCGTAGCTCTCGTACTTCCAGCTGGATGCCTTCTCGTAGCTGTGCCAGCAACAACGCATGCCCTCCAACGGACTGTCCCGCACCCGGACCCTCATGGGCAGATGACTCATCAGCCACTGCCCCGGACGCACGTGTCTCTCCTCGGCGGCATTCTTACTACACGAAGTAAGAAGCACAAACGTCAAAACAAATTTATAATATATCGCGTCACTACCTCTACCCCACTGATCAATTCCACTATCACATGACATTACACACATACATTGTATCAATCACATTTCACAGTTCGGTACGCATTGCCAAACAAATCAGAGTTGCACATTTAACACTTAATCATGTTATCCACAATTCCCACAGTTTAGCACACATTCACAGCAAATGCAACTAGTGCCCTAATGCAATGCATACAAATCCTACCACAAGACTGGACTACCCTAAGTACACCTTGGAGGCTCAAAGAGGACCATGTTGATCAGGCATGTCCCTCCAGGCTCCTCCAAAGGACTTAGGATAACCAGGTCCGCCCACTAACCTAGGCCAACTAGACCATGCTCTGATACCATACTGTCACGCCCCAGA
The DNA here is from genome assembly GCA_023512835.1 of Taxillus chinensis. NCBI lineage: Eukaryota > Viridiplantae > Streptophyta > Magnoliopsida > Santalales > Loranthaceae > Taxillus > Taxillus chinensis. Next base: position 45,479,201 of record CM042090.1, read on the forward strand.
TTTCCGACTCGGAGAAACCGGTACGTGACTCCCCATTCACCCACACGGAGGGCAACGGGGTTGGATTACTAGATGCCACACAAGCAAGACTAACAATTACAATAAATCAAACAAGCCACATCTTTATTTAATTTCAAACATCAAAGGTTCACAAACCAACCATGTTCCTTACTACAATTCAATCCCTTAGTACATTTCCCCCCCTGGGGTTACATAAATTATAAAAGTACATTACTGAAGTGAACAATAAAATGAAGATGGTCTTCCACCTTGGTGTATCCACCTAACGCCTGTAAGTGCCTGGAAAACAAGCAAACACAGTAGGAGGGGTGAGCAACCACAGCTCAGTAGGGATCAAGTCGCCCCAACCCTTCCCATGCTCCTAGCGGTTACATGCATGTGCATAGGTGTAGTGACGTGATAGTATTAAGAAAATAAAGCATTCCACACAAACGGGTGTAACCTCAGCCCCAGCCACACTGGCTAACAAACCACATCTCAAGCAAGTAATTTAACCGCCTCTTCAGGCCACTGATTTAACCGCCTCTCAGGTAAAGTAAGTTAACCGCCTCTTCAGGCCACTGGTTTAACCGCCTCTCAAGCAAAGTAATTTAACCGCCTCTTCAGGCCAGATACCACAGTCATGCACACAACATACACCACGGTCACTCAAGCATAAAACTAAACACTTGGTGTGCACCCGTTCACAAGTGCACAAACCCAGCCATTCAGGCAATAGAACAAACACCCAGCATGCATACATACACCAAATCACAAGTCCAGCCATACAGGCATATTATCAAACATGTACTAGGCATATACACACAGCAATATTCACACAGGCATTTCATCGAACATGTAACATGCATTGACCACCCAACAACAGAATCATACCAAAATGCCATTGAAGGCCAACATCCATATAGGAGATCATACCTATATGGATTTATATATATATATAATAGCAGGTATAGACCGAATTTTACCTAAGAACCCTAGGACAGAGAGGGATTAGCAAGAACAGAACCCCTACCTCCTGTAAAACGCAACAACACAGCAATATTTTGTTCCCACGCTGAATGTCGTGCACCCACGAGACACCGACCACCCACCCAAGACGCCCGGCAGCAACCAGGAGCTCTCCTTCCCTCTCTCTCTCTTTGCGACGGCTGGTAGAGCAACAAACCCTAAACCTAAAACAGAGGGGCTTCTCCTCCTTATATAGATAACACAACATCAAAACGACGTAGTTTTAATTAAGTGAATCCCAGCATCAAAACGACGTAGTTTTGATGGAACAAGCTATGACCTTTCCACATCCATACACACCAAAATACTCACTATTTGAACTTGGTCCTTTAGGAAGAAATCATCAGCAAAACAAAAGGAAGACAACCATGCAAAAACATGCCTGCACGCAAAAAGCCCATCTCACGTGCATTCTCGCGTGCAGCTCCAAATGGCCTAGAATTTTTCCACAAGCCTTAGAACAACATCAGGAAGGCTCCCAGGCAAAAATATCACTGCACGTGAAAAGCCATTCTCACGTGCATTCTCACATGCACTCCTTATTGGGCTCAAACTTTGCCTCTTGCTTGCTCATCAACATAGGAGATGATTTAGCCAAAGTGTGTGGAAAGAAAAACCCCTTAAAACCCAACAATTTCCACTCAAAAGGCCACCCGCAAACACGGGTCACTACACGGTGATCTTTGCTCTAAAGAGCTAGCAGCATTATCTCATTGGGGAGAAATTTGTGGTATATATGGACCACAAGAGCTTATAGTATATCTTTTCTCCGAGAGACCTGAACCTTAGGCAAAGGCGGTGGGTAGAGTACTTGCAGCAGTTTTAGTTTAATTTGTTGTATACCCCAGGTAAGGGTAATGTGGTGGTAGATGCTCTAAGTAGGAAGAGTAGGGCCATGGTTGCCCATTGTGCCATTAAGGAATGGGAAATGATGGACCAGTTGGCAACGATGAGGTTGCAGATGGTGACCAGTGATGGGCGAGGGATGCTCAGTGTTGTTGTAGCAGTCCCAGAGTTGCAGCACCGGATCATAGAGGATCAGCTGGGGGACATTGACTGTGAGGTCATCAAGGACAGGATCCAGACAGGGCAGGTATCTTCTGATTGGACTGAGGATGCAAAGCGTGTACTACGGTATAGGGGTAGACTGATAGTTCCCACTTCTCTTCCGGAGGAGGTTCTTCAAGAATTTCACCAGTCACGGTTAGTTGTACATCCTGGTGGGACCAAGATATACCATGCCGTGAGTAGGCAGTATTGGTGGCCAAGCCTGAAGAAGACCGTTGCTGATTATGTGAGGAGGTGTTTGACCTGTCAGCAGGTCAAGGCAAAGCACTTGAGATCAGCTAGTGAGTTACAGTCATTGCCAGTGCCAAAGTGGAAAGGGGACCATGTAACCATGGATTTTGTCACTGGACTTCCTTGCTCCAGGGGACATGACACTATATGGGTTATTATGGACCGATTAACCAAATCGGCGCATTTTATCTCGATTTGGGAGACAGTCCCAGTGAGGACTTTGGGACAGAGGTATCTTGATGTGATTGTGCGGTTACATGGAGTCCCATTGTTTATTGTATCTGATCGGGATGCGAGGTTCACCTCTCAGTTTTGGAGACAATTGCAGCGAGGCTTAGGTACCAGGGTGAACCTGAGTACAACTTTTCATCCACAGACGGATGGTCAGTCGGAACGGACGATTCAGATGCTCGAGGATATGTTACGTGCCTCTGTCCTAGATTTTGGAGGTTATTGGGAGATTCACCTTCCTTTGGTGGAGTTCTCTTACAACAACAGTTATCAGGCCACGTTTGGGATGACTCCGTATGAGGCGCTATATGGGTGGCCTTGTAGGTCACCTTTGTGTTGGGCACATACAGGAGAGACAGTGGTTCTCGGTCCCGATATGGTTCGAGAGACCACGGAGATTCTGTAGTTGATTTGACAGCATATGTTGACAGCGCAGAGTAGGCAGAAGTCCTATGCAGATTAGAGGCGTCGACCTTTGCAATTTGAGGTGGGTGATCGCGTATTTTTACAGGTTTCGCCCCGTCGAGGGCATCACAGGTTCGGGCGTGGATCCAAACTCTCCCCTCATTTTGTGGGGCCATTTGCCACTAGAGTTGACGCAAGTACATGATGTGTTCCATGTGTCTCAGTTGAGACGATATCACCCAGATCCTTCTCATGTGTTGGACTATCGCGAGATAGACTTGGCTGATGATGGTGGCGTTGTTTAGATGCCGGCACAGATTTTGGACAGGCGGCAGCAGGTCTTGCAGGGCAAGACGATCCTATTGGTCCGGGTGTTATGGCAACACCGAGGCATGGAGGAGCAAACTTAGGAGAAAGAGAGCCAGATGCGGGTTCTTCATCCTAAGCTGTTCGAGAACGATCAATCCTGAGGTAGGGAGGCTATGAGGACCTTCCCCGAGGTATGAGTTATGTTTTATGCATTTGTTTTACGTATGTTTTGTATGTGGTTCTACTAGAGATGTGGTTATTGTTTGTTGGCATCTTGTGAGCCTTTTTGGTTTGTTGTGAGTTGCATTGCACATGTGTGGTTGGTGATCATGTTGATGAGCATGTGTTTGTGTCTTGTTGTTGTGTGGTGTTTGAGTTTGAATTTTGCTATGTCCTTTGGGCATGTATTTTATTTTCGAGAACGAAAAGTCCTAAGGTGGGGAGGATGTAAAGACTCGTATTTGGGTAGTATTGAGAGATAGCCATTCTATGAGAATGCAACTATTTAGACGGTAGTGTAGCCGTCGACGTGAGCATTTTGACAATACTTGGGCCCGATTCTGGGTCGGGGCCCCGAGTGGCCCGATTATTGACTCTTTGGGGTTTATTGGTTGACCTTACATTCAAGTGGTCATTTGAGTATGCAAATATCTGAGCAGTGATGTGCTTGTCATTTCGAGCGTTTTGACAGTAATTAGGCTCAATTTGGAGTTCATGACCTCAGGAGGTCAATTATTGCTGGGAGGCCTATAAGGACCCATGTTTTGCGGTATGTAAGAAGTTAATCACAGATGCCTTATGAGTGGAAATTGTTGGGTTTTAGGGAGTTTTCTTCTCACACACTTTAGCTAAAACACCTTGAATGTTGATGAATGAGTTTGAGGTAAGAGATGAGCCCAAGAGGGAACTTTTGGGAGGTGCATGTGACAATGCACGTTATATGGGGATATGACGTGCAAGGGGATTTTGGTTTGCTTATCTTCTACTTGATCCTAGGAAGCTTGGGGTAGAATTTCATAGCTTTTGGAGGTGCACGTCATATGACGTACATTATGGCGTGCAGCCATATTTTTGTACAGTCACCTTGGTTTTGTTATTCTAATCATCTTTTCCCAAACGACCATGTTGGAACTATGAGTGTTTTATCCTATATGGAGGTTAGTAGGTTGTAGTGTGTATCAAAACTACGTTGTTTTGATGCTGAGCTTCTTTTAATCAAAACTATGCCGTTTTGATGTCAAGGTGACTATATAAAAAGGTGGAGCTCTAAAGGATTAGGGTTCTTCATTCTTGTTAGCCCCTGCAGCCGTCACACACACACACACACACACACACAGAGACGGCCAGAGAGAGAGAGGGAGAGCTTCTGGTCCTTGTTGCTGAGGGGATTTCCGTGGTTAGGCGGCGTTTGGCATGGAAGCAAGAGGGTGCAGGGCTCTTGAGGTAGGGAATTCTGTCCTTCCTAATCCTTCTCTGTCCTAGGGTATTTGGGGTCTATACATACTTATATATATATAAATCCATATAGGTGTGATCTCCTATATGGATGTTGGCCTTCAATGGCAAATTGGTTGTGATCCTGATATTTGGGATTGGGTTAGAAATCGTTGGATTGTCTATGCCTATTATGTGTTTGATAGTATACCTGTGTGGCTATGCCCATTATGTGTTTGATAATATACCTGTGTGACTGATGTATGTTGCGTGTTTGGTTTTAAGCCTGTGTGGCTGGTGTATGTTTTATGTAACTGACTATGTTGGCCTGTGTGAAACTTGTTTGAGATTTGTTGAGGAGATAATTGATAACTTGAGTTTTGAGGACTGGAATGTGTTGAGAATGCTAAGTTACAAACATATGTTTGAGATATGCTTGTTGAGTTGCACTACTGAGTTGTATTAAGTTGAGATGTGTTGCTGAGTTGTGCTACTGAAACTGATTGAATTATTGATTGAGATTGAGTACCCAAATACATGTGGGTTGAGCTGAGTTATGGGCCAGGCACAATAACTAGACCCTTGAGATTTGGCCAGGACTGCGGTCCTGAGTCTCGGTGTAGCCCTCACAGGGCTAAATCTGCACCCATTCCTGAGGGTAGGTAAGGCGTCTGACGAGGTGATGGCCATATCTGACTCGGGTGGAAAATGTTGCATTGGTGACCATGCAACATTCGCCTGGATGTGGTATGTCATGTCGCCATGGTGGCGGGGTGTCCTCTTCCCTCCAGTGTGGGCTTAGGTAAATGGTGTGTTACTGGGTGATGTTTGCTGCTTTAGCTTTAGGCACTACACGAGCACAAGCATACACTTGTTATGCATACTGTAGAGTGGGACGGGTCTAGGGCGACTGGAACCCTACTGAGCTATGATTTGTTCACCCCTCCTATAAACTGTTCTTTTGTAGGATCTAGCAAGCAGTAGGCGAAAGATCTGTGGTGGTAGGCCACTGAGGCTAAAGACTTTATGTTGGTTTCATTGTTTTTGTTTGTGGATTTCTGTTTTATGGTTTGGATTATTTGTAAACTAAGCACATTGTGGTTTGATGGGAGTTTTTCCCCTATTGAGTTGTAATGAACTTTGAGCCCCTTTGAAATGTAATAAATTGAGATATGGTTATTGTTTGATTTATGGTTGTGTGCATGGTTTGGGAGCAGGAGCATGCCCCCTGACATGTTAGCTTGGCTGTACAAATTTGGGACCGCACCCGTGTCGTAAGTTCTTTTCAGGTGCTTGCACCAACCCCTTGACCCTTCGGGTGCGGGCATGGGCAGTCACTACCCATTTCCAAGTGAAAGGAAATTGGGGCGTAAGAATATGGTATCAGAGCGTGTTCATGGTCTAGTGGACTTAGGATAGTGGGGAGGGATAATTACTTTTGAGGCTCTCAGGAAGCAGTATAGGACACGCCTGTTCACCGTGGTCCTATTTGGTTTTCTGGGGTGTACTCAGAAGTAGTTAGACCAAGGAGTAGGACATTTGCATTTGGGTTGGGGTGCATACATGCATTGGCATTAGGGCACTAGTTTAATTTCAATATAAATGTTATGATTTGGAATGTATTGTTGCTGAAAATTGTTGCTGTAAATTGTTGTGTGCAATTCTGAGTGATTATCTTGTATATGTACATGTGAAGAGTTGCTTGAGTACCTCATGGCCCATAGGGATGAGGGTGTATAGAGCCTAAGAGATGCTGACCCTAGTTCTGTTTAAAATATGTAGACTATGCCTCCCCACTAGCTACCCCAACTGTAGAAGATGAATCTTCTGCACGTGCTGGACTGGAGAGGGAACAACGAGTAGAGGGCGATGATCCCCTGGAGCGGATCATGGCCCAAGTCCGGGCCTTAAGTGAGAACGTACAGGGAATGCATGAGGATCTCAGGGGGGAGATCCTAAACGAAGTACGTCGGGAGATGATGGCACGACAGGCAGTGCCACCCTCTCCACCTCGTGAGGCAGAACCTTCGAGTAGGCAGGAAGTGCCGATGAGGCGGGAAGAGGAAGATGTGGTGACACGGTTCCGAAAGGAACACCCACCAAGGTTCAAGGGAGGAGCTGAACCTCTAGGAGCAGAGCATTGGCTGCGGCAGATCAAACATGTATTCTCCTTTCCTTGACCTCGGGAGGAAGACAAGGTGAGGCTGACAGTCCGACAGTTGGAGGAGGAAGCCTTGGAATGGTGGCTTAGCATTTCAGGAAGCCGGGACATGGAGGTCATGTCCTAGAATGAGTTCCTCCAGTTGTTCCATGAGGAGTTCTTCCCAGAGTCGTTGCGGTGGCAGAAATGGGAAGAGTTTAGTAGTCTGAAGTAGGGATCACACACGGTGGTAGAGTATGAGCGAGATTTCCGAGGGCTGAGTCGGTTTGCTCCAGAAGCAATCTCAAGGGAGGACCTGAAGGCCCATAAGTTTACCATGGGACTCAAACCTGCCCTGAAGCAAAGAGTAGAGATGCTGCGACTGAAGACTTATGCTGAAGAAGTAGACACAACAAAGATTGTTAAGAGAGGATTAGAAGAGGGAAGACAGGCTCATCAGGAGCGGCTGGGACAGAACACGCGCGACAAGCAGGGGGAAACCAAGAGACAGAGGGTTCAGCTTGGGAGTGGGACTCTTCCCAAGGATAGGGGCTAAGCTTCAATGGCTCCACCCAGATCCCATTATTTTGGAGGACAAGGAGGCTCAGCTGGGAATTTCCCAAGCAGGTGTACCTGTTGTGGCCACTCAGGGCACGTCAAACGTGAGTGCCCCTATCACGCCCCCGAATTCCAGGGAACCCGAAACCGGGTACATGACTTCCCCTTGACCGCACCCGAAAGGTCAAGGGGTTAGTGACTAGCACCAATAGAGACTATACCGCGAGTGCTGTCTCAAATATGCAACCCTGTATAGTCATACATCAAGGGTAATCCTATACTTTCCCATATATCATCATGCATACAATGAGTCAAACAGTCATACAGACATCACATCATACAGTATGCAAATACAACTGTCCACGGACCCATGTTCGGGATATCACATAAAACACTACAGAATATAAATGTATCATACATCAGAGTAGTGGGCATCCTCCTGGAAGAAAGTCCTCCACTAGTCTCGGGTCACACCTGAAAAAGGGTAAACAACAAATAGGGCTGAGCGACAAGCTCAGTAGGTGACCCCAAAACTCCACATCATGCAACACATATAAGTCTATACTATATGCTCAGTGTACTCGTGCACCGTGTAGTGTGCACAATCATCAGGACTCAGCCTGCAACAAACATCAGGACTCAGTCTGCTCACACAGGACAACTTGTCCACGATCCTCCATGGGATCCCAGCTCAGGGCACTCAGCCGTAGCTCCATGAGCTCAATGGCTCAACTCAGGCCTTAGCCTGTCCACAGCGCAATATGCCCGGCCACAGTCGCCACACAGGCCTGTCATCGGTGCATATGCCTGCCATGTCAACCACATAGCACTATCAGTGCATCACGGTGAGAACCCAAACAAGTCACGGAGTCCATGCCCCAATACCTCACACCAACACACTAACATGAGTATGGCATGTCATTCTCAACATTTCCTTTAAAACGGAGCCGTCTTCACAAGTAAATCCTCAATCCTTGATTTATGAAGGAAGTACCCATAGCAGCTATTTTCTTGAAATCAAAAGTCCCGGCATTGGGTTCCCATATCATAAATAAGATAATCTGATTTTTGGGGATTTTTCTGAGATGTCTAACCCCACTTTCCAAAAATTCACTACTACGAACTTTTGGGTTTTTCCGAGATTTTATACTAAATTTCAATTTTCACATTTTGAAATAGTGGGAATTAATTTTTCCAGTATTTTTCTTTGAATCCAAATGGGGGGTATTTCGTTATTTACATTGTAACTTAGGTATAATGCTTAAATGTGGAGAGGCATAATAGTTTACAATGTAAATGTCCAGTGTAGTGCAGTTGCACTGCTGCTGCAGAACACTGCTGCGGAACGCTACTGTGGAACACTACTGCGGAATGATGCTACGGATCACTGCTGCTGATCCGGACTACTGATCCGGACTAACTGCTCTGGACTATTGATCTGGACTGACTACTCTGGACTACTGATCCGGACTAACTGCTCCGGACTACTGATCCGGACTAACTGCTCCGGACTACTGATCCGGGCTAACTGCTCTGGACTAACGAAGCTGCTGACTACGAACTTCGACCCTACAGTCTACCCAGGGTACTGTTCATCATCGTTTTTGGCCTGATTTCGTCTGGAATCAACCTAGCGACCCCCAGGCACTCACAAACACGCGTTTTACTAAACAGAGTACAAAATTACGTACCCAAACTGCTATAAATCAGTTTTTAACTACAGATTTTATGCTAAATCATCATATCTAACCCCAAAATTGGGTTTTCCCCAAAACCTAGGGTTCATGCTCAAATTCATAAATCATGATAAATTCACGCATATTCCAAGACAGAATCGAGATAAGAGGTTCAAGAACACCTACCTGGAAAGATTATTTGCAATCTACGAACTCCAGTCGCCCCAAATCACCAAGGGAAGCTCTTCACCTTCTCTCTCTCTCTCTCTTGCTCAAACACGCACGCACCAAGCAAATTAAATGGATAGGGCAGTTTCTTAATTATTTATACTGCTGCCAATAATTGGCCTCCCAGCAATAATTGATCTCCCGAACACAATAATTGTCCTCCCGAGGTCACGAACTCTAAATTGAGCCCAATTACTGTCAAAACGCTCGAAATGACAAACACAACACTAAACAGATATTATTACACCCAAAAGACCGCCCAAATGCAAAGTCAACCAATAAACCCCGAAAAGTTAACAATCGGGTCAAACGGGGCTCCGACTCGAAATCGGGCCCAAGTACAGTCAAAATGCTCACATCGATGACTACACTACCATCCAGATAGTTGCATTCCCATAGAATTACTATCTCTCAAAACTACCCAAATACGAGTCTTTACAGCCCTAAGCAGCACTTGAAGTGTCATAGCTATGGGAAAATAGGACACATCAGTACGGTGTGTTTCAGCAGAGGAAACAGTCGGGGAGCTGGAAGTTTAGCACCAGGAGGCAGGGGTGAGACCTAATTTCAAGCCCCAGCTCCGAAGCCAGCATATTCGTGGCAAGCCAGTCAGTCTGGTTCCAGTTATACTAGATCACAGGGGAGAGGCAACCACAAGGAGGTTCAAAGGGGCGTCCAAGTGGACTCCAGGCAGGAACTAAAGGAAAGGCAAGCGAGGCCAGTGGTGGGGCAAGCCAAGGCAGAGTGTTCGCACTTACCTCAGCACCAGTAGAGAGGGAGGACTTACCATCACCCTCCGAGGAAGGTTGAGCTGGACCTTCGGTAGTTCGAGGTACTATTTTAATATCTCGCACTGTTGTTGCTGTACGGTTTGATACCGAAGCATTGTGCTCCCTGATTGCCGAGACCTTGGTTGAAAGCCCTGGACTTGATTGTGTGAGGGCTGATAGACCTCTGAGGGTCGAGTCACCAATGGGAGGTGTGGAGTCAATCTACCAAGTATGTCGTGAGTGTGTGCTTACAATAGGAGATGTTGAACTCTCATTTGATTTGTACGTGATACCCATGAGAACGTTTAGTTTGATTTTGGGGATGGACTGGTTGATGGCCTTTTAGGCTAAGATTGATTGTTATAGAGGATGAGTGTCATTTACTTCACCCATAGGATCTTCCTGTACCCTAGTGGGTGAATGGGATAAGAATGCTGGGAGAGCTGGACTGACAAGGGAGCTATGGGGTAATATTACCCATAGACTTGCCACTCTAACCTTTGAGGAGGAAGGTAACTTAGAGAAAAGGGTGTGGCCGGATGTTGCTGATAATTTCCAGGATGTGTTTCCTGGGGAGTTGTTGGAGTTGCCTCCAAAGAGAAGTATTGAGTTCACGATTGAACTTTTGCCAGGGGTGGGACCCAACTCACAAGTAGCATACCAGATAGGACCTGCTGAGTTGCGGGAGCTTCAAAAGCAAATAAAGGAACTGGGAGATAAAGGTTTTATCCGCCCTAGTACCTCACCTTAGGGTGCACCAGTTTTGTTTGCTAAGAAGGCAGATGGTTCGTTGCAACTTTGTATTGATTACCAGAAGTTGAATCAAGTGACGGTAAAGAACAAATACCCTTTACCGCGGATCGATGATTTATTTGACCAGTTGAGTGGAGCACGGTGGTTCTCAAAGATTGATCTACATTTGGGATATCATCAATTGAGGGTCAAGAGCGAGGACATCCCTAAGACAGCATTCAGGTGCGGACACTATGAGTGGTTAGTGATGCCTTTTGGGCTCACGAACGCACCGGCGGTGTTCATGCATCTAATGAATCAGGTGTTTGCCCCATACCTAGATTCCTTTGTGGTGGTATTTATTAACGACATTCTCGTGTACTTTAAGACCGAACTGAGCATGAGGAGCACCTGACCGTGGTGTTATAGACATTATGAGATCATCAATTGTATGCTAAATTTAGTAAGTGCGACTTCTGGATGCAAGAGGTGCATTTTCTTGGCCATGTGGTATCTGCCGAAGGAGTTAGAGTGGACCCAACCAAGATTGAGTCGGTATCATCTTGGAAGAGGCCCATGAACGTTTTTGAGATCCGCAGTTTCTTGGGTCTGGCGGGGTACTACCGGTGCTTCGTGGAAGGGTTTTCTCGGTTGGCGGCGCCAATAACAGCTTTTACGCGGAAGGGAGCCAAATTCGAGTGGACGGACAAGTGTCAGCAGGCTTTTGAGGAATTGAAGACTCGTCTGACAACTGCACTAGTGTTGAGTCTACCATAGGAGGGAGTGCCATTTGAAGTGTACTGTGATGCGTCTCGAGTTGGACTGGGGTGTATTCTGATGCAAGAACACAAAGTTATAGCATATGGCTCACGATAACTGAAGCCCCATGAGCAAAATTACCCAACGCACGACCTGGAGTTAGCAGCAGTTATTTTTGCCCTAAAGTCTTGGCAGCATTACCTGTTGGGGGAGAAATTTGTGGTATACACTGACCACAAAAGCCTACAGTATATCTTCACCCAGAGAGACCTGAATTTGAGACAGAGGAGATGGGTAGAGTACCTACAAATGTTTGATTTCACGCTCTTCTACATGCCTGGGAAGCGGAATGTAGTTGTCGACGCGCTGAGTAGAAAGGGAAAAGCTGAGGTTTCCATGAGAGAATGGAAAATGATGGAATAGTTAGCATTACTTCTGGTACAGCCTGATTTTAGCAGTGGGGAAGCAATCCTGTGTTCTATCACTGTGATGCCAGAGTTATATCAACGTGTCCATGATGGACAGTTGGGGGATGTGGACTGTGAAGTGATTCGGGCCCAGATAGAGGCCGGTGAGTTGTCAGAGGACTGGACAGAAGGAGTTGAGCATGAGTTGAGATTTCAGGGGCGTCTGATAGTACCGCCTTCCTTATGTGAGGATGTGATGAGGGAGTTTCATCATTCCCGTTTGGCTGTGCATCCAGGAGGAACCAAGATGTATCATGCCGTTCGAGCACAGTTCTGGTGGCCGGGACTGAAGAGGAGTATAGCAGAGTTTGTTTCCAGGTGCCTTACTTGTCAACAAGTTAAGGCAGAGCACCAACGACCTGCAGGTCAATTGCAACCTTTGCCTGTGGCTGAGTGGAAGTGGGAGCATATTACCATGGATTTTGTGACATGACTTCCTACCACTTCTGGGAGGAAGGATATGATTTGGGTCATTGTAAACCGATTAACTAAATCGGCCCATTTCTTGGCCGTCTGGGAGCGAGACTCTATCGGCACGTTAAGCCAGTTGTATGTTCATGAGATTGTCCGATTGCATGGAGTGCCTTTGTCTATTGTTTCAGACAGGGATGCGTGGTTTACATCTCGGTTTTGGGGTGGTTTGCAAGAAGCATTGGGAACATGACTTAATTTGAGTACTGCCTTCCATCCTGAGACTGATGGTCAGTCAGAGAGGACCATTCAAACATTGGAAGACTTGTTAAGAGCTTGTGTACTTGATTTTGGAGGATCATGGGCTTCTCACCTTCCTTTGGTAGAGTTTGCCTATAATAACAGCTACCAGTCTTCTATTGGGATGGCCCCGTTTGAGGCATTGTATGGTAGACCCTGTCGGTCTCCATTATGTTGGGAAGAAGCTGGAGAGGCAGCTATGTTGGGACCTCAATTGGTCCAAGAGGCTACGGTAAAAGTACAGCTGATTAGGCAACGCCTTCTTACAGCTCAGAGTAGACAAAAGTCTTATGCGGATCGCCGACGCTTACCGTTGGTGTTTTTGGTGGGAGACCACGTATTCCTTCGTGTTTCTCCATGGAGGGGGCATAAAATATTTGGAAAGGGGTCCAAGTTGTCTCCTAGATACATTGGACCGTTAGAGATTTTGAGCAGAGTTGGACCTGTTGCTTATAGATTGGCATTACGTCCCAGTTTGTGCAGAGTTCATGATGTTTTCCATATATCCCAATTACGGAAATATCATCCAGATCCACACATGTGTTGGATTGGAGTACTCTGGATATTGAGGAGGATGTGTTGGTTGTTGAGGCACCAATCCGTATTTTGGATAGGCACGAGAAGCAGCTGCGAGGTAAGACTATTCCATTGGTTTGGGTATTGTGGAAACACTGAGGTATGGAGGCAGAGACTTGGGAATGTGAGGCTGTGATGCATGCTCACTACCCTGATCTGTTTGAGGATGAACAAACCTAAAGGAGGGGAGAAAGGCAAACATCAAACATCAACATAATCGGGTACGTACCCAACTGGTTATGTGACCTGAGAGTATTTCTTTTGACATTGTTGCGTTTTGACATCGTTGTATGACCATGTGGAGTGTATTAATTTGTGTTAGAGGTCTATTCATTGGTTGTGGTTGTTGTTTTCTTTCATTCCACATTTTCTTTTTGAGGACGAAAAGTCTTTAAGGGGGAGAGGATGTAAGGACCCGTGTTTTGCGGTATGTAAGAAGTTAATCACATATGCCTTGTGAGTGGAAATTATTGGGTTTTAGGGAGTTTTCTTCCCACACACTTTAGCTAAAACACCTTGAATGTTGATGCACGAGTTTGAGGTAAGAGATGAGCCCAAGAGGGGACTTTTTGGAGGTGCATGTGACAATGCATGTCATATGGGGATATGACGTGCAAGGGGATTTTGGTTTGCTTATCTTCTACATGATCCTAGGAAGCTTGGGGTAGAATTTCACAGCTTTTGGAGGTGCACGTCATATGGGGATATGACGTGCATTATGGCGTGCAGCTATATTTTTGTACCGTCACCTTGGTTTTGTTATTCTAATCATCTTTTCCCAAAGGACCATGTTGGAACTATGAGTGTATTATCCTATATGGAGGTTAGTAGGTTGTAGTGTGTATCAAAACTATGTCGTTTTGATGTTGGGCTTCTTTTAATCAAAACTACGCCGTTTTGATGTCAAGGTGACTATAAAAAGGTGGAGCTCTAAAGGATTAGGGTTCTTCATTCTTGTTAGCCCCTACAGCCGTCACACACACACACACACACACACACACACACACACACACACACACAGCCAGAGAGAGAGGGAGAGCTTCTGGTCCTTGTTGCTGAGGGGATTTCCATGGTTGGGCGGCGTTTGGCGTGGAAGCAAGAGGGTGCAAGGTTCTTGAGGTAGGGAATTCTATCCTTCCTAATCCTTCTCTGTCCTAGGGTATTTGTGGTCTATACATACTTATATATATGTAAATCCATATAGGTGTGATCTCCTATATGGATGTTGGCCTTCAATGGCATATTGGTTGTGATCCTGATGTTTGGGATTGGGTTGCAAATCGTTGGATTGTCTATGCCTATTATGTGTTTGATAATATGCATGTGTGGCTATACCCATTATGTGTTTGATAATATACCTGTGTGACTGATGTATGTTGCGTGTTTGGTTTTAAGCCTGTGTGGCTGGTGTATGTTTTCTGTAACTGACTATGTTGGCCTGTGTGAAACTTGTTTGAGATTTGTTGAGGAGATAATTGATAACCTGAGTTTTGAGGACTGGAATGTGTTGAGAATGCTGAGTTACAAACATATGTTTGAGATATGTTTGTTGAGTTGCACTACTGAGTTGTATTAAGTTGAGATGTGTTGCTGAGTTGTTCTACTGAAACTGATTGAATTGTTGATTGAGATTGAGTACCCAAATACATGTGGGTTAAGCCGAGTTATGGGCCAGGCACAATAACTGGACCCTTGAGATTTGGCTAGGACTGCAGTCCTGAGTCTCGGTGTAGCACTCACGACAGTGGGCTAAGTCTGCACCCATTCCTGAGGGTAGGTATGGTGTCCGAGGAGGTGATGGCCATATCTGACTCGGGTGGAAAATGTTGCATTGGTGACCATGCAACATTCGCCTGGATGTGGTATGTCATGTCGCCATGGTGGCGGGGTGTCCTCTGCCCTCCAGTGTGGGCTTAGGTAAATGGTGTGTTATTGGGTGATGTTTGCTGCTTTAGCTTTAGGCACTACACGAGCACAAGCATACACTTATCATGTATACTGTAGAGTGGGACGGGTCTAGGGAGACTGGAACCCTACTGAGCTATGGTCTGCTCACCCCTCCTATAAACTGTTCTTTTGCAGGGTCTAGCAGCGAGAGGTGAAAGAGGCTGTGGTGGTAGGCCACCGAGGTCGAAGACTTTATGTTGGTTTCATTGTTTTTGTTTGTGGATTTCTGTTTTATGGTTTGGATTATTTGTAAACTGAGCACATTGTGGTTTGATGGGAGTTTTTCCCCTATTGAGTTGTAATGAACTTTGAGCCCCTTTGAAATGTAATAAATTGAGATATGGTTATTGTTTGATTTATGGTTGTGTGCATGGTTTGGGAGCAGGAGCATGCCCCGTGGCATGTTAGCCTGGCTATACAAATTTGGGACAGCACCCGTGTCATAAGTCCTTTCCAGGTGCTTGCTCCAACCCCTTGACCCTTCAGGTGCGGGCATGGGCAGTCACTACCCATTTCCAAGTGAAAGGAAATTGGGGCATGACAAGGCCAATTATTGGCAGCAATATATAAATAATTAAGAAACTGCCTTATCCCTTTAATTGCTTGGTGCGTGCATGTTTGAGCAAGAGAGAGAGAGAGAGAGAAGGTGAAGAGCTTCCTTTCGTGATTTGGGGCGATTGGAGTTCATGGATCGCAAATAATCTTTCTAGGTAGGTGTCCTTGAACCTCTTATCTCGATCCTGTTCTTGAATATGCACCAATTTATCATGATTTATGACATTGAGTATGAACCCTAGGTTTTGGGGGAAACCTAATTTTGGGTTAGATCTAATGGTTTAGCATAAGATCTATGGATAAGAACTGATTTATATCAGTTTGGGTATGTAATTTTGTAGCCTATTGAGTAAAACGTGTGTTTGTGAGTGCCTGGGGGTCGCTGGATTGATTCCAGAAAAAGAACAGGCAAAAACGACAATGAATAGTACCCTGGGCGAACTTTAGGGTCGAAGTTCGTAGTCAGCAGCTGCAGTCAGCAGCTTCGGAGTCTGCAGCATCGATCCGCATCATCGCTCCGCAATAGTGTTTCCGTAGTAGTGATCCGCAGCATCGCTCCGCAACACGCAGCATCAATCCGCAGCTTCAATCTGCAGCTTCATTTGTAGCTTCAATCCACAGCAGTGTTCCGCAGCAATGCAACTGCACTACACTGGACTGGACTATGTACATTTTAACCTTCAGGCCTCTCCACATTTAAGTGTTATACTTAAGTTACAATGTAAATAGCAAAATACCCCCTTTCAAATTCAAAGAAAAATACTAGGAAATTAAATTCTCACTCCTTTAAAATGTGAAAATTGGGATTTAGTATAAAATCTAGGAAAAATTTAGTTTTTTGTAGAGGTGAATTTTTGGAAAGTGGGGCTAGACATCTCAGAAAAATCCCAAAAAAACAGATTATCTTAATTATGATATGGAGACCCAATGCCGGGACTTTTATTTCAAGAAAACAACTTCTATGGGTATCTCCTTCCTTGGTCAAGGAATGATGATCGATTTGGGAAGACTGGCTTTAGTTATAAAGGGAGTATGTAAACCTTAATGCCATATTGGTGTTGGTATGTTGGTTTGAGGAATTGGGGCTTGGGCTCTATGACTTGTTAGGTTCTCACCATGAGGCCAAGGCCTGTGTTGAGCCATTAAGCTCGTGAGCCATTGAGCTTGTGGAGCTAGGGCTGAGTGCCCTGAGTTGAGATCCTATTGAGGATTGTGTTGAGCCGATGAGCTCGTGGAGCTAGGGCCGAGTGCCCTGAGCTGAGATCCTGTTGAGGATTGTGTTGAGCAGTTGAGCTCGTGGAGCTAGGGCTGAGTGCCCTGAGCTAAGATCCTGTTGAGGATTGTGTTGAGTCGTTGAGCTCGTGGAGCTAGGGCTAAATGCCCAGAGTTGGGATCCCATGGAGGATCATCCACAAGTTATCCTGTGTGGGCAGGTTGGGTCCTGATGTTTTGTTTGCAGGCTGTGTCCTGATGATTGTGCACACTACACGGTGCACGAGTACACTGAGCATATAGTATAGACTTGTATGTTTGCATGATGTGGAGTTTTGGGGTCACCTACTGAGTTTGTCGCTCACCCCTACTTGTTGTTTACCTTTTGCAGGTGTGACCCGAGACTAGTGGAGGACTTTCTTCTAGGAGGACGTGCCCACTACTCTGATGTATGATACAGTATTGTATTCTGTATTGTTTTGTGTGATATCTTGGACAAGCATCCGTGGGCAGTTGTATTATACACTGTTTATCATATGATGTTTGTATGACTGTTTGACATATTGCATGCATGTTGATGTATGGGAAAGTGTAGGATTACCCTTGATGTATGACTGTACAGGGTTGCATATTTGAGACAGCACCCGTGGTGTAGTCTCTATTGGTGCTAGTCACCTACCCTTTGACCTTTCAGGTGCGAGCAGGGGGAAGTCATGTTCCTGGTTCCGGGTACCCTAGAATTCGGGGGCGTAACAATCGTGTTCGTGCGTTTGAGAGCTAGGGAGAAAGAGTGCTTGAAGCCTTGGTGATTTGTGGCGATCGAAGCTCGTAGATCTCAAATAACCATTCCAGGTATGTGCTCCTAGTACTCCGTCCTTGATTATCTCATTGGATATGCATGATTTGAGCATGATTTCATGAGGTTAGTATGAACCCTAGGAAATTAGGGAAAACTAAAAAAATTTAGCATGAAACCTTGAATATTGAGATTGTTTGATAATCTAATGTGGCTAAAGGATGTTAGAAACCCATGATAGGGATGAGTTGATGCTTAAACATGAGGATTTAGTTGGTATAAGTGGGTTATGAGACGAAACCAGGATGAACGCAGCCGATGAATCATGTTTGGAGAGCTGCTCGACACTGCTCGAGGCTCGAGAGTCAAGCCAACCTTGAGTAGAGCGTTGAGCAGGGTACTTCGAGCAGGGAGTTTCGAGCAAGCACGAGCTAAGCTTAGAGCAGGGTGCCTCGAGCAGAGGGTTTGTGTGTTACCTGAGTATAGTAGGGTTGAACGTTGAGTAAGAGCGTCGAGCATCGAGCTTTGAGTATCGAGCACAGGGCTCAAGCAATTAGGCAGTTTTGTTCTGCTACAGTTGTCAATGTCCAAAAGCTCTATAACCCACATTTTTGGGTATAAAATAAATCCTTATGCCTTTTTAAGAGTACTAGATATTAGTGTTTGCTTGAAATAGCACGTTGGATGTTGTGAACACTATAAAGACCCGTACATGTGCGAGGTTGAAGTTAGCCTTCGGATAGAATTGAGAATATCTATTCAGCAATGTAGCTGTCAATGTGAGCATTTTTTTACTGTAAGTAGGCTTAGTTTGTAGTTCGGGATTACGCAAAGGCATTTTAGTATTTCGAATTATTATTATTGTTATTATTATTATTATTATATTTTACTATTATATTTTATTATCATTATTATTGTTATTATTATTATTATTATTATTATTATTATTATTATTATTATTATTATTATTATTATTATTATTATTATTATTATTATTATTATTATTATTATTATTAAGTTAAGGTTAAGCGTGATAAGTATAAAAAAGGGGGGGAGCATAGGGTTTTCTTGGGTTGTCTATGCGAGTGTGGGAAAGTCACTCCCAATTCTGGTTCTTCTCATAATAGACTCTTTTTAGTGTGTTGATAAAAAAAGTAGTGAGTTCTCTTTCTGTAAGGGGGGGTTGGACCTCCACAGCAGTCTCTCTCTATCTTCGTGCATAGTCCTTGAAACTTTCGTCGGACCCCTTTTCCAAGGACTGCAGGGTCAGTCGGTCTAGCGCTAGCTCGATGATGTGTTTGTATTGAGCCAAGAAGGATGTAGCCAATTCTTTCCAAGTCTTGATACGGCTGCCATCCAACTGAAAATACCAGCGAAGGGATGCCCCAGTTACGCTTTCCTGGAAACAATTCATGAGCAGCTTATCTTCGCCTGCATAGGCTGCCATCTTTTGACAATACATGGCTAGGTGTGTCCTCGGACAATGAGTCCCATTGAACTTCTCAAACTCCGGCATCTTGAATTTCGGTGGCAGCACCACTCCAGGGACTAAGCATAAGTCTTGTGGGCTAATCATGCCATAGCTATCGATGCCTTCTACAGCTTTCAGTCTTTGGAGTAGGGGGTTGTGTCATGGCGGGCTGACATGTGGGTGCCTGACTTGGACCCAGATTAGGTGGCAGAACTGCCCCTGTTCTTGTTGGATCAAGCCAGAATTTGGAAGATGTAGATAAAACCCTATGTAATTTGATCTGAGACTTTGGTTGTTTTATCTTAAGTTGTTGCAGAAGATATGATCTTAATCCAGACCTACACTCGTGAGGGCAAAGCTAAAGACAGGATACATAATCCTGATCCGAACAAGAGTGAGTGTCGTCAAAACACTTGGTAAATAACCAAGTCTCTCCTTCATACGGAATAAGGATTATTCGTGCGCACTTAACACTTATGCTACGGACTAAGGAAACTGCGCCTAACACCTTAAATGGACCAAGTCAAATAGATGCGGAGTAAGAATCCTAGTCTACAAGTCACATGGAGTAAGGCATAGTTATTGCGGAGTAAAAGGCTAAGTCTTCCACTCAAGCGGACTAAGGAAACGAAGACACGGATTAAGAAATCTAAGTCTTCCATACATGCGGAGTAAGGAACGACTTGTGCGGAATAAGGACCCGAGTCTTTATTCACACGGAGTAAGGAAACTAGATGCGGAGTAAGGAATCCAAACCTGTCACTCATTCGGAGTAAGGATGTGCTGATATGGAGTAAGCCATCCGATCCTTTAACTCACGCGGAGTAAGGAACTCTTGCGGAGTAAGAAAGCGCTGATACGGAGTAAGCACTCCGACCTTCTTATTCTTACGAAGTAAGGAAGCGCTAACATGGAATAAGAATTCCTGTATTAAATTGATATGGAGTAAGCAATCACTGACACAGAGTAAGGATCCGAGCTTTATTAACACGGAGTAAGGAACCAAACACCGGATTAAGAAGGAGCTGCTTCAACTTATCTCCTCGCATTCAAAGTCACCAGCTCGCTGCTTCCCGATATAAGACAAACTCGTTGAGAACCTAAAGCATCTTACACATGGATCACCCAGATATGTGGACACAACTTTAACTGAACTTGGGAACTCACAAAGGTACTTATGCTTTGCAAACCCAAGACCTTGAGCACCACATCTGCAGCATTCAAGGCAAAGAGAATTTTGAGGAACAGTCAATGCTGCACATAGTCCGGAAGAACAAGTTCCAAGATTGTCTCTCAAGGATATTTCTACAAATATTGTAACATGTAGGTCCCAAAGTGAGTCTAGAGGGGGGGTGAATAGACCTTCTTCGTGTGCGGAAGCTAGACTGATAGCTGGTTCTCGGTTCTTGCTATAGATGACTATGATGGAAGTATTTATGGAGAAGATGACAGAAGTATTATAGGGATAAGGTGAGTGATAATGAACTATCAGACAAAATTGAGATAAGAGTAAATGCTCTTCTCTCACCAGATCTCAGTTGTGAAAGAGATGGTTTATGATAGATCGAAGTGTGTAAAATTAACAACACTGAGATCAAGACTTAATGAAAGTGCTAGATCTTTGATGAACAAGAGATTCGTAAATACTCAAATAGATTGCTCTTCTTCTTGACTTTCATGGCGCACAGCACTTCTTTAATTTCTCTCTCTGAGTCTCTCTCTCTCTTGTGTTCGAACTCACTTCGTTAGTTCTGCAAAAGATTATTTTTACTAAGTCCTTCAGAACCAATATCTTGTGTTCTGTGTGTTTCCTTCTTTTTAGAGAGAGGTTAAACTCTTGATTTTGTCGTTAAGTGCGTGAGAGATATATGTTTAAGATTAAAGTGCTCGTGCGCCAAGATGTCCATCCCGACAGACTGACTTCCCGCCACTGAAAATGCGGAATGTCAGGGGATGGGTTGATCTGCTTTGATTCGCAGATCAGATGCCCATACTGTGTATTTGGCATGCCGTCGATCTTGGCCGTTCATCCGTGGATGGTAGTTGGCAGCAATTAATGTGTAATTAATGCACTCAACTGCTTGGGACGGCGCAGACTTGTTGTACAAACCCTAGCTGACAATATCGCTAAGTGGTTGTGTTTAGGGTTGTAAGTTTGCCTTGGAGGTAGATGCCTCGTAGGTTCGGTGACTCGAAGATTTCAGTTAGCACCTGTAGAAAGTTGCGAGGTTTTGTTTCAGGCTTTATGGTGTTTCGGTGAGTCTACGACTCACATCTTCGAGTCTTCGAGGCTAGAGGTCACGTTGGATTAGCCTTTTATGTCACTCTGTTAACTAAAGTCTACAACTCTGCATGTCTACGACTCTACGAGTTTGCGACTCTTCGAATAACGCTTAGAGTGACTTCTTCGAGTTCAGCTAATCTACCTGTTATTGTAGCTACGAGTCTACGACTCTAGTTCTGTGGGTCTACGACGTTCGGGTCTCTCAGTTTACTATATTTGACTAAGTGGTCTAAAAATCTTCGACTCTACGAGTCTTCAACTTCGCTTTTCTTCCTTAGTCTTTCACAGAGGCTCATAAACTGAGTTCTTGTATATCTACAACCCTTTAGCTACAACTCTCCGCCATCGATCTCCGAGTCTGGAAGTGTGGCAATTTCTCTATAGTGACTGTGTCCCTTGAGTCTATGAGTCTACGACTCTACAACCCTTGAGTTGCAGTTTCATTTGTTTGCCAGTCTTTATAGCATCGACTCTTCGACCTTCAACCTACGAGTCTACGAGTCCAGTTTTCTTGACCGTGTTTGACGGCTTCGACTCTACGACTTTCAATCTACGAGTCTACGAGTCCGGTTTTCATTACACTGTCCGAAGGCTTCGACTCTGCGACTTTCGATCTACGAGTCTACGAGTCCTATTTTCTTAATAGTGTTCAAAGGTTTTGACTCTGCGACTTTCGATCTACGAGTCTACGAGTCCTATTTTCTTAACAGTGTTCGAAGGTTTCGACCTTACGACTCTACGAGTCTTCGAGTCTAGTGATAATTGAAGTTCTATTAATTGACTTAAGTATTCATGGGGACTCTACGAGTCTACGAGTCATTTAGCTTTGGTTACTGTTCTTAACACTTCTTCGACTCTACGAGTCTCCGAGCTTATTGACACTTACAGTAACACTCTCTTTTCCGTACTGTGACTCTATGACCTTCGACCCTGGATCTATGAGTCGCAATGTTCTGAGTCTACGAGTCTCTTGCCAATACGTCCTATGACAGTTTCACTTCTACGAACTTCGACTCTTCAACCCTACGACCTTCGGTTCTTCGAGTCTCCAGACTTAGACTATATTTTGGCAGCTTCATCAAATCCTATATTTCCAACAATCTCCCCCTATTTAATGTAAGCTGACAATGGGTAAAAACATGAAGTCTGAGACTATGAGTTTGATGGGCAATTGTAAATTAATCAGAAGAGATCTTTGCATGTAAAGAATGGAGGAGTCCAAATTTTCAACAATACACACTCCTCTCCCCTATAGGCATGAAGGTCTCGTTATCTGGCTCCTGTCAAAGATAACTCCCCCTACGAACTTGCTCCCCCTGAGAAATACTCCCCCTTTCTGGGGTGAGGAACAAGCACCAGAACACAATCCGCATGGGAGCAATACAGAATAAGGCATAAAACAGTAGGCAGCAGAGCAAAGACATACATAAAAGATAACTGACAGAAAGTAAGTACACAGAACAATGAAGAACAAGAAATGCAGTGTACAAGGAATGAGCGTACAAGACAGTTATGGGTTAAATTCAGAGTACAAGACACTCTGTGTAAAGAGAAAAACAGTAGCTTGCTCGCGCAGGAGTTGAGCAGGGGTCAAGTGTAACGAGGGTGCTCGACTGCTCACACGATCAAATTCAGGCACGAGAGCTGGGAACCCGTTGGTAGTCAAGATGCGGATGTAATGGCAAACATAAAAGCCGCAGCTGTGAGCATAATCCTGAGCAGGAACGCCTTGCTTGACTCGCGTGATGTCCATCGGTTTGGAGAGATGATAACCACCACACCCATGTGAATACCCCTGCATGACACGGGTGAGAGTGCGATTGAATTCACGCAGTTGTTCACGTCGATGGAGTAGTAAGGTACTGGGTTTGGAGTCGAAGATGACGATCCTTCGGTTCTTGAAGTCAATGTCGAGAAGAAACCAGTGCGGGGATGTTGATAAATATGGGATTAGCACATGGTCTACCACATCCCAGGGACGGAAGGAGTTCTCATATTTACAACCTTGTATAATCTCGAGCATCGCTGCATCATCGATCAGCTGAGCCTGCATGATCGGCAAACAGAGTTCCACCCTGGTATCTCTGCGAATGTGGAGAGGTAGCTTCGCGAGAAAGGACTTCTGGGCGAAGATGAACTGAGTCATCTCAATGTTATCCATTTCTTCATCGTCATGGAGTAGTCTACAAAGATCAGGTCCGTTGAAGAAGGCCTCATAGCTCCAGGTCCTCGTAGTGGTATCCCCAGCAATATAAGTGTTGAATGCAGCCAGTTCAGCTGAGGTGCCTCCAGTAGTTACAATGCAAGGTGGGGCTAAAGGTTGGTCAGTAGTGGTAGCGGTTGGTTTGGTAGGTGAGGCAGGCATGGTGTACTCAGCCGTACTTGGATGTGAAGTGGAGGGGCCTGGCTGAGTGGAAGAGGATGGTTGGCAGGGAGCAGCCGGTTGCTTCTTCATGCGGGCTGCAATGGGAACATCATCATCATCATCAGAATCTGAGATGACAGTGGTTCTGTGTGCGAGCTTTCTCCCCTGCATGTAAGTGGTAGTAAGTTGAGGTGGTGAGTGACTTGGAGAAGGGACGGCTGGCTGTGGAGTATCGACTGGTTCAGGTGTAGGTCGGTCTAATGGCTGTGGGACTGTGTTTTTAACAGTAAGAGATATTTCACCACTTGCAAGACGATGACATTCTGACAGAATAACTCCCAGAGTGGTACTGAGTCCTTTGTATTGTCTCTGATAAGCTCCTTTAATGTCTTCACAGTGTTCCTCCAGATGTCTAAACCCATCTGTGGTTGTACTTGTGAGTAATGTCATTTCTTGCTGCACTTTGTCAAGGGTATGGTCTGATGATTCAACTTGAGTTCCTACCTCTTCCATGCTTGACTTTATGGTAGCCAGTCGTTCTTCAAAGGCCTGAGATACTGATGTCTTGAGGATGCTAGAGGAAATTAGTTTCTCAATGACCTTGCTTGCCAGAAGATCTACTTCTTCAGCCGTCAGAGAACGTGAGTGAGACGCAACTGGTATTGATTGGGATAGCCATTGGGATATTGGCTGCGAACTCCTCACTCACTTGAGTGGCCACCTGATGAACGATATGTGCAGATGGTGTGGCCATCTCAGTCCTTCCCACAGTCTCATGGACTTGTGGGACAGCTCCTGCATCGGAGTCACTGGCTGTAGCACCAGGAGTTTCTTCATCTTCTGCTACCTCTTCTACCACAATGCCTACCACCTCAGCATCATGTGGAGTAGATCTGACAGGTGAGTCCACCATGATAGGAGATGGGGCAAGCACTGACACGGCTTCCACTGGGTCTCTACTTACAAGACCCTGCTCGACTAACCAATTAATCAAATGGTCTCTATCTACCATCTATTTACCAAAAGCGATCCATGCCTTTCTTAAATCAGTGGGGGTCATATGAGCCTTGGCATATTCCATATAAAACTCTTCTAGCTCAGACTCCCCAAGTGTGCTCAATAGTACAGGTGTAGTACCCCTATCCTCTGGGGTTTCCTGTGCTGGTGTCTGCCCTCCAACTGCAGGTTCTCTTACTTTTGCGGTATCCTTGGGCAGCTTGACAGTAGGGGTCTCCTCAGGTGTAGAATCAGTGGGGAGATGAGTTCTGGCAATGTTCTCCACCACTTCAGTTATATGTACTGTTGCGGCGGATGCAGAGGAGCCCCTAGAAGTCTGTGAGACACGAACCGGCTGTCGTGGTATGCGAGCTGGGGCTCGTACAGAGCTAGCTGTGTCTCCTACACGACTTCTTGCACCTGACTCAGTCCTCCTCATCGACTTAATCTCCAGCCGACCATCCTCATAAATACTTTTAAATATGTATTTGGTCGGCAGTGGCACTGAGGGTCTGTTGCAGAATATGTCAGGGTGCAGAAACCTAAGGACTCTGGTGAGAAGAAATCCAAAGTGTCCCTTCTTGCTTTTGATCATGGAGTGTATCTGTGTTCCCCAGTTTACTCGTCTTCCCTGTAGAACACTGCACATGATCTTCATCTGCTCATGACTTGCAGAGTCATGAGCCGTCTTCTTACATAGCAGGCACTGTCAGGTGATTATGAGAGTTGCCAGTGCCTGACCGGAGAAACCCATCTTCAGGGCTCCCCGACCTTGCTTTTCGGGATTGGAGTACCCAAGAAAAGACTTACACTCCTCTCTGGAAAGACTAGGAAGAGGATCAAAGGTACGTTTTGGGAGTGGAAGTGCATCTCGGATTGTTTTGGCAGAGCTATGAACCTCCACTCCGCGTACAGTTCCCACCAGGTTGTCTCCAGCGAATGTCATGGTCTCGTACAATTCCGAGACATCTTCTATCAGTAAGTCTTGCGCCCCTGAGAAGACGGATGCAATGCCGGTTTCATCGAGGCGGTTTCTAAACTCGTCCAGCCAGCTGGCTTTGGC
The DNA here is from genome assembly GCA_023512835.1 of Taxillus chinensis. Lineage (NCBI taxonomy): Eukaryota > Viridiplantae > Streptophyta > Magnoliopsida > Santalales > Loranthaceae > Taxillus > Taxillus chinensis. The sequence goes on from CM042090.1 coordinate 45,505,214, forward strand.
GTCGCCCATGGCTTCCTAGTCAATGATGAATCCCGGGACGATGTTGCATAGATCGTCGGCCATCGATGTAAGGACCCGTGTTTGAGGAGTTCTTGGCGTTAGCCTTAAGTAAGAGACCTTGTCTTAGAGAATGAACATCAGAACAGTGAGGTGCTAGTCAAATGGAGAATTTTGACTATACTTAGGCTCAAGTTGGAGTTCAAGGCCCTGAGGGGTATTTTGGGAATTTCACATATCATAAATAATATTTATTTGAGGGATTTATTTTAATATTTGTTGGGCTTAATGAATTAGGTTGTTGAGCTTAAGAGATGGGTTACAAAACCTTGGCCTTTGGGCTTATAGATGCTGGGCTTTAGATTAATCAAAACTACGTCATTTTGATGTAGGGATTCACTTAATCAAAACTATGTCATTTTGATTATGTGGGAAAATATATATAGAAAAAGGGGTTAAAAAAATTAGGGGATTTCTCATTTGCAAACCCTAGCAGCCGTCAGGGAGAGAGAGAGAGAGACAACCAGAGAGAGAGAGAGACGGCAGAGAGGGAGGGAGACGATCCAAGGCCGACGATCTCAGGTTCCTGCTGACGACGGGAGACCAGAAGCATCGAGGTAGCTAGGATACAACGATCTGTTGTATTCCCAACTTCTTGAGGTAGGGATTTCTTGATCAACCCTTGAAACTCTCTCACAAAATTCTGGATTTTACCTGTCATGGATGTGATGATGAATATATACCTATATATATAAGCGCATGTTGGTTTATTGTGAGATTTTCAATAGATATTTGAAGGAAAATTGATTTGGATGGCCTGGGTATGTCTGGATGGGTGGTTAAACATGAGTGTAGAGGCTGGAATTGAAAATAGGCCTTGTATCCTAGGTTTAACGCCTAATAATTTACAAACTAACCGGAATTGGAGGTGGATTCTTTAGAGAGAAGTCTTTAAAATAACAAAACAAAGAAAACTATGCAAAAACATGGCTACACGCCAATTCGCACGCCATATCCCCAATTGGCGTGCAGGTCCAATTGCCCTGAAAATTTACCCCGGACATCCCTGAGGTGTGTAGAATGTAGGGAGCCAAAAATACCCCTGCACGCCATATGGCCCATATGACGTGCACCCTTCATTTTGCTTCTTTTGGCTGCCCCATTTAACCAGAAGTCCCTTGTGTGAAAAATAGAGTGATTTGGGTAACAATTATGAGTTGAATTTGTCTAAAGATTTGCCAAAATAGCTCAAAAACACCTATGTTGGTAGAACTGTAAACTGTGAATGTTAGTGAATGCTGTTGCACATTATGAGCTGAATGCACTGTTGATTTACACTGATATATCTGAGTTATGTTTGCTGAGTTGCATTGATATATTTGAGTTGTGCTCTCTGAGTTACTTTGTACTGAGTTGAGATGTATGCCTGAGTTGTATTACTGAGTTACACTTGCGTTTAAGCTGTGTTTGCTGAGATGTACTTATAATATATTTGCTGAGATGCTGTGAACTTGTATTTGAGAATGAGTACCCAAACACTTGTGGGTTGAGATGACTTATGGGCCAGGCACAACTACTGGACCCCCTTTTGAGATTTGGCCAGGACTGCGGTCCTGAGTCTCGGTGTAGCACTCATGATGGTGGGCTAAGTCTGCACCCATTCCTGAGGGTAGGTATGGCATTCGAGGAGGTGATGGCCATATCTGACTCGGGTGGAAAATGTTGCATTGGTGACCATGCAACATTCGCCTGGGTGTGGCATGTCATGTCGCCGTGGTGGCGGGGTGTCCTTTGCCCTCCAGTATGGGCACAGGTAAATGGTGTGTTACTGGGTGATGTGTGCTGTTTAGCTTTAGGCACTATACTAGCACAAGCATACACTTGTCATGCATATTGTAGAGTGGGATGGGTCAAGGGAGACTGGAACCCTACTGAGCTATGGTTTGCTCACCCCTCCTATAAACTGTTCTTTTGCAGGGTCTAGCAGGCAGTAGGTGAAAGAGTTGTGGTGGTAGGCTACTGAGGCTGAAGATTTTATTAATTTCATTGTTTTTGTGGAATTGTGCTTTTATGGTTTGGATTGTTTGTAAACAGAATATATTATGGTCTGATGGGAGGTTTTCCCCAACTGAGTTGTAATAGACTTTGAGCCCCTTTGAAATGTAATAAATTGAGATATGATTATCATTTAATTTGTAGTTGTATGCATGGTTTGGGAGCAGGAGCATGCCCCGTGGCATGTAGCCTGGTTGTACAAGTTTGGGACAACACCCATGTCAAGTCCTTTTTCTTTTAGGTGCTTGCACCAACCCCTTGACCCTTTGGGTGCGAGCATGGGCGGTCATTACCCATTTCCAAGTGAAAGGAATTTGGGGCGTGACAATCGATGAGCTTGGTCCTGCCATTGAGCTTGTAGAGAGAGAAGGAGACACTCGTAGAGAGAGATTGTAAGGTTCGAAGTTGGTCAGGGGGGAGAGAAAGAGAGAAAGAGATAGAATCGAAGAGAGAGAAGGAGAGAATTTTAGGGTTAGGGTTCGAGTTTGAAAACGACAAACTTACTTTTGAGCTCCGTCTCTATCAGTGACTTATATGTGAGTTGAGAAGTGTATCATAGAAGTCACTCACTCTGTCGGTTCGCCTTCATGGTCCGCGTTCTTTTCTCTGACCCTTCCTTCGATCATTCGGATCCACCCGATGGAATATTCAAGCAATGAATCCACGTCACCCCTTAAGTCGATGCAACTCCCATTTTAAGTGCACAGTGACGCGCTGACCTGTCTGCGATGCTTGAATAGTAAGTGACAGACTCCGTCTCGCTTCGATCCTTTGGACTACGACTCTACGAAGCTGCATTAGGATGCTTCGAGGCTATGACCCTTGAGGCTTCGAAGCTGCAGTCTTTGATCTCGCAGTTCTTCGATGCGGTTTGCTTCGAGGTTGACTGCGAATTCAGCGAGCGGTGGATTTCTCTGGACTTTTTCAACACTCAACAACACACATGAGAAGCATATGACAATTCACATAATATTATTCACGATGAACAGTGTTGTTGGTGGAATTGAAATTACATATCCAGAACTTGATTTCTTTCATCCCTAATACCTGGTTTACATGCATGGCTATTGCATTACTACCATTCAACTCTCCAATTACCTTAGAAATGATTAAGTACTTCGTCACACTACATCTTGTGTGTAAAAATGATTACGATGTTAACATAGTAGCCAGTAAACCATAATTTATCAATTGTAACAACCCAGTCATGAATTCTGAGTCTCCTCACATATTTAGCAAAACTCACTTAGCGGAGGCCTCACCCTCTCACTCTCGGATCAGCATGTGAGTTTGATTTAGGAACTAGAATTACACTGTTTGGTAAGCTCATGGTCAACCGAATCTTACCACAACCCTGATCCAACAATGATTTTCAGTTCAGCATAAATGACTTGAGAGACAAGATGGCCCTATTGAGAATCAGAACACACACTCTATCCTTGTCTAATTTACAACACATTAAAGGTAAAGTTTGGAGTTTGGTCATTCAGATTGTCTGCATGAGTTGTCTCTTTTCTTCAGTAGAGCATCAATTTTTAGTGCTTATTCATGAGCCTTATTACAAGGATAGAGCTCAACACAATATCTTTTTGAATTACATGACCATACAATTTTAACTCCAGCTGTTATTCTAACAGAGACACAAACTGGGAGAATAGTGAGGACTCCCCCTAAGATAGGCAGTCAATCTATTGTCTAGCCTTTGCCTTTTTCACCTTGCCTTTTATAGTGAAGGATAGTGGCTCTTCTTAAGTAATAAGCTTTTTATGATTCTCAAATACTACAGTCTCAGTCATCCTTTGAGCATTAAATCATTGAGGATCCTTTCCATGCAAGCCAACAGTACCATAAGATACAATAGTTCCTGCTAGTTAATGAATGCAATACCACACAGGTGATATTCACTCAGAATAAAATAACAAGTAGTGGGAATATCTTCTGATTTAAGCATAAGAGGAATTGCACTCATTTCACTCAAGACTTGAGGGTTCATGACAGGTTGCACAAAAGACTTGAACCAGGTTCAGAGGTGGCAAGTTTCATCCATGTGATTTCTCACTTTCACGCAGTAGATATGCATGAATCACACTTAGCCATTACTAATTTTCAAGGAGATATAAACGCTAATTAACAATGTCATACGTATGTTCATGCACAGGTAATTAGTTAGAGATGAATCACAAGACATGCTATGAGACTCATGAATTTAAATCTAGCATGCCAAGTTTTGTCAGAAGTTTATTGAACCTGGCTTCTTGTAGTGGTTTGGTGAATATGTCGGCAAGCTGATCATCAGTGGATATATACTTCAGAGAAATGTCTTTCTTTAGCACATGATCACGTATGAAGTGATGTCTGACCTCAATGTGCTTAGTTTTGGGATGCATAACAGGATTGTTGGAAATTCCAATGGCGCTTGTATTATCACAATACAGAGGAACAGCCTTCAGGTCAAACCCATAATCTGATAGTTGACTAGCCATCCAAAGCAATTGAGCACAACAGCTTCCTGCAGCAATATATTCAGCTTCAGCTGTGGAGGTTGAAACTGAATTCTGTTTCTTGCTAAACCAAGATACAAGTCTATTGCCTAAAAGTTGGCATGTTCCACTTGTGCTCTTTCTATCAATCCTGCATCTGGCAAAGTCTGCATTTGAATATCCTCTCAATTTGAAATTAGACTCTTTTGGATAGCATAGTCCCAAATTCTCAGTTCCCTTCAGATACCGCATGATCCTCTTGACATGTGACAAGTGGGATTCCTTGGCATTAGCTTGGTATCTAGCACAGATACATGTTGCAAACATTATGTCAAGTCTGCTTGCTGTCAGATATAGCAAGGATCCAATCATGCTTCTGTATTCTGAGATATCCACCTCCTTGCCTACTTCATCCATATCCAGTTTGGCGTTTGTAGGAATGGGAGTTTTCATGTGTGTCACATCAGTCATCTTAAACTTCTTCAGAATCTCCTTTGTGTATTTGGTTTGACTGATAAAGATCCTATCCTCCAACTGCTTGACCTCCAATCCAAGGAAGAATGAGAGTTTTCCCATCATACTCATTTCATATTCACTTTTCATTAGATGGGAGAAGTCTTCACATTGCTTTTTGTCCCTTGATCCGCAAATCATGTCATCCACATAAATTTGGACTATCAAGGGTGATCCTTTTCCTTCCTTGAGAAACAATGTAGGGTCAATTTTGCCTTTTTTGAACTTATTTTTGATCAGAAACTTTGACAATGTTTCATACCACGCTCTGGGAGCTTATTTTAGTCCATAAAGAGCCTTTTTCACTTTGTATACCTTGTGCTCTTGATTTGGCTCTAAAAATCCGGGTGGTTGTTCAACATAGACTTCTTCTTGGAGATCTCCATTCAGGAAAGCACTCTTGACATCCATCTGATACACTTTGAAGTCCTTGAATGCTGCATATGCTAAGAACATGTAAATGGCCTCCAGTCTAGCAACTGGTGCAAAGGTTTCATCATAGTCGATTCCTTCTTCTTGTCTGTATCCTTTTGCAACCAGTCTGGCCTTGTTTCTGATGATAACACCATCAGTATCAAGTTTGTTTCTGAAGATCCATTTCACGCTAATGACTTGCTGTGATCTGGGCCTGTTGACCAACTCCCATACTTTCTGTCTTTTGAACTGATTTAACTCTTCTTGCATTGCATCAATCCAATGGTGATCCTAAACTGCATCATTAACTGATTTTGGCTCTACTTGTGATAGGAAACACATATACAGATTTTCATGGAGTGTGGCAGCCCTTGTTTTAACTCGTGCAGCAGGATCTCCAATTATCAGTTCAGAAGGGTGGTCCTTTAACCTTCTTCTTGCCTTTGGGAGGTCTTCTCTTTTTTCGTGATGAATGCCCAATTGCTCAATATCAGGTTCTTGGGCTGGTAGAAGTGGCAGAGTCTGAACAGGTTGAATGTTAGAGTCATGGTTTTCTGCTGATTTTTGACTTGGTTCCTCAGCAACCGGTTCAGCTCTGTGTTCATCAGGTTCAGGTGCATCTTCCAATGTTTTTATTGTAGTGGGATTATCTGTGTCTTGGTCTTCTATAATGACAATGTCCTGCACTTCATTTACATTTGGGTCTCGTTTCTGTATTCCATGGTTAGTCTCATCAAAAGAAACATGAATAGACTCTTTAACAACTTTGGCCCTTCTATTAAATACACGATAAGCCTTGCTAGTCATGGAATATCCAACAAGATATCCATCATCTGATTTGGCATCAAACTTGTTCAAGTAATCCTTGCCATTGTTCAGAATGTAGCAAGTACACCTGAAGATCTTTAGGTGACCAATGTTTGGTCTCCTTCCCTTCCATAACTCATAGGGTGTTTTCATGGCTCTTTTGTTAATTAGACTTCTATTTTGTACATAACAAGCGGTGGCAACGGCTTCAGCCCATAGGGATTTTGGGAACTGAGCTCCTGTCAACATGGTTCTAGCTGCTTTAACTAATGTACGATTCTTTCTTTCAGCCACTCCATTTTGTTATGGAGTTCTTGGTGCTGAGAAATTATGCTGGATACCATGTTCAGTACAAAACTCTAACATATCAGAAAATTCAAATTCCTTGCCATGATCGCTACGAATGTACTTAATAGAGAGACTTTTAACATTTGTGACCCAATTGAAGAGTTTAACAAGATTCTCAAATGTTTCAGTTTTGTTTTTGAGAAATATGACCCATGTGTATCTGGTATAGTCATCTACTACTGCAAGAAAGTATCGTGCACCCGATAAGGAAGACACATTTATTGGTCCACATAGGTCCACGTGCAGAAGTTCGAGTAGTTGTGTGATTGAGGTTTTATCTACACTCTTAAAAGAATGTTTAACCTGCTTACCCAGCTGACAATCCCTACAAGGGTATTCTTTCTCATAAACATGCTTGGGTAAGCCCTCAACCAAATCCAGAGATGCCAATTTAGACATAGTCTTAAAGTTTAAATGGCCAAATCTCTTGTGCCACAACCAACAAATGTCAGGTGAAACGTTGGACAGAAAACAAATTGGTTCATCAGATTGAGCATTACCAAAGACCAACTTGTAGACATTGCCTTGTCTATGTCCATTCAGCTTCACCTCTTTAGAGACAGGATCCATAACTGTGCAGGTGTGTTTGGTGAACAAAACTTCATAACCCTTGTCACACAATTGACTTATGCTCAACGGGTTATGTTTAAGACGTTGAACAACAGATACATTTTGAATGGACACAGAACCATTAAAGAGAGTACCCTTACCAACAATCTTACCTTTTTTATTGTCCCCGAATGTGATAGATGAATTTGCAACCTCCCTTACCTCACTCAATAGAGAGGCATCATTTGTCATGTGCACAGAACACGCACTATCAAGATACCACTAGCTGGAATTGATCTTTTGTTTCCGGTGGCTGCTTTCAGCTTCAGGTACCTGTTCCTACACAATGAGCAACTAAGTCTTGGGGGCCCAATTAAGATTGGGCTTTGGGTAAGTGAAAGCTGCTGTTGACAGTTTAGGTTTCCAATAAGAAGGGACAGATTTAACTTTCCATGCTAATCTTGGTGATCCTTCATTAGATTTGTTAGCAGGGTTAATCTTTAGAGCTTCAATACATTTTTCTTCCTTATTGTTGTCTTTAGCAGCTTTAGCAGGCACAGGTTTGTCAGTTTTCTTCACAGGCTTGGTCTTTAAGTCTTTTGAATGGGTAGCCTGTGTGTGATTATTATGTTTCTTCCTATCAGAGTTGCTATTGCACTGCAGATTTTTAGTGAAATTAAGATGTTTAAGATTTACCCTGATTTCTGTGGCAATCTCCTTCCTAAGATACTCAGGGTAGAATCTGCACTGATAGGAGAGGTGTCCAACTTCACAGCAGATGGGGCATGTGATAGGTTTAGGTTGAACACTCTGTCTCAAGGGTTTTGCTGGAGTGTTAAGAGATTTCCTAGGTTTTCTCACATATCCTAGACCGTTCTTAACTCCTCCATCAGAGACAAACTTAGGCTGGAAGGCAGCAGCCTTACTGGATGAACCAGTCCTAAATGTAGTAGTGTGTCTACTTGGTTTTGTCTCTGAGATAACTACACCCTTACCCTTGCATTGGGATGTAGAGGACAGGTTGACTGAGGGTTCAGCTTTCAGTTCTTTCTTAGCAACTACTGCATCACTGTCCTGAGATGCAACAGTACCCAGGTCTTTGAGTTCAGGTGTTACTTGTTTGGGTGAACTAGCAACAACCATCTGTACCTCCTTTCCACACTCAACGAGCACACTGCCAGCAGGAATAAAGCCAACAAGACACTTGATCTGAACAGGGTAAGTCTGGGCCTTGGTTATTTGGTCTTCAGAGAAACCTAGACCTAAGGCTAGACTTTTAACTTCTGGAGTAGTCCTAAAGTGGGCTGCAATCTCAACAGAGTCTTGCCACTTTTGACGGATTTGTCTTTCCTTTTCCAGTTCTGCTTTGGTTTCAGCTAGTTCCTTTTCAAGCCTATCGATGTCTTTATTAGCTATTTTTAGTTGACCAGCTTTGTCCAAAATATCATCGTGTGTGCTTCTCATCTCACTCACTTTAGCCCTTAATCTTCTCTCTGTTCTTTCATAATCATCTATAGAATCTCTATATTCACATGAAAGCCGTTCCAGTTTAGAATAGTATCTTTCTTTGTCAGCTTTCATAGGAAGAAATTGTTCCTCCATTTCTTTAAGAGCTCTATAGGTATCTTCATATTCAATGTAGAGCTGTTCATAAGTTCTTACCTTGAGGGGAGGTGAATGGTCAGCCATGAAATAGATGAGACCTTTTTCCTTCTTCTCCTCATCAGATGACTCTTCTTCCTCCTCGGTTTCACTATTAAACTTGTTGGTGACAAGAGCCTTCTTCCTCTTGTCATCCTTTCTGCTTGAGGAGCCTTTGGTCTTCTTCTTCTGCTCAGTTGCCTTCTTTTTCTCCCTCTTCAGCTTATAACAGTCAGCAGCGAAATGGCTGGGCTTGTTGCAGTGATAACATTGCAACTTGTCCTTATCTTTTCCCTTAGAGAAAGATGAGGAAGACTGCCTTGCTTTCCTTCTGTAGTTCCCCCTTCTCTTCAGCAGTTTCTTGATCAGAAATGCCACTTCTTCATCTGAGGCACTATCTGAGCCAAGTTCATTAGCTTCATCTTCTTCCTCTTCTAAAGACGGTTCCCGTGGTTCAGCAGCAGCCTTAAAGGCAACAGACTTCTCCTTTTTCTTGGAAGGATTCTCAAATGCCTCAAGTTCTTCCTTTTGCATTTCGAACGTCTTGAGGTCTCCGTATTATGCTTCCAAGGCACAAGTCTTCCATTCCTTCAGCTGATGGATGGCTGATGTCTTTATCAGCAGTCTCAAGGGTAGAGATCTCAGAAATTTGTCATTTTTGTCCTTTTGAGAGATCTCAACATTGTAAGTCCTCATCCGTTGAATCAGACCTGTGAACCGTTTGTAGATACTGTCCAATGACTCTGTCAGTTCACATCTGAAGGCTTCATACTCTTCTTTGAGCATGGCGATCTTGTTGTCCTGTATTTGCTCATCTCCTTCGTAGATGAGACAGAGCTTGTCCCATACTTCTTTAGCAGTCTCAAGATCTTGCACATCCGTGAACATGTCATCATCGAGTTCAGAGATAAGTATGGCTTTTGCCTTGAAGCCGAGCTTTACTTTCCTCTGCTCCACCTTAGACCAACTGTCTGGGTCTTTCATCATTAGCCGACCTCTCTGCATACTCTTTAGTGTGAAAGGTCCGTTCTTTATTGTTTCCCAGAGATAGGTGTCGAGCATGTCTAGGTGTGCTCTCATTCTCGCTTTTCATTTGGAAAAATGCACGGGTGTGCACATGGGCACTTAGGAGGATGAGCCAGGCAAAACATCATAGAAGTCTTCTTGTTCTTTCTTATTGCTACTGGTACTCGGTTCTTCCTGCTCCTGGTCTCCAGTCGCCCCTTCCTCTGGAACACGACTGGCTTCAAGTTCCTCAATAGGAACTGGAGTTTGCTCGGGAGCTAGAGCTGCACTGCTAGAATCCATGTCGGCCAATAGGGATCTCTACAGAGTTGTAGAACTTGCTCTGATACCAATTGTAGGTCCCAAAGTGAGTCTAGAGAGGGGCTGAATAGACTTTCTTCGTGCGCGGAAGCTAGACTGATAGCTGGTTCTTGGTTCTTGCTACAGATGACTATGATGGAAGTATTTATGGAGAAGATGACAGAAGTATTATAGGGATAAGGTGAATGATAATGAACTATCAAACAAAACTGAGATAAGAGTAAATGCTCTTCTCTCTCCAGATCTCAGTTGTGAAAGAGATGGTTTATGATAGATCGAAGTGTGTAAAACTAACAACACTGAGATCAAGACTTAATGAAAGTGCTAGATCTTTGATGAACAAGAGATTCGTGAATACTCAAATAGATTGCTCTACTTCTTGACTTTCATGACGCACATCACTTCTTTAATTTCTCTCTCTGAGTCTCTCTCTCTTGTGTTGGAACTCACTTCGTTAGTTCTGCAAAAGATTATTTTTACTAAGTCCTTCAGAACCAATATCTTGTGTTCTGTGTGTTTCCTTCTTTTTAGAGAGAGGTTAAACTCTTGATTTTGTCGTTAAGTGCGTGAGAGATATATATTTAAGATTAAAGTGCTCGTGCGCCAAGATGTCCATCCTGATAGACTGACTTCCCGCCACTGAAAATGCGGAATGTCAGGGGATGGGTTGATCTGCTTTGATTTGTAGATCAGATGCCCATACTGCGTATTTGGCATGCAATTGATCTTGGCCGTTCATCTGTGGATGGTAGTTGGCAGCAATTAATGTATCATTAATGCGCTCAACTGCTCAGGACGGCGCAGACTTGTTGTACAAACCCTAGCTGACAATATCGCTAAGTGGTTGTATTTAGGGTTGTAAGTTTGCCTCAGAGGTGGATGCCTCATAGGTTCGGTGACTCGAAGATTTCAGTTAGCACCTGTATAAAGTTGCGAGGTTTTGTTTCAGGCTTTATGGTGTTTCTGTGAGTCTACGACTCACATCTTCGAGTCTTCGAGGCTAGAGGTCACGTTGGATTAGCCTTTTGTGTCACTCTGTTAACTAAAGTCTACAACTCTGTGTGTCTACGACTCTACGAGTTTGCGACTCTTCGAATAATGCTTAGAGTGACTTCTTCGAGTTCAGCTAATCTACCTGTTATTGTAGCTACGAGTCTACGACTCTAGTTCTATGGGTCTACGACCTTCGGGTCTCTCTGTTTACTATATTTGACTAAGTGGTCTGAAAATTTTCGACTCTACGAGTCTTCAACTTCGCTTTTCTTCCTTAGTCTTTCACAGAGACTCATAAACTGAGTTCCTGTATATCTACGACCCTTTAGCTACAACTCTCCGCCATCGATCTCCGAGTCTGGAAGTGTGGCAATTCCTCTATAGTGACTGTGTCCCTTGAGTCTATGAGTCTACGACTCTACAACCCTTGAGTTGCAGTTTCATTTGTTTGCCAGTCTTTATAGCATCGACTCTTCGACCTTCAACCTACGAGTCTACGAGTCCAGTTTTCTTAACCGTGTTCGACGGCTTCGACTCTACGACTTTCAATCTACGAGTCTACGAGTCCGGTTTTCTTTACACTGTTCGAAGGCTTCGACTCTGCGACTTTCGATCTACGAGTCTACGAGTCCTATTTTCTTAACAGTGTTCGAAGGTTTCGACTCTGCGACTTTCGATCTACGAGTCTACGAGTCCTATTCTCTTAACAGTGTTCGAAGGTTTCGACCCTACGACTCTACGAGTCTTCGAGTCTAGTGATAATTGAAGTTCTGTTAATTGACTTAAGTATTCATGGGGACTCTACGAGTCTACGAGTCTACGAGTCATTTAGCTTTGGTTACTGTTCTTAACACTTCTTCGACTCTACGAGTCTCCGAGCTTATTGACACTTACAGTAACACTCTCTTTTCCGTACTGTGACTCTACGACCTTCGACCCTGGATCTACGAGTCACAATGTTCTGAGTCTACGAGTCTCTTGCCAATACGTCCTATGACAGTTTCACTTCTACGAACTTCGACTCTTCGACCCTACGACCTTCGGTTCTTCGAGTCTCCAGACTTAGACTATATTTTGGCAGCTTCATCAAATCCTATATTTCCAACATAACACTTGTACATTCTGAGTGTGTTGAACAGGTTGATGTTCGTGAGTTTTGAAATAAGTGTATATACAAGAGATCATTGAGTTTATAGAGGCTAGTGTGAGAGTCATTTTGTAAACAGAGTGTAAGAGAGTCATGCAGTAGATCTAAAGGTTTTACAAGCTTTAATCTGCTTCTATTTTGTTGTACTTATCATTTGATAATAAAACAAAATACTTCCACTATCTGGTTATCTTCCACATTGATTCTCTCTTAACTAGATAAGTGCAGTGCCAAAGAGTAAGAAAAGAGTTTTCGATAAGAGCCTATTCACCCCCCTCTAGGCTCCCAGAGACCAACAAGTGGTATCAGAACCAGGTTTTACCTACTCAAAGTAGAGATCCCACTCTTTCTCTCTCTCAAAAATGGCCGAAAAAAGCAGCATGCTGTTCAATACTCGACTCAACTCTAGAGGAGCTGAAGTGCCCATCCCAAATCGAAACAGCAGTGAATATGTCGATCCACCTCAACCTGCTACTGCCGCTGCTCCACCACAACGAAGTTCCAGTTTCACTCTGACTAAACTACCAAAGTTCACACCTGAGCTTTTTTCCCAGTGGAAAGCTCGCATGAGGATGTTCATGGTCTGTCATGATCATCTCATGTGGCCGTGTCTTCATCAGGAGATACCGATTCCGATGACTATCGGAGAACACGAAGTAAGAAGGCAAAAGACTAATGATGAACTTACCCATGATGAAAGAGCCTGGCAATGTACTAGCGAAAAGGCTCTAGCTTATGTCACATCGTCTTTGGACTCCGAAGCTTTCACAAACGTCCAGGGCTGCACAACAGCGAAAGCTGTATGGGATAAGCTAACAATCCTCTATGAGGGAAGTCAGTCCCAAATGCAGAACATCATCTGTGCTCTCAGGCAGAACTTCGAGAGCTTTAATCACAAACCTAGCGAATCCATTGAAAGCATCTATTGGAGATTCGGCAAGCTCATCCTTGAGCTAAAAACTGTCAATGAGCACTACTCTTAATCCCAAATCAATGACAAGTTTTTTCGCTCCTTGCTGGATTGTTACTACTCCAAACAGCTCCAGATGCAAGCCGACAAGAACTGGCAGTATAATCCCCTTGAAGAACTATACGGAGAGCTACGGACTCATGAAGTCAGGTTCAAATATTCTGACTGGGATGAGAAAATAGCCAGGAAAGAAAAGGGAGTAGCTTTCAAAGCTACGGAATGATGATATGGAAGAGTCAGAGAACTCTGACTTGGACGCTTAAGAAGAAATAGCTCTTCTGGTCAAATCCTTCAAGCGATTCCTACGGAAAAGCAGAAAAGGATTCAGAAGAGGCTCCTCATCATCATCTAGAAGGAAGGAGCGATCGGAGTCAAGTTCCCAAAAATGCTACAACTGTGGGAAACCCGGTCACTAGGCCAAGGATTGTAAATCCAAATCTAAGACGGCCGAGAAGAGTGACAAGGTTACTCTTCGACACTCCACCTCAGATAACAGTAAGTACAAGAGGAAGGCGTTCGTCACAAAGTACATCAGTAGCTCAAAAGAAGAGGGGGAATCCATTGATGATGAGCCAACCTCAAAGCCGAACGTCTGCCTCATGGCAAATACTGAGGTACCTTCTATCTCTGAACTCATGAGTAAATTAGAATCTCTTACTATTAAACATGATCATGAAAAGAATGAGAGACTAATAATTACTCAAATGTACAAAGATATGGAAAGTCATAATAAACGTCTCGAATTTACTGTTGCTAGACTTGAAAAAGACATAACTGACTTCAGGGGTAAAGAAGCTTGGTATCATGACTTAAGAGCAAAAAATCATTTGCTGAATACCAATCTAACTGGCCTAAAAGTTATTTTAAAAATACTCGAGAATGAAGTTGAAAAGGAAAAGAAATAAATCGTAAGTGGCTAAAATCCAAGGAAATAGTGTTACGCCCCTGATTTCCGACCCGAGGAAACCGGTTCGTGACTCCCCTTTACCCACCCGGCGGGCAAGGGGTTGATATACAAAATGAAATATCCATGCAGGACATCGTACACATCCACAATAGATGTTCACAGATAGGATCAAATATCTTTATTAAGCACCAACTAGAATAAATGTATATAAGCCAAACAATGTGCCTTTATTACAGTTCATTCCCTTTTTACAACGTTTCCCCACTAGGGTTACATAACTTCCTCAAAACCACAGTAATAAAAATAAAAGAGCAAACAGTGCCTTCCACCTTGGTGTTCCACCTAACACTTGTAGGTTCCTGAAAAGAAAACAAATCATAGCAGGAGGGATGAGCAACCACAGCTCAGTAGGGATCATGTCTCCCCAACCCATTCCATGCTCCTAGCATCTACATACCACCTGTACAAGTGCAGTGTCGTGGTACGAATATTTAAACCGGTATTAATAGGTATAAAAGACAATTTGGAAACAAGTCAATATAAACAGGCCACGGCCACACAGGCCCTGCGTATCCATAACCACACAGGCTCACAGTCACTGCCTCTCAGGCACATATCCACAGCCACATAGGCTTACAATCATTGCCTCTCAGGTACATATTTACAGCCACACAGGCTCACAGTCACTGCCTCTCAGGCACATATTCATAGCCTCTCAGGTTAAGCCTCCCAAGCTAACAATCACTGCCTCTCAGGCACGTTCCACAGCCACACAGGCTAACAGTCTGCCACATAAGCACACAAACAAACACATAGCATATAACTCAGCCACACAGGCAAAACATCAAACACTTAACATGCATACCATTTAGGCATAATATCAAACACCTAGCATACATAGTCACACAAACATAAAATCAAACACGTAACCCGTATAGTCACATAGGCATATCAACGGCCTCAAACCCAGTCTCAGCGTCAGTACTAAACCAAAAATGCCATTGAAGGCAAACATCCATATAGGAGATCACACCTATATGGATTTACATATATTTACATATATACTCAAGAAGCCACAGGCCAAAACCCCGGGATAGATTCAAGGAATAGAACCCCTACCTTAATGATCCTTCACGTTTTTGCCTCCATGCCAAATGCCGTCCACTCCCGCGAATCACCACAGCAAGACCAGAAGCTCTCTCTCTCTCTCTCTCTCTCTCTGCGATGGCTGCGGTGGCTGATGGTAAACCCTAAACCTAAAACAAGGAGACCTCCACCTCTTTATATAGACACCTCAATATCAAAACGACGTAGTTTTTATTAAGTGAACCCCAGCATCAAAGCGACGTAGTTTTGATGACACACTATAACCTTTCCGCATCCATACATGCCAAAATATCCATAATTCAAACACGGTCCTTTGGGAAAAGATTTCTAGAATAACAAAACCAAGGTGATGGTGCAAAAATATGGTGCACGCCATAATGCACGTCATATCCCCATATGACGTGTAGCTCTAAATGCTGTGAAATTCTACCCCAAGCTTCCTTGCATCATGTAGAAGGCAGGCATACAAAAATCTCCTTGCACGTGACATCCCCATATCACGCGCACCTCCAAAAGGTTGCCTCTTGGGCTTATCTCTTACCCCAAACTTGCCCATCAACATATAAGGTTTTTTACCTAAAGTGTGTGGGAAGAAAACTCCCAAAAACCCACGCAAAAGGCAAAACTGTGACTAACTCCTCACACCCCAAAACAAGGGTCATTACATGATAGCCGCCCATCTCCGCTGCCTCAAATTCAAGTCCTTCTGAGTAAAGATGTACTGAAGGCTCTTGTGATCTGAGAACACCACAAACTTTTCCCCCAAAAGATAATGCTGCCAACTCTTTAAGGCAAACATGATAGCCGCCAACTCAAGATCGTGAGTAGGATAATTCTGCTCATGAGGTTTCAGTTGCCTCGACCCATAAGCTACCACACTGTGCTCCTACATAAGCACACACCCCAAACCAATCCTAGACGCATCACAATATACCTCATATGGGATATCCTCCCTAGGTAACCTCAACACAGGTGCAGTGGTCAAACGGGTTTTGAGGGCCTCAAACGCCTGCTAACACTTGTCAGTCGACTCAAACTTCACTCCCTTCCTGGTCAACGCCGTCATAGGAGCCGCCAGACGGGAGAACCCCTCTATAAAATGACGATAATACCCCCGCCAAGCCAAGGAAACTACGAACCTCAAAAACATTGGTTGGCCTCTCCCATGATGATATAGCCTCAATCTTAGCTGGGTCCACTCTAACCCCCTCAGCTGACACTACATGGCCAAGAAAATGAACCTCCTGCATCCAAAACTCACATTTGCTAAATTTAGCAAACAACTGCTGGTCCCTCAAGGTTTGCAACACTGTTGCCAAATGCTCCACATGCTCCCTCTCCATCTTGGAATACACCAAAATATCATCAATGAACACAACTACAAAAGAATCCAAGTATGGAGCAAAAACTTGGTTCATAAGATGCATGAACACAGCTGGCGTATTAGTGAGCCCAAAAGGCATCACTACCCACTCATAATGCCCATACCGGCACCGAAAAGCAGTCTTAGGGATGTCCTCCTCCCTAACCCTCAACTGGTGGTACCCCGATCGCAAATCTATCTTGGAAAACCACTGGGCCCCAGTCAACTGGTCAAACAAGTCACCTATCCGAGGCAACGGATACTTGTTCTTCATAATCACCGAGTTCAGCTTCCTGTAGTCGATACAGAGGCATAGCGTGCCATCTGCCTTCTTTGCAAAGAGCACCGGAGCACCCTAGGGTGAGGTACTCGGTCTGATATACCCCTGGTCCACCAATTCCTCTATCTGCCTCTGAAGCTCCCTCAACTCAGCTGGCCCCATACGATATGCTACTAGGGAGATTGGGCTAGTCCCTGGTACCAACTTAATGGTGAACTCCACACTTCTCTTAGGAGGTAAATTCCTCAACTGGTCAGGAAAGACATCCTAAAATTGGTCAACAACTGCTGGCCACACTCTCTTTTCCACTTTCCCCTCCTCAGCAAAGGTCAGGGCTGCTCACCTGTGGGTAATGGCACCCCACTGGTCCAACATTGGTCCAGCTCGACTCGCCTCACAGTCCCACTCCTCCTGTAGGGTGCAAGAGATCCCTATAGGTGTCACAAAGGATACACGCCGCCGATAACAATCTATCTTGGCCCGGAAAGCCATAATCCAATCCATACCCAAGATCAGGTCGAACGTCCTAATAGGCATCACATGTAAATCAAAACTAAGCTCTACATCTCCTATGGTTAGGACGCAGTCTCGACAAACACGCTGCACCTCAATCACACCTCCCACCGGAGACTCCACTGCTAGGGGTCTCTCTACCTCAACACATGCTAACCCCAATCCCTCAATCAGAAGTTCAGCAACAAATGAACAAGATGCACCCGTATCAAAAAGAGTAGAAACAAGCGTACGAGAGATCAAAATGGTACCTCTAACCACCGATGGTCCTGCCCCACCCTTCGCCGGTGGAGGTGGTAGCTCAGCCTCCTCCTGGTGTGTTGCATTCAGCGCAAACACCCTCCCTTGGCCCGTGCCACTGGTCGGCTCCCCCACTAGATGGTTCCTGCCATGGCTGCCTCCAGCTTCAGTCTGCTGCTGCTCAGGCCTCCCCTGAGGTAGGGTCTAGCTAAATCCCGCCTGACTAGCCTGCCACTGACGCGTTGGCCTCTCCGCTGGTGCACGGAAGCTAGCATCACTCCTCATGCTGGATGCCAAAGTCTCCTACTCCCCTGTTGCTGATAACGTGCATTTTATGCCGTTATTCTAGTGTTTATTTAGGATGTTTAAGAGCATGATTAGAGCCTTATTGCCTCATATATCATATATATTTGCTCTAACCCCTAGGAAGATACTAGTTGCAAATACATGCGCTTTTAAGCTGTTTTGGCAGGTTTTGGACCTCACTTTTGACATAGTAGATGGCCTCAAACAATTGGCGTGCAAGAATAAAAGTTGCTTGGAATGATGTCATCTACCTGCCACAGAAATTTCAGAGCATTTGGAGCTGATTTTGATCTGCACGTGAATTCACCCAATTCACGTGCAAGCATATTTTTGCCTCTCAGGCCTCTACATGATGTAAGGAAGCTTGGGGAGAAGTTTGAGCTGATTTGGAGGTGCACGTGAATTCACCATATCACGTGCAAATTGGCGTGCAGAGATATTTTTGGACCGATCCAATCGTTTTTCCATGCTGATCATTTGTTCTTGAAGGCCCAAGTTCAAATTGTGGATGGAAGATAGAGTTTTTAATGTTTCGAGTGTTACTTATCAAAACTACGCCGTTTTGATAAGTGGGCTAGGGTACACACCTCAAGGCCCATCCAAACTCTATAAATAAGAGCTCCACGCCCCTTGCTAGCCATACCTAACCCCCCTACACGTTTTAGAGAGAGAGAGAGGCTCCACGACTTGGAGGTGCTCCTTGACCTAGGAGAGCAGCCGTCGCAGCACTGTCGCGGATTTTGGAGCCTAGATTTCAAGCTTTGCTTTGTGCGCGTGATCAAGAAGAAGATGTTGAGCTTTTCTGCTATGGTTTTGCTTGTAATCATGCGTGAGTAGTTCTTATAATCTAGGGGAGCAATGTAGCCCCCTTGTTGCTTTGCTGTGTTTATGAATATTGGGTTTGGATGATTGAAGTTTTGCATGTTTTATGAATCTGTTCTTAAGTTCTATCTTTGGATGTACACCTTGGTATTCTTAGCCCTAGTCCGGGGCGGATTGAGATTCATAACTTATTTGTGATTGGTGTGATCATTATCCTTTTGCAAGTATGATTTATTGGCTTTGCATGTTTGTGTGTTTAGATGACCATTCTGGCATACAACTCTTAAAAGGACCTCAATGACCATTTGTTGTCCTTGGCTTGTGTTTAGCATGTTTTCAATCAAACAACCCTAATACCATGAACCAGTAGAGATAACATAGGGAGGTGAAATTGTGACCCTAGATGCTTTTAATCCTTGAATCTTAATCCTAAAATCAGTTTACTTTCTTTGTTTATTCAGAAAACCACATAAAAATTAGATCTTTAGTTTAAAAAAGAAAACTTTTTGCCAAGACATTTTATAGAACAAGAGTAATTGGGTGATTTGATTTGAGAACTAGAGAACTAGGTTAATCCCTGTGGGTTCGACCCCTTTCTTGCCGCTATTCTTTTAGTGCAAACTTAGGGAATTTATTATTTTGAAGAGAGATTTAACGACATTAGCTAGCTCTTTTAGAGAGGCTAAAAATCTTGTCTGTCAAATTGGCGCCGTTGCCGGGGATTCAACGGTTAACTAGTTTTTAAAATCAACATTGAGTGAAATTGTTTGAATTCTGATCTTGGTGTTTTATTTTGTCTTTACTTTTCTGTTATTTTGTGTTCTTTATTTGTTTATTTTGCATTGTTCGGAGCGCTGGGTGTGTTCTTGTTGTTGTTTACAGGAACATACATCAAGGATTCCTAGTTGTGCATGCAAAGAGAGGAGGATATACAATTTACGCGGAACCTGAAAGGTTGTTCGAGCTCGTCGTAGAGCAGCTAGGGAAGCAGCACGTGAGGCGGAAGAAGCACTACAGGGCTTGGAGCAATCCGTAGGCGATCTGATGGCAGATCTCAGACCTGATGGTGGTGCACCGCAAGGAGGGGCCAATTACAATGGCCAATATCCAGAAGAAGAGGGTAATAGGTTTATGCCTAGAACCTTCTTAGATTATGCAAGGCCGATGATGTCAGACCATTATTCTGGGATTCGGCAGACAAGAGTCCAAGCAAATAGCTTTGAGTGAAGCCGGCGTTGATCAACATGGTGAGCAACAACGCGTTTGGAGGAACAGCCGTGGACGATCCACACCAGCATTTGATGAGGTTCTACCAGGTGTGTGACACCATCAAGATCAACAACGTGTCGGAGGAGGCCATAAAGCTAAGGCTTTTCCCTTTCTCTTTAAGGGAAAGAGCTCTTGGCTGGTTCAACAATCACAACAAGGTTCAATCAACACTTGGGAGGAGATGCAACCAAGTTCATGTCAAAGTATTTCCCTCCTTCCAAGGTGATCCAGCTTAGAGGAGAGATTAGCGGGTTCAGGCAAGATGAGATGGAGACTCTTCATGAAGCTTGGGAGCGTTTCAAAGACTTAGTGAGAAGATGCCCTGATCATGGAAGGCCCCAGTGGATTCAAATTGAATCTTTCTACACAGGTCTTCAGTCCCATTCACAAGACAAGGTGAATGCACCTTTGGAGGATGCTTGATGAATCTAGAGCCTGATGCAGCAGCAGAGCTATTGGAGAGGCTGTCATTAGCCGATTGGCGGTGGTCTAATGTGCGTACTTCAAAGCCAAGGGAGAAGATTGCTTCAGTTGAAAATTCTTCCAATGATGTGCAAGCACATTCAAGCTTTAGTGAAAGGCATGGAAGTATTGGCTCTTAAAGTTGAAGGATCACCAGCTTTACCAGGAGTTGAGCAGGGCTGAGTGGAGCTGAAGAAGCAAATTATATTGGAGGAAAGGGCTTGTACCAGAAACGGCAATTTTATCCTCAACAACAACAACTAGGGTACAACCAGAATCAGCGAGAATCTCAACCATTTCGAGAACTCAGAACCGAGGGGGAGATACCTCATTTCAAGACAAATATGTGCCCCCCGGGATGAAGCCGAATCCGTATGCTACGGATAATTATTTGCACCCACCTCCAGGATTCGAGCGAGAAAACAGCCTCGGCCTCAACAAGAAAGAGGAAGGGTATATCGGAATGTGGATGAGCCAACCAAAAGAGAGGATAATTTGGAGGAAAGGGTAGTCACACTAGAATCTTCAATTCAGAATATGGAGACTTCATTTAAGAGTATGGAGAAGTTACTTGTGAGCATGGCACAGAATGCTAATCAAAGGGTGTCCACCAACACTTTTCCAAGTGACACTGAGGTGAACCCCAAGGAGAGTTGCAAGGCTATCACTCTAAGGAGCGGGAAGACACTAAATGAAGCTGAAGAGCCTAAGAGGAAGACAATTCCAGAAGAACAAAGCAGACCCTTGGAAGCTGAAGACCAAGGAAAATCAGATAAAGCTGAAGAAAAAGTGCAAGAAAAGAAGGACAAGCAACTGAGTCAAGACAGAATAGCTGAAGAACAAAAGCAAGAATTCAGGCCTACTATGCCATTTCCTCAGAGGCTGAGGAACCAGAGGGTTGAGGAAGAGTATGAGCGCTTCCTGAGTTTGTTCAAGAAGCTTGAGATTAACATTCCATTTGTGGAAGTTTTGGAGCAGATGCCTAGGTACAGAAAATACATCAAAGATTTTGTGACAAAGAAGAGGAAATATGGGGATCATGAGACGGTGGCGGTCACTAACGAGGTGAGCAAGTGTTGTTCAACAGAGTTTGCCCATCAAGCATAAAGATCCGGGCAGTTTTAATCTCCCTTGTGTGATTGGCAATGCACCGCAGCAGCAGGCCCTATGTGATTTAGGGGCTAGCATCAATTTGATTTCCTTCGCTTTGTATAAGCAGCTTGGGCTTAAGGGCATGAAGCCCACTTCCATATCATTGCAGTTCGCAGACCGGTCCACTGGAAGGCCTGAAGGAATTATTGAAGATGTGCTAGTCAAAGTGGGTTCTTTCATATTTCCAGCGGATTTTGTTGTTTTGGAGATGGAAGAAGATAGAGGAGTTCAGCTACTCCTTGGAAGACCGTTTCTCAGAACGGGTTGTGCATTGATTGATGTTGCTCAAGGGCAGCTAACTCTGAGAATTAATGAGGAGACCTTAGTCTTCCACATGGGGAAGGCTTTGCAAGGTCAAGAGGAGGAGGATTGCCTTTGGGTTGAAGACCTTGAGGAATTGGTGGAAGATTACTTGGCAGAAGAAATTACCACCACCAATGATGGAGCCCTTCACTTATAGAAGCTCAACAAGATGAAGAGATGTACTTGACAGTGAGGAAGATGAGCAAACTACAAACTCTTTGGAGCAAGCCGAGGAGGAAAAAGAAGATGACGTGCATCCAGCTCCCGAACTCGAAGGAGCTGCCTGGACACCTAAGGTATGAATTTCTAGACTCTACAAATCAATTCCCTGTCATTGTTGCTTCTAATTTGAATGATGTGGAGTGTACTCAATTGTTAGAAGTCCTTAGGAAACACAAAAAGGCCCTAGGATGGAACATTGAAGACATTAGGGGTATTAGTCCAGGGATTTGCATGCATAAGATTTTAATGAATGATGACTTTAAACCCACTGCCTGAAAGACAAAGAAGATTAAACCCTGCCATGAAAGAAGTTGTTAGAAAAGAAATTTTAAAATGGAAAAATGCGGGTATAATTTATGCTATTTCGATAAGTGAGTGGGTGAGTCCATTGCATGTTGTGCCCAAGAAAGGGGGCATGACTGTGATTAAGAATGAGAAAAATGAATTGATCCCATCTCGCACCGTGACGGGGTGGAGAGTGTGTGTTGACTATAGAAAGCCGAACAAGGCTACTAGGAAGGATCATTTTCCTCTTCCTTTCATTGACCAAATGTTGGATAGGTTAGCTGGCTATAGTCACTCTTGCTTTTTAGATGGCTATTCCGGGTATAATCAGATCATGGTTAAGCCCGAGGACCAAGAAAAGACCACCTTCACGTGCCCTTTTGGCACATTTGCATTTAGGAGAATGCCATTTGGGCTTTGTAATGCCCCCGCCACCTTTCAAAGGTGTATGATGGCTATTTTTCAGGGTTTGGTTGAGGAGATCATGGAGGTCTTCATGGATGACTTCTCGGTGTTTGGTTCCTCTTACCAACAAGTGCTTGAGAAATCTAGATGTGGTCTTAGAGAGATGTGAGGAGAAGGAACTAGTCCTAAATTGGGAGAAATGCCATTTCATGGTAACAGAGGGGATAGTTCTAGGACACAAGGTGTCTGCACATGGTTTGGAGGTAGACAAGGCAAAAATCTCCACTATTGAGACTCGCCACCTCCAACCAATGAAAAAGGAGTGAGAAGTTTCCTTGGCCATGCTGGCTTTTATAGGAGATTTATTAAGGACTTCTCAAAAATTGCAAAACCCATGAGTAGGTTGTTAGAAAAAGACACAAGCTTTGAGTTTAATGCAGATTGCTTAGAAGCTTTCAACATCCTTAAGGGTAAGTTAGTCACTGCACCTGTTATAGTCACACCTGACTGGGCTCAACCTTTTGAGCTAATGTGTGATGCGAGTGATTATGCTGTGGGGGTAGTCTTAGGGCAAAGGCGAGAAAAGGTGTTTAGGGTGATTTACTATGCTAGTAAGACCTTAGATGATGCTCAACAGAACTATACCACCACAGAGAAAGAGTTGCTAGCCGTGGTTTATGGTCGCAACAAGTTTAGACCCTACCTTTTGGGGTCTAAAGTCATTGTTTACACCGATCATGCTTGCATTGAAATATTTGTTTGCGAAAAAAGAAGCTAAGCCACGCTTGATTAGATGGGTTCTCCTCTTACAGGAATTTGACCTTGAAATTAGAGACACAAAGGGAGCCCTAAATTCTGTGGCTGATCACCTCTCCCGTGTGGAGAATGCACCTAAGTCTCTACCCATTGTAGATGACTTTCCTGATGAGAAGTTGTTTGAGGTGCATCATCTTCCTTGGTTTGCTGACATAGCAAATTATTTAGCCACTGGGTTCATACCCAAGCAGTTAGACTATCACCAGAGAAAGAAATTGGTAGTGGATGCTAGGAAATACATTTGGGAAGACCCAATTCTTTATAGGAGGTGTCCAGACCAAATCATTAGAAAGTGTGTCCTTGAGGAAGAAGTAGATGACATAATACATCATTGTCATGCATCACATTATGGGGGCCACTTTGGGGTGCAAAGAACTGTGGCTAAGATCATGCAGTGTGGCTTTTATTGGCCTCACATGGTGAAAGACACCTATGTCTACATCAAAAAGTGTGATAGATGTCAAAGGGTAGGTGGTCTGTCTAGGAAAAATGAGATGCCATTAACTGGAATCCTTCCAGTTGAAATTTTTGATATTTGGGGCATTGACTTCATGGGGCCATTCCCCAATTCTGATGGGTACTCATACATTTTGCTTGCTGTGGATTATGTGTCTAAGTGGGTAGAAGCTATTCCTACTAGAGTGAATGATGCTAGGGTTGTGACTCACTTCCTTACTAGGAACATCTTTAGTCGTTTTGGGACACCAAGGGCTATAATCGGTGATGAGGGTAGTCATTTCGCAACAAATTGTTTGATAAATTATTGAACAAGTATGGTGTCACTCATAGGAAGTCTTTAGCTTACCACCCACAAGCTAATGGACAAGCAGAAGTGTCCAACAGAGAGATTAAGGCCATTTTAGAGAAAACTGTTGGAGCCAATAGGAAAGATTGGTCTCAAAGGCTTGATGAAGCCTTATGGGCATATAGGACAGCTTACAAAACTCCCATTGGGATGTCACCTTACCGTATTCTATATGGTAAGGCATGTCACTTGCCTGTGGAACTAGAACACAAGGCTCATTGGGCCTTGAAGAAGTTAAATTTCAACCCACAAGAGATCAAGGAGCTTAGGATGACTCAATTAATTGAGTTAGATGAGCTTAGGTTGGATGCCTATGATAGTGCTAAATTTTACAAAGAAAGAACTAAGAAATGGCATGATAGGCAACTCAACAATGAACCTTTAACCTTAGGACAGAAAGTTCTTCTATTTAACACAAGGTTGAGGTTATTTCCTGGCAAATTAAGGTCCAAGTGGATGGGACCTTTTGTGATAATTGATAAGAAGCCATATGGGAGCTTTGAGCTCCAAGTCGTAGATGGCAAGAAATTTTGGGTGAATGGCAATAGGCTGAAACCATACTTTGATTCAACTCGAGGGAGATAGTTGATTCCCTCTCTTTCACCATTGCATGATCATCACCGAAAGTCTAGCTACGGACTTTAAATAAAGCGCTGGTTGGGAGGCAACCCAATGTTTATTGTTGTGTTTTATTTTATGTTATTTTCTCTTATTTGTTTTCTTCAATAAATTTGTTTGCAAGCTAACCATTGTGCAGGAGACTTTGTTCCTTTCTTAGCTAACCATGTGCAGGATGAGCAAATTATTGGGTCCTGAACTTGTGGAATTATTTTTAAAGTCAAAGTCAAGGAGCAAGGAGCAAGTGAAGCCCAAAAGTGCTTGAAGATGGGCTCAAACAATTCACGTGCAAGACTTAAAGATGGTCCATAATGCATAAGCAACTCAGTGGAGAAATTTGGGCCAGTTTGGGCCTGAACGTGAATTTGCACGTGAATTGCCCAATTCACGTGCACCTCCTTTTGAGTTGTAACTTTCCGTAATGGTAGATGAAGACCATGTGAATCACGTTTACTCTTGCACGCGAATTGCTAGGCTGTCATATGGAGGCCCAAAAATACAAAATACCGATTTTAGCCCTCCTAGAAGCTTCCCACAATTCACGTGCAAGGAAGTATTGCTTGCCAGCTCGGTGGGGACCCACTACCAAATTTTGGGACGATTCGACCGCACGTCATTTCGGCCAATTCACGTGCGAGAGGGTATTTTGGTCGAACACACTCGAAAAGTTAGGGGCACGTGTATCACGCCAATTGGAGCATCTTACCTTCGCACGCTATATAAAGAGAGGCCATCTTCAAAGGCTTCCACTCCAAAATCACTCCAGGGGGATCTTTGTTTACTACTACATGATGGCTATTCGCAAGGGAGAGAAACTTTGGAAGTGCGCGGCGAGACGTCGGTCGACTTTGTGGCTCGGGTGCGACGAATGGTGGCCAATGTCATCTACTATTACGGTGTGCCAAACCAGGGGTAACTGTTTTTCCTACTCCTTCTTTTATGCCATGAGGACATAGCATATTTTAAGTGTGGTGTATGGGAGTGACTTGAGCCTGTCTTTTATGTTGTGATTGCATTTAAAAAAAAAAAAAAACTGTTTTTAGTTGCATGATTGTTTGAGTTGTTTGATTGAATGATTTGTTTGTGGAGACATGGATATTAAGTATGCAATTTTGGCTTAAAATTTAATTTTTATGCCACATTAGTATCATGTTGTGATAAGGGTGTTAAAGTAGTTAAAATGTGCTCTCAATTGGTTTAATCATGTCTTTATCTCGTTGAATGATATCACCATGTTTTTGGAGCTGAGTTTTGAATATTAGCTGAGCATGAAATGCTATGATAGACCTAAGTAACCCTTAAAGTTGAAAAAGAAATGAAAAATGAGAACAGACTTCTTTTAGCCTTTGAGTGCCATTTTAGGGTATGGGTAATAGTTTGATTTGCTACTCTTCTTTGCACTTAACATTGGTTATTTAATGGTAGGAGTCAAGTAAGCATGTGATTACTTATTAGTGCTCGGTGTTTGGTGTTTAGTTAGGATGCAAGACCTCTAAGTCATTGTGACTGTCTTTGCATTCTTTTCTTTATTTTGAGATATTATTGGAAAAGGTTGTGATATAGAATGTGAAAAAGCCATCACTTAATTGGGAAATGGGATGTGAGGCTTCAATGAATTATTGTCTCTCCTTATGTAGCAAATGGCAAGGGGTATGCATTAGAAAAATCGGTCTTATTTATGTGTTATGTGAGTAAAAAAAAAGGAGTGAATAATCCATCAAGGGAGAGCATAAAATGCAACCTTGTAAGGTTATTACTAAAAAAAAAAAAAAAAAAAAAAAAAAAAAGGATTCAAAATAAAAGCCACAATGGCTTGATGTTTATGTGTGATTGTTTAGATTTGTGAAGCCACATTGGCTAAATTGTGTTTTGTTTTAAGAATGTTGAGCTCAATTCTTTGGCTCATGGTCTTGTTTTATCGGTTAGTAGACTAGAGTGTGAGTTTATTGAGTTTAGACTAGAGTGTGAGTTCAAATAAAGTAGAATAGTGAGTGTGTTTTCTTTGATGAGCACAATAGGGAACTCTCATGATTGCTTGGCAAGTACTTAATCAATAGCCGATGGCAGTGTAGAGATAGAGTTTTCCCATCCATTGTTCATTGATAGGTATTGGGCTTGAGAATTATTATATTTGAGTGAGGTCGCTTATCCTTGGTAAGAACTTAAAGGGAAACTAGGTGCTATTTTATCATGGATTGCTTGCTCATATCTGAAATTTAAGTGGAGATATTGTATGGTTGTTGGACTTAGGGATATGGACATGAATGAACTGAGTTATGACTCATTTTGATGCTTAAATTCCCATTTCATCATGATAGAGTTGCATGCTTAGGAAACCATGATTCTCCTTGATTGTTATTTTATTTTTCTTCCGTTTGATTGCGTGTTTATTTTATTTTTGCATGCTTGTATGTTTTTGCTTGAGGACAAGCAATGGTTCAAGTGTGGTGTATTTGATAACGTGCATTTTATGCCGTTATTCTAGTGTTTATTTAGGATGTTTAAGAGCATGATTAGAGCCTTATTGCCTCATATATCATATATATTTGCTCTAACCCCTAGGAAGATACTAGTTGCAAATACATGCGCTTTTAAGCTGTTTTGGCAGGTTTTGGACCTCACTTTTGACATAGTAGATGGCCTCAAACAATTGGCGTGCAAGAATAAAAGTTGCTTGGAATGATGTCATCTACCTGCCACAGAAATTTCAGAGCATTTGGAGCTGATTTTGATCTGCACGTGAATTCACCCAATTCACGTGCAAGCATATTTTTGCCTCTCAGGCCTCTACATGATGTAAGGAAGCTTGGGGAGAAGTTTGAGCTGATTTGGAGGTGCACGTGAATTCACCATATCACGTGCAAATTGGCGTGCGAGAGATATTTTTGGACCGATCCAATCGTTTTTCCATGCCGATCATTTGTTCTTGAAGGCCCAAGTTCAAATTGTGGATGGAAGATAGAGTTTTTAATGTTTCGAGTGTTACTTATCAAAACTACGCCGTTTTGATAAGTGGGCTAGGGTACACACCTCAAGGCCCATCCAAACTCTATAAATAAGAGCTCCACGCCCCTTGCTAGCCATACCTAACCCCCCTACACGTTTTAGAGAGAGAGAGAGGCTCCACGACTTGGAGGTGCTCCTTGACCTAGGAGAGCAGCCGCCGCAGCACTCGTCGCGGATTTTGGAGCCTGGATTTGAAGCTTTGCTTGTGCGCGTGATCAAGAAGAAGATGTTGAGCTTTTCTGCTATGGTTTTGCTTGTAATCATGCGTGAGTAGTTCTTATAATCTAGGGGAGCAATGTAGCCCCCTTGTTGCTTTCTTTGTGTTTATGAATATTGGGTTTGGATGATTGAAGTTTTGCATGTTTTATGAATCTGTTCTTAAGTTCTATCTTTGGATGTACACCTTGGTATTCTTAGCCCTAGTCTGGGGCGGATTGAGATTCATAACTTATTTGTGATTGGTGTGATCATTATCCTTTTGCAAGTATGATTTATTGGCTTTGCATGTTTGTGTGTTTAGATGACCATTCTGGCATACAACTCTTAAAAGGACCTCAATGACCATTTGTTGTCCTTGGCTTGTGTTTAGCATGTTTTCAATCAAACAACCCTAATACCATGAACCAGTAGAGATAACATAGGGAGGTGAAATTGTGACCCTAGATGCTTTTAATCCTTGAATCTTAATCCTAAAATCAGTTTACTTTCTTTGTTTATTCAGAAAACCACATAAAAATTAGATCTTTAGTTTAAAAAAGAAAACTTTTTGCCAAGACATTTTATAGAACAAGAGTAATTGGGTGATTTGATTTGAGAACTAGAGAACTAGGTTAATCCCTGTGGGTTCGACCCCTTTCTTGCTGCTATTCTTTTAGTGCAAACTTAGGGAATTTATTATTTTGAAGAGAGATTTAACGACATTAGCTAGCTCTTTTAGAGAGGCTAAAAATCTTGTCTGTCAGTTGCCACTCCTGCAAACCCTGCGGAAATGGCCCCCCCGTCCACAGTTGTTGCACTGCCAGTCTTTCTTGGCACACTCCCTTTTGATGTGGCCTTGCTCCCCACAACAAAGACAACCGCTGGGAAGACCTCCTGCTGAACCTCCCTATGTACTACCGCCAAAGGTGAACCTCCCTGGGTTCACAGATGGTTAACCACGGCTGCAGAAGGAACTACTATCTCTCTCTTCAGTCTTGGGCCTCTTGGATCCTAAATCCCGATCTGACCCACCCTGCAAGGGGCGACCCTGATGGGCCTGCCTCCCATCATCCAGCTCTTTCTCAGCTATATGAGCCGTCTCAACAACCTCAGCATAGGTCCTCAAATGCAAAATTGCCACCCTCTGCCTAAGGGCTGGCTTAAGGCCCAAAGTGAACTTGTGGGCCTTCAGGTCCTCCTTTGCCACAGTCTCAGGAGCAAATCTACTCAAGCTCCGGAACTCGCGCTCATACTCGGGCACCGTCCTCGATCTCTGCCTCAAGCTGCTGAATTCTTTCCTCTTTTGCCACCTCAGCGACTCGGGGAATAACTCGTCATGGAAGAGTTGCAAGAACTCCTCCCACATCATGCACTGCACTACACGGCTCCTCGTGACACTCTGCCACCACTCCAAAGCATTCCCCTCCAGCTGTCGAATGGCCAATCTCACCTTATCCGCCTCCCGATGCAGGAGAAAGGAAAACACATGTTCAATCTGCCTCAACCAATGTTCAGCTATCACTGGATCCCCCTCTTCTTTGAACCTCGGAGGTTGTTCCTTTCAGAACCTCGTCACAACATCATCCTCTGCATGGTGCATCGGTACGCCACCCAGTGAACTCTCTCGCTCACGAGGTAGCTCCCTTACTGGTGGTGGTGGTGGTGGTACCACCTGCTGTGCTGCCATCTCACGGCGCATTTCCTCCCGAACCTCTTGCCGGATACCCTCCCTTAGCTCTCGGACTTCTAGTCAGATGCTCTCTCGCAGCTGTGCCAACAACAGTGCATGTCCTCCAGTGGGCTGCCCCGCACCAAGACCCTCATGGGCAGATGACTCATCAGCCACTGCCCCAGACGTACATGTCACTCTCCTCAGTGGCATTCTTACTATACGAAGTAAGGAACACAAACGTCAAAACGAATTCAAATCTATCGCGTGTCACTACCTCTACCCCACTTATCAATTCTACTATCATATGGAAGTACACACATACATTGCATCAATCCACATTGCACACAGCTTAATCCACATTTCACACAGCTCAATTATACAAGCACACAGTTTCAATACCACAAATTCTTTTCCATGCTTTCATGCTTGAATCATCACAAAATTTTAGAGTTGCATAATTGAAACTTTATCACGTTCAAAACATTCATCATGCAATTACACATAAGCAACAAATGCAACTAGTGCCCTAATGCCAATGCATGCAAATCCTACCTCAGGTGTAGACTACCCCAAGTACACCTTAGAGGCTCAAAAAGGACCGTGTTGATCAGGCACGTCCCTCCAGGCTCCTCCAAAGGACTTAGGATAACCAGAGCCACCCACTACCCTAGGCCAACTAGGCCATGCTCTGATACCATATTGTCACACCCCGGATTTCCAACCCGAGGAAACCGATTCGTGACTCCCCTTTACCCACCCAGCAGGCAACGGGTTGATATACAAAATTAAATATCCATGCACGATATCGTACACATCCACAACAGATGTTCACAGACGGGATCAAATATCTTTATTACAGTTCATTCCCTTTTTATAACGTTTCCCCACTAGGGTTACATAACTTCCTTAAAACCACAGTAATAAAAATAAAAGAGCAAATAGTGCCTTCCACCTTGGTGTTCCACCTAACGCCTGTAGGTTCCTGAAAAGAAAACACATCATAGCAGGAGGGGTGAGCAACCATAGCTCAGTAGGGATCATGTCTCCCCAACCCGTCTCATGCTCCTAGCATCTACATGCCACGTGTACAAGTGAAGTGTCGTGGTACGAATATTTAAACAGGTATTAATATGTATAAAAGACAATTTGGAAACAAGTCAATACTGTTGGAAATATAGGGTTTGATGAAGCTGCCAAAACATAGTCTAAGTCTGGAGACTCGAAGAACCGAAGGTCGAAGAGTCGAAATTCGTAGAAGTGAAACTGTCATAGGACGTATTGGCAAGAGACTCGTAGACTCGTAGAGTCTGGAGACTCAAGGCAAAACAGTGACAGAACATTGCGACTCGTAGATCCAGGGTCAAAGGTCGTAGAGTCACAGTACGGAAAAGAGAGTGTTACTGTAAGTATCAATAAGCTCGGAGACTCGTAGAGTCGAAGAACTATTAAGAACAGTAACCAAAGCTAAATGACTCGTAGACTCGTAGAGTCCCCATAAATACTTAAGTCAATTAACAGAACTTGAATTATCACTAGACTCGAAGACTCGTAGAGTCGTAGGGTCAAAACCTTTTGACACTGTTAAGAAAATAGGACTTGTAGACTCGTAGATCGAAAGTCGTAGAGTCGATGCCTTCGAATAGTGTAAAGAAAACCGAACTCGTAGACTCGTAGATTGGAAGTCGTAGAGTCGAAGCCGTCGAACATGGTTAAGCAACTGGACTCGTAGACTCGTAGGTTGAACGTCGAAGAGTCGATGCTATAAAGACTGGCAAACAAATGAAACTGTAACTCAAGGGTTGTAGAGTCGTAGACTCGTAGACTCAAGGGACACAGTCACTATAGAG
The DNA here is from genome assembly GCA_023512835.1 of Taxillus chinensis. NCBI lineage: Eukaryota > Viridiplantae > Streptophyta > Magnoliopsida > Santalales > Loranthaceae > Taxillus > Taxillus chinensis. Next base: position 45,537,052 of record CM042090.1, read on the forward strand.
AAATTGCCATACTTCCAGACTTAGAGATCGATGGCAGAGAGTTGTAACTAAAGGGTCGTAGCTATACAGGAACTCAGTTTATGAGCCTCTGTGAAAGACTAAGGAAGAAAAGCGAAGTTGAAGACTCGTAGAGTCGAACATCTTCAGACCACTTAGTCAAATATAGTAAACAGAGAGACCCGAAGGTCGTAGACCCGCAGAACTAGAGTCGTAGACTCGTAGCTACAATAACAGGTAGATTAGCTGAACTCGAAGAAGTCACACTAAGCGTCATTCGAAGAGTCGCAGACTCATAGAGTCGTAGACTCGCAGAGTCGTAGATTTCAATTAATAGAGTGACACAAAAGACTAATCCAACCTAAGCTCCTACCTCGGAGACTCGAAGATATGAGTCGTAGACTCGCAGAAACGCTGTAAAGCCTGAAGCAAACTTTCGCCACTTTCAACGGGCTCTAACTGAAATCTTCGAGTCACTGAACCTACGAGGCATCTACCTCCGAGGTAAACTTACAACCCTAAACACAGTCACTTAGCGACATTGTCAGCTAGGGTTTGTACAGCAAGTCTGCGCCGTCCCGAGCAGTTGAGCGCATTAATAACGCGTTAATTGCTGCCAATTACCATCCTCGGATGAACGGCCAAGATCAACTGCATGCCAAATACGCAGTATGGGCATATGATCTGTAAATCTAAGCAGATCAACCCATCCCCTGACATTCCACATTTTCAGTGGTGGGAAGTCAGTCTGTCGGGATGGACATCATGGCACACGAGCACTTTAATCTTAAAAATATATCTTTCACGTACTTAACAACAAAATCAAGAGTTTAACCTCTCTCTAAAAAGAAGGAAACACACAGAACACGAGATAATGGTTCTGACATACTTGAAAGAAATAATTTTTGGTGAACCAACACAAGTGTTAAAAACGCAAGAGAGAGACTCTGAGAGAATCCTTCTAAGTGCTGTGCGCCGCGGTGAACCAAGAACAAGAGTAATCCATCTGATTATTCAAGAACCTCTTGTTCATCAAAGATCTAGCACTTCCATTAAGTCTTGATCTTTGTGTTGTCTGTTATCCACACTTCGATCTATCATAAGCCTTCTCTTTCACAACTGAGATCTGAAGAGAAAAGAGCATTTACTCTTATTTCAGTTTTGTCTGATGGTTCATCATCACTCACGCTATCCTCAATACTACTGTCATCCTCTCCATAAATACTTCCATCATAGTTATCTGTAGAGGAATCCAAAAACCATCTAATAGTCTAGCTTCCGCACGCAACAAAAGTCTATTCACCCACCCTCTAGACTAACTTTGGGACCTACAATTGGTATCAAAGCAGTTCTACAACTCCGTAGAGATCCTTATTGGCCGACATGGATTCCAGTAGTGCAGCACCTGCTCCCGAGCAAGCTTCAGTTCCTGTTGAGGAACTTGAAGGCAGTCGTGCTCCAGAGGAAGGAGCGACTAGAGACCAGGAGCCAGAAGAACCGAGTACCAATAGCAATAAGAAAGAACAAGAAGACTTCTATGATGTCTTGCCTGGCTCATCCTCCCAAGTACCTATGTGCACACCCGCACGTTTTTCCAAATGGAGAGCGAGAATGAGAGCACACCTAGACATGCTCGACACCTATCTCTGGGAAACAATAAAGAATGGACCTTTCACTCCAAAGAGTATGCAGAGAGGTCGGTTAATGACGAAAGACACAGATAGTTGGTCTAAGGTGGAGCAGAGGAAAGCAAAGCTCGGCTTCAAGGCAAAAGCCATACTTTTCTCTGCACTTGATGATGACATGTTCACGGATGTGCAGGATCTTGAGACTGCTAAAGAGGTATGGGACAAGCTCTGTCTCATCTACGAAGGAGATGATCAAATACAAGACAACAAGATTTCCATGCTCAAACAAGAGTATAAAGCTTTCAGATGTGAACCGAAGGAGTCATTGGACAATATCTATAAATGGTTCACAGGTCTGATTCAACGGATGAAGACTTACAACGTTGAGATCTCACAGAAGGACAAAAATGACAAATTTTTTAGATCTCTTCCCTTAAGACTGCTGATAACGACATCAGCCATCATATGGGGACCTTAAGACGTTTGCAATGCAAAAAGAAGAGCTTGAGGCATTTGAGAACCCTTCCAAGAAAAAGGAGAAGTCTGATGCCTTTAAGGCTGCTACCGAACCACGGGAGGCATCTTCAGAAGAGGAAGAAGATGAAGCAGATGAACTTGGCTCAGAGAGTGCCTCAGATGAAGAAGTGGCATTTTTTATCAAGAAACTGTTGAAGAGAAGGGGGAACTACAGAAGGAAAGCAAGGCAGTCATCCTCACCTTTTTCTAAGGGAAAAGATAAGGACAAGTTGCAATGCTATCACTGCAACAAGCCCGGCCACTTCGCTGCTGACTGTTATAAGCTGAAAAGGGAGAAAAAGGAGGCAGCTGAGCAGAAGAAGAAGACTAAAGGCTCCTCAAGCAGAAAGGATGACAAGAGGAAGAAGGCGCTTGTCACTAACAAGTTTAATAGTGAAACTGAGGAGGAAGAAGAATCATCATATGAGGAGAAGAAGGAAAAAGGTCTCATCTGCTTCATGGCTGACCATTCACCTCCCCTTAAGGTAAGAACTTATGAACAGCTCTATGATAACTGCGTAATTTGTCATTAAATTTGCATTTAATTTATGGGCTTTAATTTAATATTTTGTTGAATTAATGCATTTTTATAATAGTTTTCCCCAATTTCAATTATTTACTGTTTTATAGATTTAATATTAATTTTGGTGGTCTTTAATGTTTAATTAATTATTCTAACTTTAATATTAATTCTCTGGGCTTAATTGATTATTTTAATTGTTTTTATTTTTTGCTTGTTACCTAAGCAGGTAGGAAATTGGAAAGAGAAATTAAATGACAGACTGACTTGGGGATCACGTCAAAGGAATTGGAAATAAGAATAGCTACTTGATGTGCAAGCAGGAAGAAATTGGAAACACTATATTGCATGGGATTTAAACCGATTATTATTATATATATGTGTTCACAGGGCATTCGTCACCCCCATCATCTCTTCACCTGCGTTTGCGCCACCACACCATCCCATCCACCCATCATCCATCACACACCAGCCCTTCATCCAGCACGCGTGTCTTCAGCGCCGTTCCACACCCAGCGTCAACGCTACATCACCTCATCATTTGACGCACGTCCCGCCAGTTTTCACGTCTCGCGCGCGCAAGCCCTCCATCGTCCTGCCAACATCATCCCACATTAGCGCTCGTCCCATCATCATCATCTCTTCACGCATAGCCTTCACACAGCGTTCATTTCATGCAGCAGTGTTTCAGGAAGAAAAGACATAGCGCTGCGAATATTAGAGATTCAGATCGAGTTCAAGACTGGATAATTAATTTTCTGCAGCCTATTTTTCTTAATTCTGTTCTAATTTTTGCTGTGTTAATTTTTCCAAACAGATTTGTGATTTTTTAACCCATGGAGGGGTAAGTATTTTGTAATCGGTTTAGCGCAACACTTTGGATGCTTGTTTTGAATCCATATTTTAATATTTAATTTGATATTTTATGTGCTATGAATTAATTCTCCAAACTCTTTGATTTGTTGATTTAATATCTCGGTTGAGTGTTGATTTAGCAATTCATTGTGCGTTATTATTCTATCTGAGTGGGAAGATTTGTTTCGTAGGGAACGGGCAGTCTTTCGAGAATTGATTCATAATTATTCTGGTTAGAATAAATTCATAATTTAATTGTATTCATGGTGTTTTGATGCATTTGAATTATGGGGCCATAATTTATCTAATTAATCTTTTGGGATAGTGATAAATAGCATTCAGGTGTGAAGTTAAACCGGTTACATATTTAATTAATTGATTTTCTCAGTTATTGATTTTCTTAGTTAAAATTCTTTGCTTTAATTAGTTTTCATTCAATCAAAAATCCCCCCAATTTGATATTTATTATTTTCATTAGTTTTTATTAAACAGGTAATTAAATAGATTGAATTGAATTTTATAAGTCCTCCGGTAGAGAACGATCTAGGTTAAGCCACTAGCTATACTTAGTTTAAATTTTATTTGGAGTGCGTGCGCGACAAATGCTCTTTTCAAATTGGCGCCGTTGCCGGGGAGGCATTAAATTTGATTCAATTTATTTTCTTGCTTGTTTTATTATTTGTGTTGATTTTCATTTATTGATATTTTCTTCAGACTTACCTGGTAGTTTCTTGTCTTTGTTTTTGCAGGTTTCCTTTTTATTTTATTTTATTTTATTTATTTATTTATTTATTTTATTTATTTTATTAAAAAAATCAAAAAAAAGTTTCCATTTTTCTACAGTTTCCTTTTTTGCAGGTTTTCTTTTTTAACAAGTTTCCTGTTTTGTTTTATTTCCTTTTTTTCATAGTTTTATTTTTTGCAGGTTTTTCTTTTTCTTTTATTTTATTTTCTCTTCTCTTCCTCTTAATTTCCTTTTTTGCAGCTTTATGACACAATCTACTTCAGGGGAACTACTAGATTTGGATCCAGAGGTTGAGCGGAACTTGAGGACTCGTCTTCGACACACTCAAGTCAAGGAAGAAAGCCCCTCACCAATAATGGCAGGGCCAAACGGAGAGTACAATCGCACCATCCGAGAGTTGGCAGCACCAGACATCAACTATCAACCGACGTGTATTGCCTACCCAACTTTGTAGACTGACTTCGAGCTCAGATCTGGTCTTATACATCTTCTTCCCAAGTTCCATGGGCTATCTGGAGAAGACTCACACAAGCATCTTAAAGAGTTCAATGTTGTCTGTTCAACCATGAAGCCCCGCAATGTCCCAAAAGATCAGATCAAGTTGAAAGCTTTCCCATTCTCACTTGATGGAGCTGCAAAAGACTGGTTGTATTACTTGCAACCAGAAGATGTCACATGTTGGAATGAGTTGAAGAAATTGTTCTTGAATCGATTCTTCCCAGCATCGAGGACCACAGCGATCCGGAAGGAGATCTCAGGCATCAAACAGGGACATAGCGAGACGATGTATGAGTATTGGGAGCGCTTCAAGATGTTGGTTGCTAGTTGTCCACATCACCAAATTAGCGACCAACTCCTCATCCAGTACTTCTACGAGGGTCTTACATCTATGGAGAGGAGCATGGTGGATGCAGCCGCAGGAGGAGCCTTAGTTGATAAAACACCAGTGGATGCCAGAGCTCTCATTGACAAGATGGCACAGAATACGCAGCAATTTGGAGATCGAGCGTTGCCTACACAACGAGGAGTCCACCATGTGAGCCCTAGCACACAGCCTAGCCTTGAGGCGCACAAGCTTGATGAGATCTCTACTATGATAAGGCAGATGGCCTTAGCCTTACCAGCCCTCGCTAGTCCTGCGAAAGTTTGTGGAATTTGCACCGCCACTGATCACCCTACTGATGCATGTCCACAACTCCATGAGACAGAAGAGTGCAATGGCATCTTTCCAGGCCGCCCATATGAGCAGCAGCAATAGCAACGTCCTCCTCAGCAGAAATATGATCCATTCTCACAGACATATAATCCAGGATGGAGAGATCATCCCAATCTTCGCTATGGGACAGGGCAACCTCAGAGACCTCCATATCCTCAGAATTTTCAGAAGAGGCTTGAGGGGCCAACATCGAATGGTCAACAACAAGCTCATCCTCAACAAAAGGCAGAACTAGATAACTTTAATCTCCTTCACCAGATTGTGCTCAACCAACAGAATGAGTTGAAGGAACTCAAGATGCAAATAAGTCAGATGGCCACTGCTGTACATGAGATCACTAGTCATCAGCAGAACACACTTCCTTCTCAGACTACTCCCAATCCTAAGGGGAATGTCAGTTCTATCACTTTGAGGAGTGGCAAGCAAACTGGAGATCCACAGGTTCCATCTACTCCACCAGGATTTGCACCACTAGCCAAGGGGCCACTCCCTACCTCAACCACTGAGGAACCAGAGATCAAGGAAAAAGAGTTGAAGAAGGAGAAGGAGACCACCTCTAAACCTCTTCCATTTCCATATAAGGCTATTCAAAACAAGAAGATGACAGATGAGGCAATTCAGCAGGAGGTTCTGGATATATTTAAAAGGGTGGAGATCAACATTCCACTCTTGGAGGCTATCAAGCAAATTCCTCGATTTGCTAAATTCTTGAAGGAACTATGTATCAACAGAAGAAGAAGCCTAAAAGGAGTTGAAAGAGTCAACCTTAGGAGAATAGTCTCAGCACTCATCACACATTCTCCTCCCATGCCTCCGAAGTGTGAAGACCCTAGCACTTTCACTATTCCATGTACCATTGGGACACTTCACTTTGCTGATGCTTTGTGTGACTTGGGTGCCTCTATCAATGTCATGCCATATTCTGTCTACTCCTCTCTTCACATTGGGGAGCTTAAGCCAACACAGGTAGTAGTCCAATTGGCTAATAGATCCACAGTTGGACCAGTAGGCATTCTTGAGGATGTTCTCATTAGAGTGAGAGATGCCATCTTTCCCGCTGATTTCTATGTTCTCAACATGGAGGAGGACTTGGAGAACTCACACGCCCCTATCATTCTTGGCAGGCCATTCCTCAAAACTGCCAAAACCATTATTGATGTTTACCAAGGTACGCTTTCTATGGAGTTTGGTGATGAAATTATTAAATTTAATATTTTAGACTCCATGAAGCATCCCTCTAGTGAACATAGTGTCTTATTCCTCTCACACACTGAACCACCATATGAGCTTGATTCTGACCTTGATTTCAGTGATGTGAATAATTTTGATGATGAGGTGGATAATGTTAATGGATTGAATGCTTTGTTTTCTGATGATGTTGCACATGTTCACTCTATTTCTTCTTGTGCACAAATGTCTACACCTAGCATGCTTCCTTCCATACAACACCCACCTACACTTGAGTTGAAACCTTTGCCTAGTAATTTGAAATATGCATAGTTGATGAATGGAGATAGATTGCCTGTTATCATTGCTAGTAATCTCCTACCAGACCAAGAGACCAAACTGCTGGCTCTCTTGAAGGACAATATTAAGGCAAAAGGTTGGACATTAGCTGATATTCCTGGACTTAGCCCATCTACTTGCATGCATAGGATTTTCTTAGAAGATGCTGCTAAACCAGTGAGGCAGCCCCAAAGGAGGCTAAACCCCACTTTGTTAGAAGTTGTAAAGAAAGAGGTAGAAAAATTATTTGCAGCTAGCATTATTTATCCTATCTCTGATTCTCAGTGGGTTAGTCCTGTCCAAGTGGTACCCAAAAAGACTTGGTTCACTGTGGTGAAAAATGAGAGGGAGGAATTGGTTCCTATGCAAGTCCAGAATAGCTGGCGAGTATGCATTGATTATAGGAGACTTAATGGTGTCACTCGCAAGGACCACTTCCCACTCCCTTTCATTGACCAAATGTTAGAGAGACTGGCAAGTAGGACACATTATTGCTTCTTGGATGGTTTTTCTGGCTATTTTCAGGTTCTCATTGCTCTAAATGACCAAGAGAAGACTACATTCACTTGCCCATTTGGTACTTTTGCTTATAGAAGGATGCCATTCGGTCTTTGTAATGCTCCTGGTACTTTCCAAAGATGCATGATGAGTATATTTTCTGATTTTCTTGAGAATTGCATGGAAGTATTTATAGATGATTTTACTGTTTATGGCTCCTCATTTGATGAATGTCTCTCTAGCCTAGGTAATGTTTTGCGTCGTTGCATTGATAAAAACCTTGTGCTTAATTTTGAAAAATGTCATTTTATGGTTGAAAAAGGCATAGTTCTATGACATGTAATTTCCAAGCATGGTATAGAGGTAGATAAATCTAAAATTGATCTTATTACATCTTTACCCTATCCTACTTGTGTTCAAGATGTTCGTTCTTTCCTAGGACATGCAGGTTTTTACAGGCGCTTCATTAGGGACTTCAGCAAGATTGCACACCCATTGTCGCAATTGTTGTAGAAAGAGAAATCTTTTGTTTTTGATGATTCTTGCAGGTTAGCTTTTGATGAGTTGAAGAAGTAGCTGACCACCCCACCGATCATTCAACCACCAAAGTGGGACCATCCATTTGAGCTTATGTGTGATGCTTCCAATTTTGCTGTGGGAGCTGTTCTTTCACAGAGAGTGGATGGAGTTCCACATGTTGTTGCCTATGCCTCGAGGACCTTAGATGCAGCTCAGTGCCACTACGCCACTACCGAGAAGGAGTTCCTTGCTGTCATCTTTGCTTTAGACAAATTTCGTTCCTATCTCTTAGGATCGAAAGTTGTTGTCTTTTCTGATCATGCGGCCCTGAGGTACCTATTAAAGAAGCCAGATGCCAAGCCACGACTTATTCGATGGATGTTGCTTCTTCAAGAGTTCGACATAGAGATCAGAGATAAGAAGGGGTCTGAAAATCTAGTTGCTGATCACATAAGCCGACTTCCCCACCTATCAGAGGACATCACTTCCTTGGGGTTGCGAGACACCTTTCCAGATGAGCACCTATATGCAGTCTCTTCTACCCTCCCATGGTATGCTAATTTGGTGAACTACTTAGTGGCTTCTAAAATTCCTAATCATTATAGGAACCACCAAATAGTGAAGTTGAAGAGTGAAGCGCAGCACTATTTTTGGGACAACCCCTATCTTTGGCGGATTGGCAGTGATCAGATTATTCGAGGATGTGTCCCCAGCCATGAGATCCCATCCATTTTGAAATTCTGCCACACACTTGCTTGTGGAGGACACTTTGGTTCACAGTGCACAGCTAGGAAGGTATTGGACTCTGGTATGTATTGGCCCACTTTGTTTCATGATGCTTATGAGTTTTGTAAAGCATGTGATCGTTGCCAACATACTAGTAATATATCTAGGAAACATGAGATGCCTCAACAGCCTATGATATTTTGTGAACTTTTTGATGTTTGGGGTATTGATTTCATGGGTCCTTTTCCTAGTTCTTTTGGTTATTTGTATATTTTGGTTGCTGTGGATTATGTGAGTAAGTGGGTGGAGGCGAAAGCCATGAGGACTGACGATTCAAAAGTTGTTGTGGATTTTGTGAAAACTAACATCTTTTGTAGGTTTGGCATTCCTAAAGCTATCATTAACGATTAAGGGACTCACTTTTGCAACAGGCACTTTCGAGCACTACTTCAGAAGTATGGGGTGACACACAAGACATCGACACCATACCATCCCCAAACCAATGGCCAAGCAGAGGTGTCCAATCGGGAGTTGAAGCAAATCTTAGAGAAGACTGTTCAGCCCAATAGGAAGGATTGGAGCCAGCGCCTTGATGATGCACTTTGGGCCTATCGAACAGCATACAAGACTCCCATTGGCATGTCCCCATTTTGATTAGTTTATGGGAAGTCTTGTCATCTTCCTGTGGAGGTGGAGCATAGAGCATATTGGGCGGTCAAAGCTTGCAACCTGGACCTGGCCCAAGCAGGGGAGAAAAGGAAACTTCAGCTTCAAGAACTTGAGGAGCTTCGTTTAGATTCTTATGATAATTCAAGGCTCTACAAGGAGAAGTCCAAGGCTACCCATGACAAGATAATTCACAAGAGGGAGTTCGAAGAAGGCGAGCGTGTTCTTCTTTATACTTCGAGATTGAAGCTTATGCCTGGTAAGCTGAGGACGAGATGGACTGGCCCCTATACTGTAGTTCGTGTCTTTCCATATGGTGCAGTGGAGATCATTCAGGAAGAATCAGGACATAACTTCACGGTCAACGGACATTGGCTCAAGCACTTTTATGGGGGTTATCCTCTACCTGCGTTGGATTCTATCCAACTGTACGACCCTGTCATTCTTTGAGCCCATCAGGTTGTTTCTTTCCTTCTCATTTATTGTTCATTGTTCATTTTTAGAATTGCATTTTATGTCCATAGCTTCTATTTTTGGATTACATTGAGGACAATGCAACATTTAAGTGTGGGGGAGGGAGCACCTAGCTTAGTTTAGTTCAACATTTTTTTTGTGTTTTTCATTAGTTTATTTTTTGCTTGTTATTGTGTTTTGATTTAGTTTATTTAGTTATTTATTTATTTTTAAAATAAAAATAAAAAAACCAAAAATATTTTCTTTTGTTTTTATGTGCTTTATTTTTATTTATAGGCTGCATGTTTTTAGTCTTGAACTTGATTGACACTTGAATTTTTGGTAAATCCTTGAGCACTATGATTAGTTCCATTTGAGTTTATTTGATTATTCAATATTTGAATAATGATTGAGAATCTTGAATAGTTAGAGTTAAGTTGTCTAGTATGGATACATATCTTGCACAACTGAAATTTTGATGCTTTAATATTTGATTAATTCATCTTGATTTTATGCCTTAATTGGGAAGTACAAACATGTGAGAATCATGATTCTAGCTTTTTTTGAGTTATGCTTGAACTTTAATTCCATGAGTTGTGAAATACTGTTTATATCATTACATCTATTCATGCCAATACTTGAGTTTTTCTTGCATTTGGGTTTTATATGAGCTAAGCTTGTGGATGTAAAGTGAGATAGTTAAAAGAAAAAAGTGAATAATCTATCAAGGGAGAGCATAAAATGCAACCTTGTAAGGTTATTAATTAAAAAAAGCGTTATTGAAAAAGGTTAGCTGACTTGCGAAGTATGCTATATCACTTGGAACTTATCCTAAAGGGCTTTTAACCTGGTACCCTAAGATCCGCCATAATCTGGGAGCTGCCGGATGGTTCCGCTACATGGGTGGTATAGATGGTTATTGTTAAGTAAATTTGGCTGCCTATTTTAAAAAACAGTGAAAGAAAAAAAAATTATTAAAAAAAAAAGTGATTGGCCAATCCATTGCATATATCTTGTTTAGCTCCAGTAATCTTCACCCATTTGTTTCACTCAAGTATGTGTATGAATGATGGCATGATATTTGGAGTATGGAATAACTATGGTTAATTTTTGGGTATGCTTAATATTAGCCAACTGATTGATAATTGCATATTTGTGTGGCTTGATTGAGTGTCATGAATGAGAGATGGGTTGAAAGAATAAAGAAGTTGATGAATTTTGAGCTCACACACTCACGTCTATACTAGAACTCAATTCGTGATATTCAAGTCGTTCTCTTTGTATATTTGAATTTGCATGATTTGATAATCTTTGTTTGGTGCTTAATTTTTAATATTTGTTTGAGGACGACCAAAGTTCAAGTGTGGGGGAATTTCATAACCGTGTAATTTGTCATTAAATTTGCATTTAATTTATGGGCTTTAATTTAATATTTTGTTGAATTAATGCATTTTTATAATAGTTTTCCCCAATTTCAATTATTTACTGTTTTATAGATTTAATATAAATTTTGGTGGTCTTTAATGTTTAATTAATTATTCTAACTTTAATATTAATTCTCTGGGCTTAATTGATTATTTTAATTGTTTTTATTTTTTGCTTGTTACCTAAGCAGGTAGGAAATTGGAAAGAGAAATTAAATGACAAACTGACTTGGGGATCACGTCAAAGGAATTGGAAATAAGAACAGCTACATGATGTGCAAGCAGGAAGAAATTGGAAACACTATATTGCATGGGATTTAAACCGATTATTATTATATATATGTGTTCACAGGGCATTCGTCACCCCTATCATCTCTTCACCTGCGTTTGTGCCGCCACACCATCCCATCCACCCATCATCCATCACACACCAGCCCTTCATCCAGCACGCGTGTCTTCAGCGCCGTTCCACACCCAGCGTCAACGCTACATCACCTCATCCTCTGACGCGCGTCCCGCCAGTTTTCACGTCTCACGCGCGCAAGCCCTCCATCGTCCTACCAACATCATCCCACGTCAGCGCTCGTCCCATCATCATCATCTCTTCACGCACAGCCTTCACACAGCGTTCGTTCCATGCAGCAGTGTTTCAGGCAGAAAAGACATAGCGCTGCGAATATTAGAGATTCAGATTGAGTTCAAGACTGGATAATTAATTTTCTGCAGCCTATTTTTCTTAATTCTGTTCTAATTTTTGCTGTGTTAATTTTTCCAAACAGATTTGTGATTTTTCAACCCATGGAGGGGTAAGTATTTTGTAATCGGTTTAGCGCAACACTTTGGATGCTTGTTTTGAATCCATATTTTAATATTTAATTTGATATTTTATGTGCTATGAATTAATTCTCCAAACTCTTTGATTTGTTGATTTAATATCTCGGTTGAGTGTTGATTTAGCAATTCATTGTACGTTATTATTCTATCTGAGTGGGAAGATTTGTTTCGTAGGGAACGGGCAGTCTTTCGAGAATTAATTCATAATTATTCTGGTTAAAATAAATTCATAATTTGATTGTATTCATGGTGTTTTGATGCATTTGAATTATGGGGCCATAATTTATCTAATTAATCTTTTGGGATAGTGATAAATAGCATTCAGGTGTGAAGTTAAACCGGTTACATATTTAATTAATTGATTTTCTCAGTTATTGATTTTCTTAGTTAAAATTCTTTGCTTTAATTAGTTTTCATTCAATCAAAAATCCCCCCCAATTTGATATTTATTCTTTTCATTAGTTTTTATTAAACAGGTAATTAAATAGATTGAATTGAATTTTATAAGTCCTCCGGTAGAGAACGATCTAGGTTAAGCCACTAGCTATACTTAGTTTAAATTTTATTTGGAGTGCGTGCGCGACAAACGCTCTTTTCACTCTACATTGATTATGAAGATACCTATAGAGCTCTTAAAGAAATGGAGGAACAATTTCTTCCTATGAAAGCTGACAAAGAAAGATACTATTCTAAACTGGAACGGCTTTCATGTGAATATAGAGACTCTATAGATGATTATGAAAGAACAGAGAGAAGATTAAGGGCTGAAGTGAGTGAGATGAGAAGCACACACGATGATCTTTTGGACAAAGCTGGTCAACTAAAAATAGCTAATAAAGACATCGATAGGCTTGAAAAGGAACTAGCTGAAACCAAAGCAGAACTGGAAAAGGAAAGACAAATCCGTCAAAAGTGGCAAGACTCTGCTGAGATTGCAACCCACTTTAGGACTACTCCAGATGTTAAAAGTCTAGCCTTAGGTCTAGGTTTCTCTGAAGACCAAATAACCAAGGCCCAGACTTACCCTGTTCAGATCAAGTGTCTTGCGGGCTTTATTCTCTCGGGCGGTGTGCTCGTTGAGTGTGGAAAGGAGGTACAGATGGTTGTTGCTAGTTCACCCAAACAAGTAACACCCGAACTCAAAGACCTGGGTACTGTTGCATCTCAGGACAGTGATGCAGTAGTTGCTAAGAAAGAACTGAAAGCTGAACCCTCAGTCAACCTGTCCTTTACATCCCAATGCAAGGGTAAGGGTGTAGTTATCTCAGAGACAAAACCAAGTAGACACACTACTACATTTGAGACTGGTTCATCCAGTAAGGCTGCTGCCTTCCAGCCTAAGTTTGTCTCTGATGGAGGAGTTAAGAACGGTCTAGGATATGTGAGAAAACCTAGGAAATCTCTTAACACTCCAGCAAAACCCTTGAGACAGAGTGTTCAACCTAAACCTATCACATGCCCCATCTGCTGTGAAGTTGGACACCTCTCCTATCAGCTGCATTCTACCCCGAGTATCTTAGGAAGGAGATTGCCACAGAAATCAGGGTAAATCTTAAACATCTTAATTTCACTAAAAATCTGCAGTGCAATAGCAACTCTGATAGGAAGAAACATAATAAGCACACACAGGCTACCCATTCAAAAGACTTAAAGACCAAGCCTGTGAAGAAAACTGACAAACCTGTGCCTGCTAAAGCTGCTAAAGACAACAATAAGGAAGAAAAACGTGTTGAAGCTCTAAAGATTAACCCTGCTAACAAATCTAATGAAGGATCACCAAGATTAGCATGGAAAGTTAAATCTGTCCCTTCTTATTGGAAACCTAAACTGTCAACTGTAGCTTTCACTTACCCAAAGCCCAATCTTAATTGGGCCCCCAAGACTTAGTTGCTCGTTGTGCAGGAATAGGTACCTGGTCGAAAGCACGACCACCGGAAACAAAAGATTAATTCCAACCAGTGGTATCTTGATAGTGCCTGTTCTGTGCACATGACAGATGATGCCTCTCTATTGAATGAGGTAAGAGAGGGTACAGCTTCATCTATCACATTCGGGGACAATAAAAAAGGTAAGATTGTTGGTAAGGGTACTCTCTCTAATGGTTCTGTGTCCATTTAGAATGTATCTGTTGTTCAAGGTCTTAAACATAACCTGTTGAGCATAAGTCAATTATGTGACAAGGGTTATGAAGTTTTGTTCACTAAACACACCTGCACAGTTATGGATCCTGTCTCCAGAGAGGTGAAACTAAATAGGCATAGACAAGGTAATGTCTACAAGTTGGTCTTTGGTAATGCTCAATTTGATGAACCAATTTGTTTTCTGTCCATAGCTTCACCTAATATTAGTTGGTTGTGGCATAAGAGATTTGGTCATTTAAACTTTAAAACTATGTCTAAACTGGCATCTCTGGATTTGGTTGAGGGCCTACCCAAGCATGTTTATGAGAAAGAACACCTGTGTAGGGATTGTCAGCTGGGTAAGCAGGTTAAACATTCTTTTAAGAGTATAGATAAAACCTCAATCATACTCTCCTCTTCCTTCCTGTTGAGAGCAAATTCCTTTCTGAGTTAGAAGTCATGGTGCGCACAAGGAGAGCCCACCAAGGAGAAGGCAGCCCTGAAGCCTCTGCCACCTCTATGCCGTCGGCACTGAGAGAAGCCGACACGATCTTCGTGGGGAATGTGCTTGATTGGGAGATCCTGGAGTCCTCCACGCTTGACTGGACTAAAGAAGTTATGACCAAGCTGCAAGCTTTGGGGCTGAGAAGGTTAGTATGCGCTCGCAGTGATCTATATTATCCTGCCATGTTAGACTTTTACAATTCAGTCTACGTCAATGAGGAAGATGATGAGATAATTGGGGAGGTTCAAGGTGTCTTAATTTCTATTTCCCCTGCTATGTTGAGAGACTACTTTGATCTGCCAAATCCCATGCATGCAATACCTGATTTGAACTTAGGAGATTATGGTAGAGCTTTACAGTATAATAAGGAATTTGGGAGACGTCGGCAATTTACTAAAACCGGATTTCATGGGAAATACTGTTGCCGTGCCAATTTGGTAGGGAGGTGCTTACTAGTACAGACTAGTGGTGTAGACTCAGTCCCTAAGTCCCATTTGGAGTTTATGTTTTGCATAGATCGTTAGTTACATATCGATTGGGCTGCTGAAATTTTTAAATTGTGGAAATGGGACATTCACAAATGTTTATATGGTCGACTACTTAGCATGCTTCTGCAATATCAATATGGTCATCTTAATGCTCAAGTAGTCCCCACTGTTTTCTCGGATAATCTGTGGTTACAAGTTCTCCATCCAGAGGGTGCCTTAGGAGTTAGCTACAAGGGCAAATGGGGAGATAGTATCCACGTCGCTCCACAGCCTTCACGTCACAGCGTGCATATGGAGCGACCCACTGAGCAGTTTAGGGACACCTCTACTCCCATGAACGCCCGCCGACAGCACATTTTCTAGTTGACTGCCATGTACATGCAGTTCAACGTTCACAAGGAGGAAGTCTACAACTTCTTCCAAGGCGTCAGTGGCCAAGTTATCAGTGAAGTTGACGTTCTTAATTGGGCCTTCACTAATGGCCACATCACAAGACTTCAGCTGGAGGAGTTGCTCAAGTACATCGCTCATGACCAACAAGCAACCTCTCGTCCATCTACCCGACCATGGGAAGCCCCAGAGCCAACTCCTGCTGCTTCTTATGAAGATTTACGGAGGCAAACTGCTCAACTACAGGAGGCACAGGCGGAAACCGCTCAGGAGATTGGGCTGCTAAAGAAAAATCAAACTCTCATCCTCAAGGAGCAGAAGGAAGTTAAAGGTCTGCTCGGTACTCCTACACCTCCTGTGGAGGATCCATTTGATGCACCATCACCTCCGGTACAGCAGCCCGCTGTACATAGTGAAGAGACACCGGAGTATCCACAGTATCCGCAAGAGGCGGAGCCCTACACCACTCCACCCTTTCCTCCAGCAGCTCCTGTTTATTTTACACCACCAGTAGGGCCCAGCTCTTCACCGGCCCTTGTTCCCTTAATCCAGCCATTACAATGGTGGTCCGGCGCGTCATCAGAAGCTCCCCAGGAAGATAACCTTGGGGTGCCCATCTACATTCATCTCCATCCGGCCCTCTCCACTGCTGATGCCACAGCTGCTTTTCAGTAGTTTACTTACAGAGACACCTTGCAAGTACGCTTTATGCGTGATTCTAAAGTCTTCACGTCATCCAATTTGCAGCGTATCCTAGCTGATGAGTACTTATCTGCCGATGACATTGACTTATTCTGCCGTACGATGCGACACGTGGAGGAGGCTGAGCCCAACGATTATCCTATGGCTCAGTACACCTCCATCATGCTGTGCGAGATATATGAGCAGCCGTTAGAGGAGCACATTTTCCGCCGGTGGATGAATGGAGCTACAGAAGGACATCGCTCTTGGCACCAGGTCCATGAGGTTCTTATACCAGTCCTCCTTGATCGATACTTCGTACTCTTGCAGTTGGACTTGAGTGTGGGCCATGCCGTCCTTTATGACCCGAGCCAAGCCCATGGGTTTTCCAAACGAAAGAAGAAGTTCATCCATGGTTTCTTGAAAAAAATCAAAAAACGCACTCAAAAAAGAAGGGCTGTTAAAATCCAAGTTTCCTCTGGTGCACTTCAATGAAATGGAGCTTCCCTAACAGCCTGATCAATTCACTTGTGGGATTTTTGTGTGCTATTATTTAATAGCTCTGTTGCAGCATAAGGATACTTGGGCGCTAAGAGGAGAAACATCTGCTAACTTTGTCGCGCGTCCTAGGAGAATGGTGGCCCATGTTATCTTCTACTACAGTGTACCCACCAACCAGTAACGGTCTTCTTCCTTTTTCCTTTTCCCATGCTCTTAGGACATTGCATAGTTTCAGTGTGGGGAGGGGGGTTTCCCTTGAACCGGTTGCCTGTTTGTTTGCATGCATGCTTTGTTTTTATGTTTTTGCTGTGAATGTATGTTTTGCCTGTGAGGTGCATGGCTACAAGGGTATGTAATTCTGGTTGACTATTGACCACCTTAGTATCCTGTTGTGATAAAGATGTTTCAATCGTTAAGGTGTGTTATAAGTTAGTTGAGCATGTCTTTACTTCTTGTATGATATCACCATGATTTTAGAGCTGACATTTGAATAGTAAGTTGAGCATGTTATTTTAGGATGAGCTTTGTAAACCCTAAAGTAGAGTGTAGAATAGACATATACTTTTTGAGAGCACCATTATCTTGCCTTTGAGTGTATTTTATGGGTTATTGGGTTACCAATTTGCTCTTAATATTCATTACTAGATATTTAATGGTTGAAGTTAATTAGGCATAAGAAGTACCTGTTCGTGGCTCAATGTGTGGTGTATGGTGTTAGTGATTCAAGTATTTTAGTTTTGTTAAAAAAAACCCTATTGCTGTTTATGTGTAATAAAAGGGTTGTGTGAGGAAAATAGCAGAGTGAATAATCCATCAAGGGAGAGCATAAAATGCAACCTTGTAAGGTTATTATTTAAAAGAAGTGTTTACAAAAAAACAAAAAAAAAATAAGGTTTTTCAGAATAAAAGCCATAATGGCTGAGTTGTGTTTATTTAGAGTGTTGAGCTCAATTCTTTGGCTCAAGGTGTGTTTTATCAGTCATTAGAGTAGAGTGTGAGTTCATTGAGCAAAGAAAAGTGTGTGAGTTGCAAAAAGTAGAATAGAGGGTGTGTTTTTGTCACGCTTCGGATTTCCAACCCGAGGAAACAGGTACGTGACTCCCCTTTTCCCCACACGGAGGGCAAAGGGGATAGGATACAAACCCCGAATATAACATTTTAAGCATCCACAACGCATTCAAGAAAATAATGTTCATTAAAGCAATCCACAATCCAAACCAGTCTTTATTACAATAAAATCCTCTTTTCAATCCATCCCCACTGGGGTTACATCAATTCCCACAAAATAACATAAAATGGAAGACGGTAAAGTAAATAAGGTCTTCCACCTTGGGGTCCCACCTAACGCCTGTATGTTCCTGAAAGAAAACACAACATAGAGGGAGGGGTGAGCAACCACAGCTCAGTAAGGATCATGTCTCCCCAACCCATCCCATGCTCCTAGCGTCTACATGAGGGTGTGTACAGGTGCAGTGTAGTGACAATAAGATATAAACAGGTTGTATTCCACAATCACACGGCATGCACATATCCACAGCCATACAGGCTTAGCCATATAGGCTAACATATCCACAGCCACTCAGGCTTAGCCACACGGGCTAACATATCCATAGCCACTCAGGCTTAGCCACACGGGCTAACATATCCACGGCCACTCAGGCTTAGCCACATGGGCTAACATATCCACAGCCATATGGGCTTAGCCACACGGGCTAACAGTTCCAGTCCCGGGCTTCCACAGCCACCGGGTTCCACAAACACAGCATACAAAGTCGCACAGGCATTAAACCAAACACGTAGCACACACACTTTCACAGGCATAATACCAAACACTTAGTTCGCACAGCCAATCGGGCATAAAATCAAACACCTGACATGCAGAGTCTCCCAGGTATTTTACCAAACGCTTAACATACATACATTTACAAACCCACAATCCCAGTCACACAGGCATACTATCAAACACATACTAGGCATATTCACAAACATATTCACACAGGCATTTTATCGAACACTTAATATGCACTCACCATCCAATACCAGAAGACATCAAAAATCGCCATTGAAGGCCAACATTGTCACGCCCCGGATTTCCAACCCGAGGAAACCGGTACGTGACTCCCCTTTTTACCCACACGGAGGGCAAAGGGGTTAGGATACAAACCAAGAACTGAACATTTTAAACATTCACAACACATTCAAGAAAAATAAAGTCCATCAAGCAGTCCACAAACCAAATCGGCTTTTAATACAAAGTCTTCTTTTCAATCCATCCCCATTGGGGTTACATCAGTTCCCATAATAAAATAACGTAAACAATAAAATAAATAAGGTCTTCCACCTTGGGGTCCCACCTAACGCCTGTAGGTTCCTGTAAAGAAAACAACATGGTAGGAGGGGTGAGCAACCACGGCTCGAGGGGGATCATGTCTCCCCAACCCATCCCATGTACCTAACATCTACATGCCTTGTGTACAAGTGCTTGTGTCGTGATACAATTATACCACCAGATATAGTTACGGTATAACAACGAAACACAATCATACATGGGCTGGTACATAAACACTCCCGGGCTTCCACGGCCACCTGGGTTTCAAGAACAGTCCCGGGCTTCCACGGCCACCGGGTTCCACAAAATGTCCCGGGCTTCCACGGCCACCGGGTTCCACAAAACAGTCCCGAGCTTCCACACCCACCGGGTGTACAAGCAAACACGCAAGCACACATGGCCATACAGGCATAACATCAAACACTTAGTATGCTTAGTCACACAGGAATAACATCGAACACTTAGCATGCATATATCCACAAGCTCATAAACCCAGCCCACACAGACATAATCTCACACACTTGACGTGCGTGGCCTCACAAGCATTACCTCAAACACATAACATGCACGGCCTCACAGGCATTACCTCAAACACATAACATGCGGCCTCACGGGCATTACCTCAAACACATAACATGCGGCCTCACAGGCATTACCTCAAACATTTGGCAGGCATATATACATATATCCAACCAACACGCCATTGAAGGCCAACATCCATATAGGAGATCACACCTATATGAATTTACATATAAATATATAAACAGATATGCCCAGAATCTGCCCTAGGACCCTAGGACGAGGAGGGTTTAGGAAGAACAGAACCCCTACCTTGTGTGTTCTCCTGCTCCCGCTTCCACGCAAGTCTCCGACCACCCACGCAAGATGCTCCGGCAGCCACCAGAAGCTCTCCTTCCCTCTCTCTCTCTCTCTCTCTCTCTCTCTCTCTCTCTGCAACGGCTGGTGGAGCAACAAACCCTAACCCTAAAACAGAGGGGCTTCTCCTCCTTATATAGACAACACAACATCAAAACGACGTAGTTTTGATTAAGTGAACCCCAGCATCAAAACGACGTAGTTTTGATCACACAAGTTAGCACCTTTTCGCACCCATATAGGCCAAAATACTCAGAATTTCAACATGGTCCTTTGGAGAAAGATCATTAGAATGACAAAACCAAGGGAACCATGCAAAAATATGCCTGCACGCCAATTTGCACGTGAATTCCCCAATTCACGTGCAACTCCATATGGACTCCAAATGCTCTCAAACTTCACCCCTAGCCTCCTTGCATCACTTAGAAGACAACCACACTTGCACGTGAATTGGACCCATATCACGTGCACCTTACATACACGTCAGTTTGGCCTGAAACTTCTGTGGTAGATAGAGGACATCATTCTAAGCATCTTTCCTTTTGCACGTGAATTCATTGGAGCCCATTTGCTAGGTCAAAATCTAGAAAAGCTCTACTCAGGAGGCAAAACTGACTAACTCAAGGTACGGGTCCTTACATCCTCTCCCCCTTAAGACTTTTCGTCTTCGAAAAGAAATGACATACAAGGAAAACAAACACAAGCTACCCATTTGCCACCCGGCAAGCCACCACACCCAAATGGGTCATACACCACACACAGCACAACAGCACATAACAGTACCACCATAATCCATAACCACAATAATGCACATAACACATGTCCGCATGGCACGAATACACATCTCAAAGCACATCACAAATAAGAACACATGTCTTTAAAAGACAATACAAATACATCAACTAATACAAGAAAACACATCACAAGAAAACACATCACCATCCCTTGGCCAACAGCCACCTCCCACGCTTAAGATTGTTCGTCCTCGAACAAGTCTGGGTGCTGCTCACGCATCACGGACTCACGTTCCAATGTCTCCTCCTCAATGCCACGGTGCTGCCACAGCACGCGAACCAAAGGAATAGCACGACCACGCAATAGCTTCTCTCGCCGATCTAGGATACGGATAGGGGTCTCAATGACGGACATGTCATCCGCAATGTCCAATGTCCCCCAATCAATCACATGAGTGGGGTCAGGGTGATACTTCCGCAACTGGGACACGTGAAACACGTTGTGCACTCGACTCAGCCGCGGTGGTAACGCTAACCGGTAGGCTACAGGCCCTACACGAGCCAGAATCGCAAAAGGACCAATAAACCGCGGAGATAGCTTGGAACCTCGCCCAAACCGTCGATGTCCACGACGTGGAGAGACACGAAGGAACACATGATCACCAACAGAAAACTCCAAAGGTCGCCGCCGCTGATCCGCATAAGATTTCTGCCGACTCTGAGCTGACAACAAACGCTGACGAATCAACTTGACCTTCTCAGTAGCCTCTTGAACCAACTGTGGCCCCAAGAGAGCTGTCTCCCCCACCTCGGTCCAACACAAAGGTGATCGACACGGCCGTCCGTACAACGCCTCAAAAGGAGCCATCCCAATGGATGCCTGATAACTGTTGTTGTAGGCAAACTCCACCAAAGGAACGTGAGTTGCCCACGAACCCCCGAAATCTAACACACAGGCCCGTAACATGTCCTCCAACGTCTGATTCGTCCGCTCTGTCTGGCCGTCAGTCTCAGGGAGAAAGGCTGTACTCAAGTGAAGCTTGGTCCCCATAGCTTCCTGCAAACCTGCCCAAAAACGGGAAGTGAACCTCGAATCCCGGTCTGAGACAACCGATGATGGTACTCCATGCAGTCTCACAATCTCGTTCATGTACAGCTGACTCAAGGTCCCAATAGAGTCCCGCTCGCGAACAGCAAGGAAATGGGCCGACTTTGTGAGTCGATCCACAATCACCCAAATCATATCCTTCCTCCCAGGTGGTGGGCGGAAGACCGGTCCACAAAATCCATCGCGATATGGTCCCACTTCCACTCTGCTATGGGCAAGGGCAGTAACATGCCCGCCGGCCGCCGATGCTCGGCCTTCACCTGGCCGACACGTGAAGCACCGCGAAACAAAGGCAGCTACATCGCGTTTCATCCCAGGCCACCAAAAATGTCCGCGAAGCGCATGGTACATCTTCGTACCCCCCTGGATGCACAAGAACTCTAGATTGGTGAAACTCCCTCATCACCTCATCCCCGAGGGAAGAAGCTACTACCAACCGCCCCTGAAACGACAACTCATGCTCATGACCCTCTCGTCCGGTCCCCGATAGCTCCCCCTGCCTCAATACGGGCACGGAGAACCTCGCACTCAATGTCACCCACTGTTCCTCCCGGACGCGCTGGTACAACTCGGGCACTACCACCAAAGGACTCAGGACTGTCCCACCATCACGAACAACAAGCCGCACTGCAACGTCGCCAACCGCTCCATCGCCTTCCACTCTCTCATGGCCACCTCGGCTTTCCCTTTTCTCGCTCAACGCGTCGGCCACAACATTACCCTTGCCCGGGGTATAGGCAAGAGTAAAGTCAAAGGTCCGCAAATACTCCACCCATCGCCTTTGCCTCAAATTCAAGTCCTTCGAGTAAAGATGTACTTAAGGCTCTTGTGATCCGAGAACACCACAAACTTTTCCCCCCAAGAGGTAGTGCTGCCAACTCTTCAGGGCGAAGATAACGACCGCCAACTCAAGGTCATGAGTAGGATAATTCTGCTCATGAGGCTTCAGCTGCCTTGACCCATAAGCTACCACACTGTGCTCCTGCATAAGCACACACCCCAAACCAACCCTGGACGCATCACAGTACACTTCATACGGAATATCCTCCCTAGGCAACCTCAACACAGGCGCAGTGGTCAAACGGGTTTTGAGAGTCTCAAACGCCTGCTGACACTTGTCAGTCCAATCAAACTTCACGCCCTTCCGAGTCAACGCTGTCATAGGCGCTGCCAAACGGGAGAACCCCTCGACAAAACGACGATAGTACCCCGCCAAGCCAAGAAAACTACGGATCTCAAAAACGTTGGTTGGCCTCACCCACGATGCCACGGCCTCAATCTTGGCTGGGTCCACCCTAACTCCCTTAGCTGACACCACATGGCCAAGAAAGTGAACCTCCTGAAGCCAAAACTCACACTTGCTAAACTTAGCAAATAGTTGCTGGTCCCTCAAAGTTTGCAACACTGTTGCCAAGTGCTCCACATGCTCCCTCTCGGTCTTGGAATACACCAAGATATCATCGATAAACACCACCACGAACGAGTCTAAGTATGGGGCAAAGACTTGGTTCATCAAATGCATGAACACCGCTGGCGCATTAGTGAGCCCGAAAGGCATCACGACCCACTCATAATGCCCATACCTGCACCGAAAAGCCGTCTTGGGGATGTCCTCCTCCCTAACCCTGAGCTGGTGATACCCCGACCTTAAATCTATCTTGGAAAACCACTGGGCCCCACTCAATTGGTCAAACAGGTCATCTATCCGAGGCAACGGGTACTTGTTCTTCACAGTCACTGAATTCAGCTTCCTGTAGTCGATGCAGAGATGAAGCGTGCCATCAGCCTTCTTAGCAAAGAGCACCGGAGCACCCCAAGGTGAGGTACTCGGTCTGATATACCCTTGGTCCCCCAACTCCTCGATTTGCCTCTGAAGCTCCCTCAGCTCGGCTGGCCCCATACAATACGCTACTTGGGAAATCGGACCCGTCCCCGGCACCAACTCGATGGTGAACTCCACACTCCTCTTAGGTGGCAAACTCCTCAACTGCTCAGGAAAAACATCCTGAAATTGGTCCACAACAGCGGGCCACACCCTCTTTTCCACCTTACCCTCCTCGGCAAAGGTCGGCTGCCAACCTGTGGGTAATGGCACCCCACCGGTCCAACACTGGCCCGGCCCGACTCGCCTCACAATCCCACTCCCCCTGCAGGGTGCAAGAGGTCCCTGCAGGTGTCACGAAGGACACACGCCGCCGATAACAATCTATCTTGGCCTGGAAAGCCATGAGCCAATCCATACCCAAGATCAGGTCAAACGTCCTCAAAGGCATCACATGCAAGTCAAAACTCAACTCCACCTCGCCTATGGTTAACACACAGTCACGACACACTCGTCGTACCTCAATCATGCCTCCCACCGGAGACTCCACAACTAGGGGCCTCGCGGCCTCCACACAGGCTAACCCCAAGCCGTCTATTACAAGCTCGAGAACAAACGAACATGATGCACCCGTATCGAAAAGAACAGAAGCTAATGTACGGGAGATCAAGAGGGTACCTCTAACCACCGATGGTCCTGCTCCACCCTCAGCTGGTGGGGGTGGTAGCTCAGCCTCCTCCGGGTACGTCGCCTCCAGCGCAAACACCCTCCCTTGGCCCGTGCCGCTGGTCGGCTCACTCACTGGGCGCTTCCCGCCAAGGCTGCCTCCAGCTTCAGTCTGCTGCCGCTCCGGCCTCCCCTGAGGTCGGGTCTGATTCGATCCTGCCTGACTAGCCGGCCACTGACGAGCTGGTCTCTCTGCTGGTGCATGAAAACTGGCATCACTCCTTGTGCTGGATGTCATGCCTCCAACTCCCCTGTTGCCACTCCGGCAAACCCGGCTCAGATGGCCCTCTCGTCCACATCTATGGCATTTCCAGTCCCTCTTTGGACACTCCTTTCTCAAGTGGCCTTGCTCCCCACAACAGTAACAACCGCTGGGGAGACCCCCTGCTGGACCGCCCTGTCTGCCACCGCCAAAGCTAGACCTCCCTGGGTTCACCAATGTCTGTCCCCTGCTGCGGAAGGAACTACTATCCCTCTCCTCCGTCTTGAGCCTCTTGGACCCTGCATCTCGATCAGGCCCACTCAGAATTGGCGACCCTGATGGGCCTGCCTCCCACCATCCAGGCTCTCTCTCGACTATACGGGCCGTCTCCACGCCTTCAAGATAGGTCCTCAAGCGTAGAATCGCCACCCTCTCCCTAAGGGCTGGCCTAAGACCCAGGTGAACTTGTGGGCCTTCAGGTCCTCCTTTGCCACTGTCTCGGGGGCAAACCTACTCGAGCTCCTGGAACTCCCGCTCATACTCGGGCACCGTCTTTGATCCTTGCTTCAGGCTGCCAAATTCCTCCCTCTTCTGCCATCTCACTGATTCCGGGAAGAACTCATCATGGAAGAGTTGCAAGAATTCCTCCCAAAACATGAGTTGCACTGTACGGCTCCCCGCAACACTCGTCCACCACTTCAAAGCATCCCCTTCCAGCTGCCGAATGGCCAGTCGCACCTTATCCTCCTCCCGGGGCAGGAGAAAGGAGAACACATGCTCAATCTGCCTCAACCACTGCTCAGCTACCACAGGATCTTCTCCCCCCTTAAATCGCGGAGGTTGTTCCTTTCGGAACCGTGTCACCACGTCATCCTCTGCACGGGTTGGTACACCACCCAGCGAACTCTCGCGCTCACGAGGCGGCTCTCCTACCGGTGGTGGTGGTGGTGGCACCACCTGTTGTCTTGCCATTTCACGGCGCACCTCCTCCCGAACGTCCTGCCGGAGTCCCTCCCGTAGCTCTCGTACCTCCAGCCGGATGCCTTCTTGTAGCTGTGCCAGTAACAACGCATGCCCTCCAACGGACGGTCCCGCACCCGGACCCTCATGGGCAGATGACTCATCAGCCACTACCCCGGACGCACGTGTCACTCTCCTCGGTGGCATTCTTACTACATGAAGTAAGATGCACAAACGTCAGAACGCGTTCGACTACTAACAAGCTGACTACCTCTACCCCATTATCAAGTCAAGCCGTACATGGCATTACACACATTTTAACCATTGCATCAATCAATATTGCACACAGCACAGTCCACATTGTAGTCATACCCAAGGCATTCCAAGAATATTCGAGTTGCACATTCACACATAATCATGTTATGCACATCCTTCACACATGACAACAAATGCAACTAGTGCCCTAATGCCAATGCATGCAAATCCTACCACAAGACTGGACTACCCTAAGTACACCTTGGAGGCTCAAAGAGGACCATGTTGATCAGGCATGTCCCTCCAGGCTCCTCCAAAGGACTCAAGATAACCAAGTCCGCCCACTACCCTAGGCCAACTAGACCATGCTCTGATACCATATTGTCACGCCCCGGATTTCCAACCCGAGGAAACCGGTACGTGACTCCCCTTTTACCCACACGGAGGGCAAAGGGGTTAGGATACAAACCAAGAACCGAACATTTTAAACATTCACAACACATTCAAGAAAAATAAAGTCCATCAAGCGGTCCACAAACCAAATCGGTCTTTAATACAAAGTCTTCTTTTCAATCCATCCCCATTGGGGTTACATCAGTTCCCATAATAAAATAACGTAAACAATAAAATAAATAAGGTCTTCCACCTTGGGGTCCCACCTAACGCATGTAGGTTCCTGTAAAGAAAACAACATGGTAGGAGGGGTGAGCAACCACAGCTCAGTAGGGATCATGTCTCCCCAACCCATCCCATGTACCTAACATCTACATGCCTTGTGTACAAGTGCTGTGTCGTGATACAATTATACCACCAGATATAGTTACAGGCTATAACAGCAAACACAATCATACATGGGCTGGTACATAAACACTCCCGGGCTTCCACAGCCACCGGGTTTCAAGAACAGTCCCGGGCTTCCACGACCACCGGGTTCCACAAAACAGTCCCCGGCTTCCACAACACCGGGTTCCACAAAACGGTCCCGGGCTTCCACGACCACCGGGTGTACAAGCAAACACGCAGCACACATGGCCATACAGGCATAACATCAAACACTTAGTATGCTTAGTCACACAGGAATAACATCGAACACTTAGCATGCATATATCCACAAGCTCATAAACCCAGCCACACAGACATAATCTCACACACTTGACGTGCGTGGCCTCACAGGCATTACCTCAAACACATAACATGCACAGCCTCACAGGCATTACCTCAAACACATAACATGCAGCCTCACAGGCATTACCTCAAACACATAACATGCAGCCTCACAGGCATTACCTCAAACATTTGGCAGGCATATATACATATATCCAACCAACACGCCATTGAAGGCCAACATCCATATAGGAGATCACACCTATATGAATTTACATATAAATATATAAACAGATACAGCCCAGAATCTGCCCTAGGACCCTAGGACAGAGGAGGGTTTAGGAAGAACAGAACCCCTACCTTGTGTGTTCTCCTGCTCCCGCTCCCACGCAAGTCTCCGACCACCCACGCAAGATGCTCCGGCAGCCACCAGAAGCTCTCCTTCCCTCTCTCTCTCTCTCTCTCTCTCTCTCTCTCTGCGACGGCTGGTGGAGCAACAAACCCTAACCCTAAAACAGAGGGGCTTCTCCTCCTTATATAGACAACACAACATCAAAACGACGTAGTTTTGATTAAGTGAACCCCAGCATCAAAACGACGTAGTTTTGATCACACAAGTTAGCACCTTTTCGCACCCATATAGGCCAAAATACTCAGAATTTCAACATGGTCCTTTGGAGAAAGATCATTAGAATGACAAAACCAAGGGAACCATGCAAAAATATGCCTGCACGCCAATTTGCACGTGAATTCCCCAATTCACGTGCAACTCCATATGGACTCCAAATGCTCTCAAACTTCACCCCTAGCCTCCTTGCATCACTTAGAAGACAACCACACTTGCACGTGAATTGGACCCATATCACGTGCACCTCACATACACGTCAGTTTGGCCTGAAACTTCTGTGGTAGATAGAGGACATCATTCTAAGCATCTTTCCTTTTGCACGTGAATTCATTGGAGCCCATTTGCTAGGTCAAAATCTAGAAAAACTCTACTAAGGAGGCAAAACTGACTAACTCAAGGTACGGGTCCTTACAAACATCCATATAGGAGATCACACCTATATGGATTACATATATATATATAAATAGATATAATCCATAATCTACCCTAGAACACTAGAACAGAGGAGGATTTAGGAAGAATAAAACCCCTACCTTGTATGTTCTCCTGCTCCCACTTCCACGCAAGACTCCGACCACCCACGCAAGACGCTCCGGCAGCCACCAGAAGCTCTCCTTCCCTCTCTCTCTCTCTCTCTCTCTGCGACGGCTGGTGGACAACAAACCCTAAAACCAAAAACAGAGGGCTCCTCATCCTTATATAGACCTCCCACTATCAAAACGATGTAGTTTTGATTAAGTGAAACCCAGCATCAAAACGACGTAGTTTTGATGGAACAAGCAACAACCTTTCCGCATCCATACACGCCAAAATATCCACAATTCCAACATGGTCCTTTGGGGAAAAATCATTAGAATGACAAAACCAAGGTAACTATGCAAAAACATGCTTGCATGCCAATTTGAACGCTAATTCCCCAATTGGCGTGCAGCTCCAATTGCACTCAAACTTTACCCCAAGCCTCCTTGCATCATGTAAAAGGCATCCATGCAATAAAAACCTTGCACGCCAAATGGGTCCAATTCACGTGCACGTCCGTTTAGCTTGAAACTTCTGTGGTAAATAAAAGACATCATTCTAAGAATCTTTTGGTCTGCACGCCAATTCATCTGAGCCCATCTACTAGGTCAAAATCTAGAAAGTTCCCATTCAAAAGGCAGGACTGACTAACTCAAAATACGGGTCCTTACATCCTCTCCCCCTTAAGACTTTTCATCCTCGAAAAGAAACAACATACAAGAAAAACAAACACAAGCTACCCATTTGCCACACGGCGAGCCACAACACCCAAATGGGTCACACAACATAACAGGACATCTCAAACACATGTTGCAATTTCGAAACACATCTCAATAAAAAAATTACCAGTTTACAAGTAGAAATACAAATACACCAAATCATGAGCCACAAGAAAACATATCACTACAGCCACCTCCCACCATTAAGATTGTTCGTCCTCGAACAACTCTGGGTGCTGCTCACGCATCACGGACTCACGTTCCCATGTCTCCTCCTCAATGCCACGGTGCTGCCATAGCACGCGAACCAAAGGAATAGCACGACCACGCAAAAGCTTCTCCCGCCGATCTAGGATACGGATAGGGGCTTCAACAACGGACATGTCATCCTCAATGTCCAATGTCCCCCAATCGATCACATGAGTGGGGTCAGGATGATACCTCCTCAACTGGGACACGTGAAACACGTTGTGCACTCGACTCAGCCGCGGTAGTAACGTTAATCGGTAGGCCACAGGCCCCACACGATCCAGAATCTCAAAGGGACCAATAAACCGCGGAGATAGCTTCAAACCTCGCCCAAACTGTCGATGTCCATGACGTGGAGAAACACGAAGAAACACATGATCACCAACAGAAAACTCCAAAGGTCGCCGCCGCTGATCCACATAAGATTTCTGCCGACTCTGAGCTGATAACAAACGCTGACGAATCAACTTAACCTTCTCGGTAGCCTCTTGAACCAACTGTGGTCCCAAGAGAGCTGTCTCCCCCACCTCGGTCCAACACAAAGGTGATTGACACGGCCGCCCATACAACGCCTCAAAAGGAGTCATTCCAATGGATGCCTGATAACTGTTGTTGTAGGCAAACTCCACCAAAGCAAGGTGAGTCGCCCACGAACCCCCAAAATCTAACACACAGGCCCGTAACATGTCCTCCAAAGTCTGATTCGTCCTCTCAGTCTGACCTTCAGTCTCAGGGTGAAAGGCTGTACTCAAGTGAAGCTTGGTCCCCATAGCCTCCTGCAAACCAGCCCAAAAACGGGAAGTGAACCTCGAATCCCAGTCAGAGACAACCGATGATGGTACACCATGCAGTCTCACAATCTCGTTCATGTACAGCTGACTCAAGGTCCCAATGGAGTCCCGCTCGCGAACAGCAAGGAAATGGGCCGACTTTGTGAGTCGATCCACAATCACCCAAATCATATCCTTCCTCCCTGTGGTGGGTGGAAGACCGATCCACGAAATCCATCGCTATGTGGTCCCACTTCCACTCCGCTATGGGCAATGGTCAGAACATGCCCGCCGGCCGCCGATGTTCCGCCTTCACCTGCGACACGTGAGGCACCGCGAAACAAAGGTAGCCACATCGCGTTTCATCCCAGGCCACCAAAAATGTCCCCGAAGCGCATGGTACATCTTCGTACCCCCTGGATGCATGGCAACTCTAGACTGGTGAAACTCCCTCATCACCTCATCCCTGAGAGAAGAAGCCACGACTAACCGCCCCTGAAAAGACAACTCATGCTCAGGACCCTCTGTCCAGTCCCCAGATAGCTCACCAACCTCAATACGGGCACGGAGAACTTCACACTCAATGTCACCCAACTGTCCCTCTCGAACGCGCTGGTATAACTCAGGCACAACCACCAAAGGACTCAGGACTGTCCCACCATCACGAACAACAGGTTGCAGCTGCAACATCGCCAACTGCTCCATCAGCTTCCACTCTCTCACGGCCACCTCAGCTTTCCCTTTCCTGCTCAACGCGTCAGCTACAACATTACCCTTGCCCGGGGTATAGGCAAGAGTGAAGTCGAAAGTCTGTAAGTGCTCTACCCATCTCCTCTGCCTCAAATTCAAGTCCTTCTGAGTGAATATGTACTGAAGGCTCTTGTGATCAGAAAACACTACAAACTTTTCCCCCAAAAGGTAATGTTGCCAACTCTTCAAGGCAAAGATGACAGCTGCCAGCTCAAGATCATGGGTAGGGTAATTCTGCTCATGAGGCTTCAGCTGCCTTGACCCATAAGCTACCACACTGTGCTCCTGCATAAGCACACACCCCAAACCAACCCTGGACGCATCACAATATACCTCATATGGGATATCGTCCCGAGGTAACCTCAACACCGGTGCAGGTCAAACAGGTTTTGAGAGCCTCAAACGCCTGCTGACACTTGTCAGTCCACTCAAACTTCACTCCCTTTCGAGTCAACGCTGTCATAGGAGCCGCCAAACGAGAGAACCCCTCTACAAAACGACGATAGTACCCCGCCAAGCCAAGAAAGCTACGGATCTCAAAAACGTTGGTTGGCCACGCCCATGATGCCATAGCCTCAATCTTAGCTGGGTCCACCCTAACTCCCTCAGCTGATACTACGTGGCCAAGAAAGTGAACCTCCTGCATCCAAAACTCACATTTGCTAAACTTAGCAAACAACTGCTGGTCCCGTAAGGTTTGCAACACTGTTGCCAAATGCTCCATATGCTCCCTCTCCGTCTTGGAATACACCAAGATATCGTCTATAAACACCACCAAGAACGAGTCTAAGTATGGGGCAAAGACTTGGTTCATCAAATGCATAAATACTGCCGGTGCATTAGTGAGCCCGAAAGGCATCACTACCCACTCATAGTGCCCATACCTGCACCGAAAAGCCGTCTTAGGGATGTCCTCCTCCCTAACACTTAACTAGTGATACCCCGACCGTAGATCTATCTTGGAAAACCATCAGGCTCCACTCAACTGGTCAAACAGGTCATCGATCCGAGGCAATGGATACTTGTTCTTCACAGTCACCAAATTCAACTTCCTATAGTCGATGCAAAGGCGTAGCGTGCCATCTGCCTTCTTTGCAAAGAGCACCGGAGCACCCCAAGGTGAGGTACTCAGTCTAATATATCCCTGGTCCACCAACTCCTCTATCTGCCGCTGAAGCTCCCTCAGCTCGGCAGGCTCCATACGATATGCTACTTGGGAGATCGGGCCAGTCCCCGGTACCAACTCAATGGTGAACTCTACACTCCTCTTAGGAGGTAAACTCCTCAACTGTTCAGGAAAGACATCCTGAAATTGGTCAACAATAGCTGGCCACATCCTCTTCTCCACTTTCCCTTCCTCAGCAAAGGTCAGGGCTGCCAACCTGTGGGTAATGGCACCCCACTGGTCCAACACTGGCCCGGCTCAACTCGCCTCACGATCCCACTCCCCTTGCAGGGTACAAGAGATTCCTGCGGGTGACACGAAGGATACACGCCGCCGGTAACAGTCTATCTTGGCTTGGAAAGCCATAAGCCAATCCATACCCAAGATCAGATCAAACGTCCTCAAAGGCATTACATGCAAGTCAAAACTTAGCTCCACCTCTCCTATGGTTAACACACAGTCACGACACACACGCCATACCTCAATCATGCCTCCCACCGGAGACTCCACAACTAGGGGCCTCGCGGCCTCCACACAAGCTAACCCCAAGCCATCTATTACAAGCTCAGCAACAAACGAACATGATGCACCTGTATCGAAAAGAACAGAAGCTAATGTACGGGAGATCAAAAGGGTACCTCTAACCACCGATGGTCCTGCTCCACCCTCAGCCGGTGGGGGTGGTAGCTCAGCCTCCTCCTAGTACGTCGCCTCTAGCGCAAACACCCTCCCTTGGCCTGTGCCACTGGTCGGCTCACTCACTGGGCGCTTCCCGCCAAGACTGCCTCCAGCTTCAGTCTGCTGTCGCTCTGGCCTCCCCTAAGGTCGGGTCTGGCTAGATCCTGCCTGGCTGGCCTGCCACTGATGAGCTGGCCTCTCAGCTGGTGTACGGAAGCTAGCATCACTCCTCATGCTGGATGCCACACCTCCTGCTCCCCTGTTGCCACTCCTGCACACCCGGCTCAAGTGGCCCTCTCGCGCCACAGCTGTTGCATTTCCAGTTCTTCTTGGGACACTCCCTCTTGAAGTGGCCTTGCTCCCCACAGCAATGACAACCGCTGGGGAGTCCTCCTGCTGGACCTCCCTGTCTGCTACCGCCAAAGTTAGACCTCCTTGGGTTCTCCAATGTCTGTCCCCTATTGCAGAAGGAACGACTATCTCTCTCCTCAGTCTTGGGCCTCTTGGACCCGGAATCGCGCTCCAACCCACCCTACAACGGGCGACCCTGATGGGCCTGCCTCCCATCATCCAGCTCCCTCTCAGCTATTCGGGCTGTCTCCACAACCTCAGCATAGGTCCTCAAACGCAGAATTGCCACCCTCTGCCTAAGTGCTGGCCGGAGACCCAAGGTGAACTTGTGGGCCTTCAAGTCCTCCTGCGCCACGGTCTCGGGAGCAAATCTGCTCAAGCTCTGAAATTCGCGCTCATACTCGAGCACCATCTTTGATCCCTGTTTGAGGCTGCCGAACTCCTCTCTCTTCTGCCACCTTAACGACTCGGGGAAGAATTCATCATGGAAGAGCTGCAGGAACTCGTCCCATAACATGAACTGCACAGCGCAGCTCCCCGCAACACTGCCACCATTCCAGAGCATTCCCCTCCAGCTGCCGAATGGCCAGTCTCACCTTATCCTCCTCCCGGGGTAGGAGAAAGGAAAACACATGCTCGATCTGCCTCAGCCAGTGCTCAGCTAACACTGGGTCCTCCTCCCCTTTGAATCGCGAAGGTTGTTCCTTTCGAAACCGTGTCACCACGTCATCCTCTGCACGAGTCGGTATGCCACTCAGCGGACCCTCATGCTCCCTTGGTAACTCCCCCGCTAGTGGTGGCGGTGGTGGTGGCACCACCTGCTGTGCCGCCATCTCACGGCGCACCTCCTCCCGGACTTCTTGCCAGATACCCTCTCTCAGCTCTTGGACTTCCAGCTGGATGCCTTCTCGCAGCTGCGCCAGCAACAGTGCATGTCCTCCAACGGACTACCCCGCACCCGGGCCCTCATGGGTAGATGACTCATCAGCCACTGCCCTGGACGCACGAGTCACTCTCCTCGGTGGCATTCTTACTACATGAAGTAAGAAGCACAAACGTCAGAACGCATTCGACTACTATCAAGTTTCACTACCTCTACCCCATTATCAAGTCAAGTAGTACATGGCATCACACACATTTTACACATTGCACCAATCAACATCGCACACAGCAGAGTCCACATTGTAGTCATGCCCAAGGCATTCCAAGATTATTCAGAGTTGCACAGTTCACACATAATCATGTTATTCACATCCTTTATACATAGCAACAAATGCAACTAGTGCCCTAATGCCAATGCATGCAAATCCTACCTCAGGTCTGGACTACCCCAAGTACACCTTAGAGGCTCTAAGAGGACCGTGTTGATCAGGCACGTCCCTCCAGGTTCCTCCAAAGGACTCAAGATAACCAGATCTGCCCACTACCCTAGGCCAACTAGACCATGCTCTGATACCATATTGTCACGCCCCGGATTTCCAACCCGAGGAAACAGGTACGTGACTCCCCTTTTCCCCACATGGAGGGCAAAGGGGTTAGGATACAAACCCCGAATATAACATTTTAAGCATCCACAACGCATTCAAGAAAGTAATGTTCATTAAAGCAATCCACAATCCAAACCAATCTTTATTACAATAAAATCCTCTTTTCAATCTATCCCCACTGGGGTAACATCAATTCCCACAAAATAACATAAAATGGAAGACGGTAAAGTAAATAAGGTCTTCCACCTTGGGGTCCCACCTAACGCCTGTATGTTCCTGAAAGAAAACACAACATAGAGGGAGGGGTGAGCAACCACAGCTCAGTAGGGATCATGTCTCCCCAACCTATCCCATGCTCCTAGCATTTACATGAGGGTGTGTACAGGTGCAGTGTAGTGACAATAAGATATAAACAGGTTGTATTCCACAATCACACGGCATGCACATATCCACAGCCATACAGGCTTAGCCATATAGGCTAACATATCCACAGCCACTCAGGCTTAGCCACACGGGCTAACATATCCACAGCCACTCAGGCCTAGCCACATGGGCTAACATATCTACGGCCACTCAGGCTTAGCCACACGGGCTAACATATCCACAGCCATATGGGCTTAGCCACATGGGCTAACTGTTCCAGTCCCGGGCTTCCACAGCCACTGGGTTCCACAAACACAGCATACAAGGTCACACAGGCATTAAACCAAACACGTAGCACACACACTTTCACAGGCATAATACCAAACACTTAGTTCGCACAGCCAATCAGGCATAAAATCAAACACCTGACATGCAGAGTCTCCCAGGTATTTTACCAAATGCTTAACATGCATACATTTACAAACCCACAATCCCAGTCACACAGGCATACTATCAAATACATACTAGGCATATTCACAAACATATTCACACAGGCATTTTATCGAACACTTAATATGCACTCACCATCCAATACCAGAAGACATCAAAAACCGCCATTGAAGGACAACATCCATATAGGAGATCACACCTATATGGATTACATATATATATAAACAGATATAATCCATAATCTACCCTAGAACCCTAGAACAGAGGAGGATTTAGGAAGAATAAAACCCCTACCTTGTATGTTCTCCTGCTCCCACTTCCACGCAAGACTCCGACCACCCACGCAAGACGCTCCGGCAGCCACCAGAAGCTCTCCTTCCCTCTCTCTCTCTCTCTGCGACGGCTGGTGGACAACAAACCCTAAAACCTAAAACAGAGGGCTCCTCATCCTTATATAGACCTCCCACTATCAAAACGACGTAGTTTTGATTAAGTGAAATCCAGCATCAAAATGACGTAGTTTTGATAGAACAAGAAACAATCTTCCCGCATCCATACACGCCAAAATATCCACAATTCCAACATGGCCCTTTGGGGAAAAATCATTAGAATGACAAAACCAAGGTAACCATGCAAAAACATGCTTGCACGCCTATTTGAACGCCAATTCCCCAATTGGCATGCAGCTCCAATTGCACTCAAACTTTACCCCAAGCCTCCTTGCATCATGTAAAAGGCATCCATGTAATAAAAACCTTGCACGCCAAATGGGTCCAATTCACGTGCACGTCCGTTTGGCCTGAAACTTCTGTGGTAGATAGAAGACATCATTTTAAGAGTCTTTTAGTCTGCACGCCAATTCATCTGAGCCCATCTACTAGGTCAAAATCTAGAAAGTTCCCATTTAGAAGACAAAATTGACTAACTCAAAATACGGGTCCTTACAGTTTTCCTTGACGAGCACAATGGGGACCTCTCATGTTTACTTGGCAAAAACTTAATCAATAGCTAGTAGCGAGTGTAAGAGTAGATTGTACACATCCTCCTTAGCTGTTAGGCATTGATAGTAAGGCATAAGAGGAGAGAAAAGAAAGTTATATTTGAGTGAGGCTGCTTTAACCTTGGTGAGGACTTTCAGGGGAAGCTAAGTTTCATTTTATCCTTGCATGTTTGCTTCTATCTGAACTGTTAGTAATGATATTACATGGTTGTTGGACTTGATAATAAGGCCATGTTTAGCTTAATTTGTGATTCATTTTAGCTGCTGGAATGTCTACTTCATCATGATAGAGTTGTATGCCTTAGGAAACCATGCCTCTCTTGTTTGTTATTTTATTCTTTCTTTCCAGTTTGACTGTGTGTTTGTTTCTTTTTTGCTTGAGGACAAGCAAAGGTTCAAGTGTGGGGGAATTTGATAACGTGCATTTACGCCGTTATCCTATGCCATATTTAGGGTGTTTTAGAGTATGTTTTGAGCCTATTTGCATGGTATTTTGCTTATATTTGCTCTAACCCCTAGGAAGACCTTGTTTGGTATATAGTTGTACTTTTTGAGTGGTTTTGGCAAGTTTTGGAGCAACTTTTTCCCACACACCTTGGCTAGATCACTTCATACACTCAAGAGGAAGCTATAGGAAGAAGATGGAAACAAAATAAGAGCAAAATGGAGCTGCACACGAAAAGGTGTTTCTCACGTGTAAGGAGTTTGATGCATGGATGCTTTCTACAAGTTCTACTGAAGCTTTGGAGCAAATTTGGGCTGATTTGGAGCTGCACGCGAAAAGGACCTTCTCACGTGCATTCTCGCGTGCAGGCAGTTTTGAGCTCCAAATGATGTGTTTTGTTGTTTTAATCATTTTCCTCTAAAGAACTGGGGTCAAATTTGGTGTAGTTTGAGTTTTATTGAGCCTAGAACGTCGAATAGTGTCACTAACCAAAACGACGTCGTTTTGGCTGCGACTATATTTATAATTAGGGCACACCTTTTGTAACCCTAATTTAGCCCACTAAATCCTATAAATAGGGGGCTTGGGAGGCATTGTAAATCATCTTGAGTGAGAGAATCTGATCTGAGTTCTAAAAAAAGAGCTATAGCCATTGCTAAAAGATCGGATTGTCCTTGGCGACACTGGAGTTGGAGAGGAGTGATTTTGGGCAGCAGACGCCGGAGTCTTTGGAGGCCGGAGTCCTGGTTCATTTTAGGTTCTTCCTTTATTGTCCTGGTACTGTAATCATGTTCTTTCTTGTAATTTCTATTGCTTTCGTTATGATTATGGAGTAGTTTTGTTAGTCTAGGGAGCAATGTAGCCCCTAATATGTTGTAATCAGTTTGGTTTATGGTTGTTCAATGAAATGAAACTCAGTTCTTGTTTAATTCACTTCGATAAATGCAAATGCCTGATTTATGCATAATTAGGTAATCTTAGCCCTTGTCTAGGGTGGAACACTAGTGAATTAGATTTAATGTCGTATGATGGACCAAGTCTACAATTATTAGATTGTTTATCTACCTTGATCACTTTTATTCACATGGACCAAATGGGATAAAAGCCTTAAATCTATCTTAGCGTGGACCAAATGTAAGATAGGTAGGAGATAATCAACATGAACATGAACTAGAACATAAATCAAGAACAAGAGCCATAATCCAGATTATTACAATCCATTGGGTGGTAAACATTGTGACCCTAGATCCTTAATTACTAAAATTTCTATACCAATTGCTTGCCAACAATTTGATTTAATCACTTTTGCTTTAGCTATTCAGAATTCAAACTATTTGCACAGCTTAAATCATTTTTCCAGACATGGACCAAATCTGTTAGTTTAGTGATCATCTGTCTTTCGGCACTAGTTCCTTCCTTGTGGGATCGATAATCGGGGTTTCAATACTCCACTTATTACTTGGCCAGTGCACTTGCTGCATACCTATACCACACATAAAATTTTTAGGTCACGCAGCACGAGTTTACATTTCCAAATCCCTAAATCCTCATCACTCTTCCAATCTCTAAGACTTATCTTCCTTATCCCTCTCACTCTCAATCGAAATGGCACCCAAGCTCTCTCTTTCTGGCGTTAATCGCGGCCATCTGGTCGATTTTCCTGCAATTTCCGATCCTCCGGCTTGGTTTCTAGACCTACGCCCCCTTCTGCAAGCCTCCCACATTCTGAATCTGGTCTCCAATCCTGTTGACCTTCTTATCGACGATATTACTGAGTACTACCAGCACATCCGCTGCACCACCGATTCCATCCTTTCCCACGTTCGGGGTGAATCCATCGTCATCACCCCCGCTGTCCTCCATGCCGCTCTCAACCTACCCCCCGGTGAACCTCAGCGCCTAGACCCAGAATCGATGGCAGCTTCCATAGGCTGCACTTATAAGGGGAAGGAATATAAGGTGAAGTCCTTCCAAGGTCGCTAACGGTGTATGATGACCATTCTGAGCCGACGTCTACTAGCTCGAACATTCGCTCTAGACTCCATTCCGTACGACCTTCTCTTGGCCATGTACGGAGTCTTCGAAGGTCTCCCGATGAACTGGGGGACATTCTTGTTCCGATTGTTGAAGAATGGCCCCAAGAACCAATCTTTCAGGCGGATTCTCAGCATAGTTTTCTAGTATCTGTGTTCGTCCCATTTCAATGGAAATGGCACTATCCCTTTCCCCCAGGCTTACTATCTCCACCACCTTATGCCTGATGGGAATATGACGGCCCACCGACCCTCTGCTGCTCTCTGTCTCCTTCCTGCCTCGGAACAACAGGGCAGTTCCGTTGGTGACCCAACCGACAGCCATGCCCCTGAAGTCAGCTCCGCTCACTGATCCTCACAAATTCGGTCCATTGCTGCCCCATCCATCTCCCGAGCCTCCCAACACAACATCTGTGCCGACCCATCCGAGGTTGCGGGGCCCTCTCAGCCAAGTCCTCATCCGGTTGACTCACTAGAACCTTCTCCCGCTGATGTCCCCGCACCCGACTCACCCGCTGTTGCTGCAGCTGTTGATGCTGCCGTTGCTACGGCAATGGCAGATATCCCTCCTTCTCCTCTGGAAGCCCCCTTACCTCCCTTACCTTAACCTCGTGACTACCTTGACCATCTCTCCGCCAATACCTTAACGGACCTATGGTTCCATTTTAGTCTCGCCTGCACTGCCTCCATCCCTGACAACGACATCAAGGTGTTTTATGCCAAACATACCCACACCCCGGAGGATATGATCGTCTGGAACCTAGACCACTGCTTCCTTACGCCGGCCAACATTCCGGACGTTCCCTTTGCTGTTACCTCCGGCCCGGCCCATGACGCACGAGTTCCTTCTCCTACTGAGGCCCTTCCTGCCTCTCCTGTCGCAGCCATCCCCGTAGTTGACCTCTCTGGTCACAGTGGATCTGCTGCTTCGGATGCCTCCGATGCTCCGAATGCCCCTTCTGCTGTTGCTGTTGCTGACGCACCCTTTACTCCTGCTAACTCCTGCCTGGCCGCACACCTGTACCTATTCCTGTGGGGGAGTCCTCAAAAGCCCCGGAGTTGGCGCTTGGACGTGCCTCGTTTGGCATGGTCCACTCCGACGCTGTGCTCTCCGCTCAGCTGGACTGCCACGCCCAAGCCTAGAGCACCCAAATCTCTACCATCGCCACCAGGGTTGATGCTTTTGGCGCCCAACTCCTCTCTGCCCTAACCGACTATTCCACTTCCATCGAGTAGAAGATGGATCTTGTGGCCTCATCCGTTCATTCGTTGTCGACTTCTTTCGTCGACTTGGTGCACATGATGGCACATCCCCCTACTGCTCCTTGACGAGCTGCCAAAACGGGGGAAAACGTGTCATCTGATCCTCTTGCACCTTCCTCCGCTCATGCTAAGAAGCAGTCTGCATCTTCACTGCATCCACTTCCGGGAGTTACCATTCCCAAATGCAGCCATTTCTCTCAGCCTAGCTCCTCTAGTGCAGCTCCTCCTTCCACCTCTTCATCAGCGGTTGACACCTTCCTCCCATCATATGCGGATCATGATCCACTTGATGCGGATGGAAGTATTTTTCTTGAAATGTCTAAGTATGCCGCATCCAATGCCGAGAGAAGATGTCTTTTTGACCTATACCCCTTCTCTCCTAAAGACATTAAGACTCTCTGTTTCGAGAAGGGCCTATTCACCACCGAAGACATAGAGAACTTCTCTCGAGTAGTTAAGATGGAGATGAGGTTGTTTTCGTCTCTCTACAAGGACGGACATATATTTGATATTGTGCCTTGTTGGTCTGAAGGATATCTTCCAGAAGTACCCTTCATCCGGACCTTCATCGACGGAAGTGCTGAGGACAGCAAACCTTGGAAGAATCTTTCAATTGTCCTCATTCCGTACCCGATTCTGACGCCGCACTTCATGCTGGTTGCTTTCATGATTCATTCCAAGCAGTTGATCCTGATTGATTCTTATCAGGTTGTGGATAACAACATAAGAAAGAATCAATGGGAACCTCTGCATCTTCGACTAAACGAAGCAATGAAGCAATCCGGACTCTATGAAGAAATGGGCCTGACTCCCCTGGCTCCAAATGAAAAGCTGAAGGCGTTGGTCCAGAATAAGAAACAAGTGCCACAACAGTCGGATGGAGATAGTTGCGAAGCCTTTGTCTGCTTCTTCATCAAATCACTTATAAAGGTGGATAAAAGCTGGAACAACATCCGCAATTATACAATGGAGCAAACAATGGAGCTTAAAGAGAATGTAGCAACAATGATCTTCAAGTATAGTAAGTCTTATGTACCTTAATGTAAAACTCATGTATTAAGGCTTATTTGTACTTTGTTGCTAATGAAATGAAAATGGAAGTTATTTCTATTTTGTATACTGTCTTCATGCTTCGCTTACCAGATCAGATTATAAAGGGTTTTGGCATATCCATAATTGGGGGAGATTATTGGATCAAGCCCAGAATTTGGATGATGTAGATAAAACACGGAGTAAGGTACCTTACACCGGATTAAGAAAACGCTGCTTCAACTTATCTTCGCACATTCAAAGTCACCAGCTCGTTGCTTCCCAATGTAAGACAAACTCGTTGAGAACCTAAAGCATCTTACACGTGGATCACCCAGATATGTGGACACAACTTTAACTGAACTTGGGAACTCACAAAGGCACTTATGCTTTGCAAACCCAAGACCTTGAGCACCACATCCGCAGCATTCAAGGCAAAGAGAATTTCGAGGAACAGTCAATGTTGCACATAGTCCGGAAGAATAAGTTCTAAGATTGCCTCTCAAGGATATTTTTATAAATACTGTAACACTTGTACATTCTGAGTCTGTTGAACAGGTTGATGTTGGTGAGTTTGGAAATAAGTGTATGTACAAGAGCTCATTGAGTTTATAGAGGCTAGTGTGAGAGTCATTTTGTAAACAGAGTGTAAGAGAGTCTTGCAGTAGATCTAAAGGCTTTACAAACATTAATCTGCTTCTATTTTGTTGTACTTATCATTTGATAATAAAACAAAATACTTCCACTATTTGGTTATCTTTCGCATTGATTTTATCTCTTAACCAGATAAGTGCAGTGCCAAAGAGTAAGAAAAGAGTTTTTGATAAGAGCCTATTCACCCCCCTCTGGGCTCCAGGGACCAACAGTTCTTGTTGGTGATTTGGGGTTCCTCTTGCCGGGATTCTTTCTCTTTCTTCAGTCAGCTTGGTGAGCATGTCCATCATCAAAGCCATTTGCCCCTGCAGGGCTTGTTATGATTGTTCTAAACCCATGAGTCTGTTCTCTGCTTCGTCTGTCATTAGTTGTGCCTGTGATGCCTGATTGCGGTGAGATCTGAGATTGTAAGAGTGCGCAATCCTGGAGAAAGGCTGCTACCCACTTGGTACAAGGGAATTTTTATTTGATTTTTCATTTGATATGCATGTATGCATGAATGTATATACGGAGGGTTAGAGAAACAAACAACTTTATTGCAAACAAAACACATAATACAAACACACAATACAAACGTACAATGCTGAAATGCCATGTAAAATGAAAGCTATCGTTACATGATCTTAAGGCATTCTTCCAATCATCTCCTAAGTAGCACGACGCCTCTTCCTCTGGGGTGGTCGCTCACCTGCTTCCTCCCTGTACTGCAATATGGTCTCGACCTGTTTTTCCCTCAGCTGCAACCTCTGCAAAGTTCTTTCTAAAGATGCTTCTTGCCTTTGGATTTGCTGCCTTAGAGTCTGATTCTCTTGGAGGATAGCTCTCATGTCCGAAGTTAACTATGGCTTGTGTTGTGTCCTCCAAGATATGTATGCGGGATAAACACCAGGTTTTGGACTGTTAGGTTGGATCTTGTGTGGGGTAGACCATGCCTGATACATCTGTTTGCCTTTTTCTATGAGCATGGTTCTACTGTAAGTGAAGTCACAATCTTTCATGCCAAATAGCATGGGAATAATTTGATGATGCCCAACTTGTCTTCCACCCTGCAGCGGTGCATATGCAGTTCCTCCCCAAGGACCTAAGAGTGGAACCCAATTATAGTCCCCGCAGCTATATGTCATGGAGACCATCGGCATCCAAGGAGCAGTCTAGGTAATGTCATCTTCTGTGAGGTTCTCTAACTTCTTTTTCCAGCTTTCAAAGTCTTTAGGTAAGCTCCACTTACTGAGCAGAATATCCAGTAGTGTTGTGGCTGGTACCTGGTAAACAGTAGGAAAACGAGAAACACTACAAGGGAAATAACCTTACAGCCAGGTGCATAAGAGGGGCAGGCACCCCATGAACTGCCCTGAGCCCTTACTCCTCTGATAAGTAAGAGATTGAATAGTTTCCGCCAATATAGTAGGAGTAGAGTCACATCCTTTGAGTACCTGCTGGACCAAATCCACAATTGCTCCATCGATGTGGGCCGGTATCCTCGGGAAAATGACTAGCCCATATATAGCTAGTGTAAACAATTTGTGCGCCACTGCTTCTGTTGTAGCCTATATCATTTCTTTGATTGTTTCCCATGGAAGATACTCTCACCCACCATACATTGTGGCCGCTGGTGAGTCCCATACTGGCTTTCCCATTATCTCAGCAAAGGCCCTTCGACATGATCTTCTGGGCTCTGATAGATATATCTTCATTTTATTTTCCACGGGGATATCCATTAGCCTTCGGTATTCTTCTATGGTCCGAACAAGATCTATGCCGTCGAAGTCAAAACACCGCCGTTGAGGCTCCCAGAAATATATAGCCACCCCAAGCATATCCTTATTGGCCAGTAGCTCGGTCACATGGAGCAAATCCCCAAACTGCTGTATATAGATGCTTTTCCTTTCGTCTGACCACTGCCTCCATATTGTTTTTACCTCTTTAGTGTAGTCCAACTGATCTTCTATGATAACATGTTATGCCTTGTAGGCTTCTCCTGGTGGAAAATCTCCAAGGCAAAGTTGGATGTCCCTAGATGCTTGGGCCACCACTGTGACAGCCTCTTTATCCTGAAGGCTTTTTAGGAGATGACTGAAAGTTGCCATGCCTATATGAATGTCGTGTTATGCATGATGACCGGTTAGGATGGCAGTTAAACACATATCATGGTAAATAGGCAGGATAAAAGAATAAACCAATAACAATATTTGCAGGGGATGACTTAAGGACTACCATACAAAACAAAGGTTAGCATGGCATGAAATGAGCAAACAAAATATGGGTCAATGCCCTTGATGGGCTTCTATTGCTAGACCTATCTTATTCGTTGGTTCCCAAACTTCCTCAAAAGAAGGCTCCGTACACCATGGGATTTACCAGGGGGGTTTAAAAGGACGAGCCTTAAAAGAACCTCAAGCTTGAGTGAGGAGTCCGAGGCCCCATTGCGGATAATGATCAACGCGTTGGGGACCATACTGAACCTTGCTAACCTAAATTGTGATAAACTCGGGTATAAGGTTATGCATGAATACAACAGGTAGGGAAAGCAGTAAATCATAACTATCATGGCATGTTTTCGCATTTACAGTATAAAAGAACAAATATGATGGCAATTAAAGTAAACAAATCACAATTGAAAATTATAGTTATTATGGCAGTTAAAGTGTATCAATAAATCCTAATCAGTTAAATATATACAAAAATAAAATAACCTCTTATTCCTAATAAAATAACCTCCTATTCCTATGCTAGATTTAACTCTCTAAAGTTTGTACAGATCCCCAACAGAGTCGCCAACTGTCATCACTGGTTTTCGTCCGGACCCATTTGGGGTGGGCTTAAACTAAACCAATGGTGAGAAATTTAGAGTCGCCACCAACTATTTTCGGGCTACAGTTGGATACCCTCTACTTTGAGTAGTCTAATGTGTGGTATGCGTTATCAGAGAAGGATTCGGGAGTTGGTTACGTGTAGGGAAGGATTAACACCCATACAGCGCCCTTTCGGTATATATTTGGAAGAGGAGGTTTCCTATTTGTTTTTACTGCTGTGATTGGGTTGGGTTTCCTAGAAAGTCTATGCTTTTTAGTTAGCTAAGTTATTTGTTAAAGTTATGGTTAAAATTG
Organism: Taxillus chinensis; assembly: GCA_023512835.1. Lineage (NCBI taxonomy): Eukaryota > Viridiplantae > Streptophyta > Magnoliopsida > Santalales > Loranthaceae > Taxillus > Taxillus chinensis. The sequence continues at coordinate 45,581,616 of CM042090.1, forward strand.
ATTTATCTTAAATTTCTAAAGGGAATCCTAAAAGTTTTGGTTTTTTGCTTGAATTGAAAAATGAAATCTTTTTGGTTTTTTTTGTTTTTGTTTTGTTTTTGTTTGTTTTTTGTTTTGGAAATTGAAGTCCTAATTTTTTGGTTTTTGGTTTGAAAACATGAAAACGTTTTTTGTTTTTGTTTTGTTTTGTTTTTGGAAAACACATTTTTTGACAGAATTGAAACTAAATCTACACATGCATATTTGGGTTTTTGACTATGGTACACATACCAAAATAAATGTGAAATGTGTGCATGTGGCATTCACAAAAAAAATGACAAAAATTAAAACCACTCTCTTTTTTCTTTTTTCTTTTTTTTTTTTTTTTTTCTTTTTCTTTTCTTTTTCATCTCTCCTTTTTTTGTCTCTCTTTGCTCTTTTTTTTACTATTCTTTACATATTACAATATACAACATATACAAAAAAGGGAAATACAAAGAAAATATAACAGATACAAACAACATAAAAAGGTAAATACAAGAAAAATACAATACATACCAACAATAGAAAAAAGAAAAAACAATACAGGAAAATACTAAGAATTACATCAAATAGAAATAAAAATAAGCTAAAAAGTAATAAAGAAACAAATACAAAATAATTGAACCAACTTTGGCTTGGATGAGGCTTCAACACGGGGCTTCTGTCCGTGCCAATAACCGCCTTTTCACAAATAGAACCAACAAATCTAGCAGCGAGACTTGTGAAAAAGGTTTCCTGGTATTTGGAGGCTGGAGTGATATTTTTGTTTTGGGGTTAAGATTTTTTTTGGAGCTGGCAATAAGCAAAGTGGGCGTGATGATGGTCCCTTGGAGCCTAAAGGGGGGGGGGGGTGAATAGGCTCTTATTCGAACTCTTTCTTTTCTCTCAAGACACAAAGACTTATCTAGTTTAAGTGATAATATCACTGCGGAAGATAACCAGGATAGTGGAAGTATTTTGTTTTATTATCACAAAGTGATTACAACAAAATAGAAGCAAACACTCTCTTACACTCTGTTTACAACTTTGAATTCACACACTAGCCAAGTGCCTTTTCTATATTTTTGCACTTCTTCGCTCTAGCTCACTCTTTTTACATGAAGTATAAGTATGAATATTTATACAAAACATTCCTAAGAGACAACCTTGGAACTTGAAGTTCCGGAATGCGTTCCGCACTAACTATCCCTCGTGTCTATCCGCCTTGACTGCTGCGGATTGTGGAGCTCAAGATCTTGGATTTGAAGAGTATAAGTGTCTTTGTGAGTTCCGAGATACAATTAAGGTTGTGTCCACATATCCGGATGATCCACGTGTAAGATTCTTCTTGTTCTAAATGCATTCGTCTTACATCGGGACAGCACGAGCTGATAACTTTAAATGCGGTTTCATTGGAGCAGTGTCTTCTTGGTCCGGTGTAATTTTCCTTACTCCGTAGTTAATAAAGCTCGGAACCTTACTCCGTGTCAGTGGTTGCTTACTCCGCATGTAAGTTCCTTACTCCGTATGTAAGTTCCTTACTCCGTGTGTAAGTTCCTTACTCCGTGTGTAAGTTCCTTACTCCGTATGTAAGTTCCTTACTCCGGGCGAGTAATAAGTCCGGATTCCTTACTCCGCATCTATTTTCCTTACTCCGCACTTATTTTCCTTACTCCGCACTTATCCTTACTCCGCACTTATTGTTACTTGGTTATTTACCAAGTGTTTGACGACACTAACTCTTGTCCGGATCAGGATTATGTATCCTGTCCTTAGCTTTGCTCTCACGAGTGCATCTTTGGATTAGTGACATACCTTCTGCAATGATCAAATAAACACAAAAGATCTCAGATCAAATTACATAAGGCTTTAACGGCATTATCCAAATTCTGGGTTTGATCCAACACGTGAGAAACAGGGGAATGAAAAAGAATTGGGTTTTTGTTTTTTTATTTTTGTGATGGAAACGTAAGAAAAAAAGGGCAAACTGGAGTTGTTTTTTTGTGTTTTTCTTTTGCTGGGAAAAAGAGAGCTGAAACGAAATAATAGGGAAAGAAGAGTTGGAAAGGATGGGCAATTTTGGTTTTCAGAATGGCAGAAAGCTATCCAGGCGTTCTCTTTTTTTTTTTGGGTTTAGGGAGCTGGGTGTGAAAATGGCAGAAGAGCTTTTCGTTCTTTTTTCTTTTTGTAGAACGTCCTCTCTCTTTTAATCGCATGGACAAAAGGCTGGATTTAAAGGGGTTGGTTGCATCTCATTAATTGTTGCATTTAATGCTTTGTCGGGTGTATTATTAATCCAGTATTATTAATTTCCAGATTCTATCCTTTGTCGGGTGGACTGTCAACCTATGATTGCCTTTTTTGGTTTTTTATTGACACATGTGACTAACAAGCATTGTAAAGCATCTTTGACAAAATGGCTAGCTAATAAAACACGTCCCGTGAGCAATCAGTGAGAGAGCCAGTGAGAGAGCCAGCGAGAGAGGCCAAATAGCGAAGGTCAAAGGCCAATGGGTCAGAGTGTCGGCAGGTCGAAGTGCCGGCAGGGTCGAAGGTCGGTGGGTCGAAGGTCAACGGTCAACGGGTCGAAGGGCTAAGGGTCGAAGGTCAATGGTCAACAGGTCAAAGGGTCGAAGGTTAACCCTCGAAGGTCAAGGGTTGTAGGTCAACCCTCGAAGGTCAATCCTCGAAGATCAAAGGTCGTAGGTCACGAACCGAAGTCAACGGTCGAAGTTAATGGTCAAAGACTCACAGGCTCCGAGGCTTTGAGGCTTCAAGTCAAGTTTTTTTTAATTACCCTTTTACGCCCACCTAAAATGTCAAAACGGTTGACCTTTTGAAGATTGTTTGGTAAGACCCGTATTTGCCTAAATAGATGTTTTGGAGAATTTCACATAGTCACTTTTCTGGGCAGTTTGACCAAGGGCATTGACCGTCTTTTGGCAAGTTTGACTTTTTCCAACCAAAGTTGTTTTGGCCATAACTTCTTCGTTTTTTTATCAAAATTGAGCTCAGTCATGTGCGTTAATCTCCAAATTTCCTCCTCTATCATTTGGTGTTGGTCTTGGGGTACTTTCGGGGCTTGTAACAGAGGTTATTAATTTCGGACTTCCCTGCTTGTGTCAATGTATCCATCTTGGGCAAATTGGGGCTAACATTAATGCCAAACCATTCCTTGGTAGTGGGGAATCCTTGAGGACCTGTTCAACAAGGTATATGGCATTGGTAGACAATTACATACAAATGGGTTTAGTATGTTCAACCCGGACAAGATGGGGTCTAACAAAGGGTATCCAACTGTACCCCAAAAACATTTGGTGGTGACTCTAAATTTCTCACCATTGGTTTAGTTTGAGCCCACCCTGAATGGGCCCAAATGAACACTAGTGATGACAGCGGTGATGAGGTTCCAAAAGGAACAACCGCCGAGATTTAAGGGAGAGGTAGATCCAGTGGTGGCTGAGCACTGGTTGAGGTAGATTGAGCATGTGTTTTCCTTTCTCTTTACCCTAGGAGGAGGATAAGGTGAGGTTGGCCATTTGGCAACTAGAGGGGAATGCCTTGAAGTGGTGGTAGAGTGTAGCAGGAAATCGTGCAGTGCAGTTCATGTTGTAGAAGGAGTTCTTACAGCTCTTCCATGATGAGTTCTTCCCCGAGTCATTGAGGTGGCAAAAGATGGAGGAATTTGGCAGCTTGAGGTAGGGATCAAGGACAGTGCCCGAGTATGAGCGGGAGTTTTGGAGCTTGAGTAGATTTGCTTCCGAGACTGTGGCAAGGGAGGACCTGAAGGCCCACAAGTTCACCTTGGGTCTCCGGCCAGCCCTTAGGCAGAGGGTGGCGATACTGCAGTTGAGGACCTATATTGAGGTTGTTGAGATAGCTCGTATTGCTGAGAAGGAGCTGGATGATGGGAGGCAGGCCCATCAAGGTCATCAGTTGCAGGGTGGATCTGATCGGGATTCAGCGTCCAAGAGGCCCAAGACCGAGGAGGGAGGTAGCGGTTCCTTCCGCGGCGAGGGGTCAACCATTAGTGAACCCAGGGAGGTCCAGCTTTGGCGGCAGCAAATAGGGAGGTTCAGCAGGAGGTCTCCTTAGCGGTTATCATTGCTGTGGGGAGCAAGGCCACTTCAAGAGGGAGTGTCCCAAGAAGGACTGGCGATGCAAAAGCTATGGATGAGAGGGCCATTTGAGCCAGGTTTGCAGGAGTGGCAATAGGGGAGTAGGAGGCATGACATCCAGCATGAGGAGTGATGCCAGTTTTCGGACACTAGCAGAGAGACCAGCTCGTCAGTGGCAGGCTAATCAGGCAAGATCCAGCCAATCCCGACCCCAAGGGACGCCGGAGCGACAATGAGATCGACCTGGAGGCAATCATGGCGAGAACCGTCCGGTGAGTGAGCCGACCAGGTGGCACGGGCTAGGGGGGAGGGTGTTTGCGGCGAATGTGACACCTCAGGAGGAGGCTGAGCTACCACCTCCACCAGCGGAGGGTGGGGCAAGACCATCGGTGGTTAAAGGTACCCTTTTGATCTCTCGTATGCTTGTTTCAGTTCTCTTTGATAAGGGTGCATCTTGTTCATTTGTTGCTGAGCTTGTTATTGATGGCTTGGGATTAGAATGTGTTGAGGCAGAAAGGCCCCTAGTTGCTGAGTCACCAGTGGGAGGTAAGATTGTGGTATGGCGTGTTTGTCGTGGTTGTGTGCTAACCATTAGGGATGTAGAGCTTAGTTTTGACTTGCATGTGATGCCATTGCGGACGTTTGACCTGATCTTGGGTATGGATTGGCTTATGACTTTTCAAGCCAAGATAGATTGTTATCAGTACCGTGTATCATTCATGTCACCTGCAGGTACTCCTTGTACCATACAGGGGGAGTGGGATTATGAGGCAAGTTGGGCTGGGCCAGTGTTGGACCAGTAGGGTGCCATTACCCATAGGTTGGCAGCCCTAACCTTTGTGGAGGAAGGGAAAGTGGGAAAGAGGGTGTGGCCAACGGTTGTTGACCGGTTTCAGGAGGTCTTTCCTGAGGAGTTGAGGAGGTTACCACCTAAGAGGAGTGTGGAGTTCACCATTGAGTTGGTACCGAGGACTGGTCCTATTTCCCAATTGGCATATCGTATGGGACCAACTGAGTTGAGGGAGCTTCAGAGGCAAATAGAGGAGTTGATGAACCATGGGTATATCAGGCTGAGTACATTACCCTATGGTGCTCCGGTGCTCTTTCCAAAGAAGGTGGATGGCACACTTCGTCTTTGCATTGACTATAGGAAGCTAAATTCGGTGACTGTGAAGAATAAGTATCCATTGCCTCGGATAGATGACTTGTTTGACCAATTGAGTGAGGCCCAGTGGTTTTCAAAGATGATTTGCGGTCAGGGTACCACCAGTTGAGGGTTAGAGATGAGGACATCCCTAAGAGTGCTTTATGGTGCCAGTATGGGCATTATAAGTGGGTAGTGATGCCTTTTGGACTCACTAATGCACCAGCAGTGTTCATGCATCTGATGAATCAGCTTTTTGCTCCTTACATGGATTCTTTCATGGTGGTGTTTATTGATGATATTTTGGTGTATTCCAAGACTGAGAGGGAGCATGTGGAACATTTGGCAACAGTGTTGCAAGCCTTGAGGGACCAACAGTTGTATGCTAAGTTTAGGAAATGTGAGTTTTGGATATAGGAGGTTCATTTTCTTGGTCATATAGTGTCGGCTAGGGGTGTTAGGGTCAACCCAGCTAAGATTGAGGCTGTGTCATCGTGAGAGAGGCCAACCAATGTTTTTGAGGTTCATTTTCTTGGTCATGTAGTGTCAGCTAGGGGTGTTAGGGTGGACCCAGCTAAGATTGAGGTTGTGTCATCGTGGGAGAGGCCAACCAATGTTTTTGAGGTTCGTAGTTTTCTTGGCCTGGCAGGGTATGACAGCGTTGACCCGGAAGGGAGTGAAGTTTAAGTGGACAGACAAGTGTCAGCAGGTGTTTGAGGCTCTCAAAACCCGTTTGACCACTGCACCTGTGTTGAAGTTACCTAGGGAGGACGTTCCATATGAGGTTTATTGTGATGCATCCAGGATTGGTTTGGATGTGTTCTTATACAGGAGCACAGTGTGGTAGCTTATGGGTCGAGGCAGTTGAAACCACATAAGTAGAATTACCCTACCCATGATCTTGAGTTGGCGGCTGTTATATTTGCTTTGAAGAGTTGGCAGCATTACCTTTTGGGGGGAGAAATTTGTGGTGTTCTCGGACCACAAGAGCCTTGATATATTTTTATTCGAGTGACTTGAATTTAAGGTAGAAGAGGTGGGTGGAGTATTTGTAGACCTTTGACTTTACTCTTGCCTATACCTCGGGCAAGGGTAATGTTGTGGCTGACGCGTTGAGCAGGAAAGGAAAGGCTAAGGTTGCAGTGAGATAGTGGAAACTGATGGAGCAGTTGGCGATGTTGCAGCCTATTGCCCGTAATGGTAGGATAGTTTTGAGCCTCATTATTGTTGTGCCTGAGCTCTACTAGCGCGTCCGGGAGGGCCAGTTGGGTGATATAGAGTGTGAGGTTTTCCATTCCTGTATCGAGGCTGGCGAGCTATCTGAGGATTGGACAGAAGGGCCTGAGCATGAGTCATCTTTTCAAGGGCGGATAGTAGTGGCTTCTTCTCTCCAGGATGCGGTGATGAGGGATTTTCACTAGTCTAGGGTCGTTGTGCATCCATGGGGTACGAAGATGTACCATGCACTTTGGGGGCATTTTTGGTGGCTTGGGATGAAACGTGATGTGGCAGCATTTGTTGTGATGTGCCTCACTTGTCAGCAGGTGAAAGCTAAGCATCGGCGACCCGATGGGTATGTTACAACCGTTGCCAGTGGCAAAGTGGAAGTGAGACCACATAGTGATGGATTTTGTGATTGGCCTTCCGCCCACTATTGGGAGGAAAGACATGATATGGGTGATTATGGATCGGCTAACAAAGTCAGCCCATTTCCTTGTCGTTCGAGAGTGGGATTCCATTGGGGCATTGAGTCAGCTTTATGTGAACGAGATTGTGAGATTGTATGGGGTACCATCATCAATTGTGTCCGACAGAGATTCACAGTTCACTTTTCATTTTTGGTTAGGCTTGCAGGAGCCTATGGGGACAAAGCTTAGCACGAGTATAGCTTTTCACCCTGAAACTAATGGTTAGACAGAGAGGACAAATTAGATATTGGAGGACATGTTGCGGGCTTGTGTACTAGATTTTGGGGGTTCGTGGGCAACTCACCTTCCTTTAGTGGAGTTTGCCTACAACAACAATTATCAGGCGTCCATTGGGATAGTTCCTTTTGAGGCATTGTATGGGAGGCCGTGTTGATCATCCTTGTGTTGGACTGAGGTGGGGGAAGCAGCTCTTTTGGGACCACAGTTGGTTACCGAGACGGTCAAGTTGATTCATCAATGCTTGTTGTCAACTTAGAGTCGATAGAAATCTTATGTAGATCAGCGGCGACGACCTTTGGAGTTTTCCATAGGAAATCATGTGTTTCTCCATGTTTCTCCCCGACGTGGACATTGGCGATTTAGGCGAGGTTCCAAGCTATCTCCACGGTTTATTGGTCCTTTTGAGGTTATGGCTCGTGTGGGGACAGTGGCCTACTGGTTAGCATTGCCACTATGGTTGAGTCCAGTGCATAATGTGTTCCATGTGTCCCAGTTAAGGAAGTATCATCTTGACCCAACTCATGTGATTGATTGGGGGACATTGGATATTGAGGATGACATGTCCATTGTTAAGGTTCCTATCCGGATATTGGATCGACGGGAGAAGCTTTTGCGTGGTTATACTATTCCATTGGTTCGCATGTTGTGGTAGCACCGTGGCATTGAGGAGGAGACATGGGAACATGAGTCCATGATGCGTGAGCAGCACCTGGAGTTGTTCGAGGATGAACAATCTTGAGGGTGGAAGGTGGCTATTGGCCAAGAGATTGTTAGCCAAGAGATTGTGATTTCCTATGCTTGTTGTTCATGACGTGTTGTTTATTGTCCTTTTTAGACATGAGGATATGTGTTATATGTACTGTTTGATGGTGATTGGATATGCTATCCAATTTCATTGTGGTGGAAACATGTGTGCTTTGTTGAGTTTGTGATGTGATAGGGATGTGATGATCCATTGGTGTGTTGTGACTTGCGATTTTGCATAATGGGTTGCATGTGTGTTATTCCTCACAGTTCTAGTTAGTATGTAGTTTCTTTTCGATGATGAAAAGTCTTAAGAGGGAGAAGATGTAATGACCTGTGTTTAGGGATGTGAAGAGTTAGTCATAGTTATGCCTTTTGAGTAACAATTGTCAGGTTTTTGGGAGATTTCTTCTCATACACATTAGCTAAAACACTTTGTATATGGATGAGGAAGCATGAGGCAAGAGATGAGCTTAAGAGGGAGCATTTAGAGGTTGCACGTGACAATGGCCTTTGTCACGTACAGTGATATTTTTGCATGGGAGCCTTCCAAACAAAGTTCTAAAGCTAGTGGCAAAATCCTAGGCCATTTGGAGGTTGCACATGACAATGGCCTTTGTCATGTGCAACCATGTTTTTGCACCATCTCCTTCGTTTTGTTATGCTGATAATCTTTCCCCAAAGGATCATGTTCAAATTTTGAGTATTTTGTCCTGTGTGGAAGCGGGAAGGTTAAAACATGTTTCACTTATCAAAACTACGTCGTTTTGATAAGTGCTGGATGCTAGGTGATTAGGTCAAGTGTTGTGTATTTAAAAGGAGATTTCTTTTTAGGGTTCATTCTCAGCTGCTGCAGAGAGAGAGAGAGAGAGAGAGAGAGAGAGAGAGAGAGAGAGAGAGAGAGAACCCTCTCCTGATCGTTGTTGTTGTGTTCGTGTAGGTAGACGGCATCTAGCGTGGGAGCAATTGCAAAAAGGGTCTTTTCGAGGTAGGGATTCTATCCTTTCTTGAACCTCTTCTAGGGTTAGGTCTTGTGGTAAACGAATTGTAGATGATTTATGTTTATATATATATATATATGTAAATTCATATAAGTATTATTTCCTATATGAATGTTGGCCTTCAATGGCAAGTTATGTTTGGGTATGTCGAGGAGTTCGGGGTCTAGGCATTTCGGATTCGTTCTCATGGCAGTGGACCTTGGAGGCCGCTGGGGTGTTTACGCTATTCGTTCAGTGGTTGGGTTCATTAGGGTTAGTTCCGCGATAGGGCCTCGTGGGGAAACCTTAGGGTTTCCGAGAGAGTTATGTTTGAGAACATAATATGTGGATATGAAATTATGGTTTGAGTGATGGTTGTTGAATACATGTGCTATTTGATGTAATGTGAATGTATATTAATGTGTTGTGCTTGAAAGTGTGCTATGTGGAATTGTGGGACTCTGTGTGGTTGTGGTAGCTACGTGACTGTCGTAGCCTGTGTGGTTGTGGATGTTGGAGCCTGTGTGGCCGTGGCTGTGATTGTGCCTGTTTGTGTGGTGTGCCTTGTTTATTATAAACACTAATTGTTACCTGTTTATATATTATTGCCATGACACTGCACTTGTACACGTCCTTATGTAGATGTTAGGAGCATGAGATGGGTTGGGGAGACATGATCCCTACTGAGCTGTGTTGCTCACCCCTCCTGGTGTGTCTTGTTTGTTTTCAGGAACCTACAAGTGTTAGGTGGAACACTAAGGTGGAAGACTGCATTCTTTGTTTGCTATTTTTCTTTCTTTTTGTTATTTTGTGGGAAATAATGTAACCCCTATGGGAGAGACGATGTAAAAGGTTTTCTTTAAATAAATAAAGAGATGTGGTTTGGTTTGTAAACATTTATTGTGGTTGATTGTGTTGTACTGTGTGTATTATCTATCCTAACCCCATATCCACCGCATGGGTAAAAGGGATTCACGAACTGGCTTCATCGGGTTAGAAATTCGAGGCATGACAAATACTAATTACAAATTTAACTCGAAATTTGTAACTTAGTTAAAATTTTTATTAAAATTCAAACTTTGAGACACTGATCGACCCTATTGACTACAAATTTGACTTGAAATATGTGTTTTAGTTAATAATTTTATTAAAATCAAAACATCAAGGCACCGACTAGCCAAATTTGGCTAGCTGGTGTACTGAAGTTTGAAATGTTAACAAAGTTTGTAGCGAAACATAGATTTTAAGTACAATTTATAACTAATATCAATCTATATACGAAAATTTATTGAAACATTAAACTATTCTACTACTAATACTCTAAGAGTGCGAATTAAAATTTTATAAAAATATTCAATAAATTATTGTGTATGTGTTAAAGGATAAATAATTATTTTTTTAAAAAATATTTTTTGAATAAAATTTTAGTTAAAGTATATTGAGGTGAATGCATAAGAGTATTTACTGTAGTATTTTTAAAATTAACATTTCAAAATAATTAAAATATTTGTTTTGTTATTTAAGGACTTGAACACACTTTTTAGCTTTTATGTATTAATAATATATTTTTATTATTTAATTAAAAATATTATTTTTAAATACTTATTTATTATTTATTTAAGGAAGAAAAATTTAAAAGGAGAAAGAAATTTTAAAAAAGTAAAAATGAGAAAATATAATTATTTAAAGGGTAAAAAACATATAGTAATTATTTAATTTGAATAAATATTATTTATAATTTTAAATTTGTTTGTTAAAATAAAAAGACTAAAAAGTAATATTTTAAATATTTTTATTAAATTGACTTTTAAAATTAATAAAAAATTAATATTAAAGATGTTGTAATTTAAAACTTTGTTTTTTTCTAGTAATATTGATAATTTGATCATTTTAAAAAATTAGACAATAAATAATCGTTGCATTTAATTTTCGTAAAATTAAATTTAACCAGAAAGCGTACCCATCTTGGTCTTTTCCCCTAAGCATGAAAATAAAGAGAGCCGATCGTTTCTGGTGTAGTCTAAGCAGTCCCTCCTAACCCACACCTGGGAAGATAAGCGCGTGCCGCGCGTGCATTACCATCTTCACCCCACACTTCCTCAATCTGCTACCCCACCCACCCCCGATGCTCGAACCAGTCTCTCCCCTCAGAGAGAGAGAGGGAGAGAGAGAGAGAGAGAGCATAACCCAAGTTCTTGAACATGGCGGTCGTTCAATGTTCCATCTCACCCACGCCCTCTCTCCCTCGTCCATCCCCAAACCTCCTCTCCCCAGCTCCCCAACGTATCGCCGTCTCCATCCGCGCCCCTCCATCGCCGTTCACTTCCATATCATCCCTCACGCGCCGCCCTTCCTCGACCGTAATAGCCTCCGTCAGCGGCGGCAGGGGTGGAATCCCTGCCGGAGGAGGTGGCGGCGGCGGAGGAGGAGGTGGAGGAGACGGAAACGGAGACGGAGGCGCCGGCGACCGGAACAAGGAGGAAGTGGTTCTTGCCCTGGCGGCAGTTGGGAAGTCTCTGGGCAGTCTTCCCAAGGACCTGGCGGCAGCGGCGGAGGCGGGGAGGATTCCGGGGGAGATCGTTCATCGCTACTTCGAGCTCGAAAAGTCGACGGTTTTCCGGTGGCTGCTTGGGTTCGGCGGGTTCAAGGAACGGTTGCTGGCAGATGATTTGTTCTTGGCCAAAGTAGCCATGGAGTGTGGCGTTGGGATCTTCACCAAGGTTTGCGTTTGTTTATATATACAGGATTTGTGCTTAAATTTTGCACTACCTTTCCACATAAAAGTTATTTTAAAAAGTCTAGTGTTTGAGTTTATTAATTTTTCCTGTCATTTTGTTTTGTTTTTTGTTATGTTTTGTTTTGGTAATCCCAGACTGCTGCAGAATATGAACGGCGTAGAGAAAACTTTACCAAGGAGCTGGATTTTGTTTGCGCTGATGTGGTATGTTTTTTTTTTGTTAATAATTTTTTTAATGATTGGTTTAGGCAAAATGTAGGTTAAGATTGAGGACCTAGGCTTGCTCTAATGGACGAGGCTTCACCTTTCCCTGCAGGAGCAACGTCCTAGTCCCATGTGTATTGCGTTTGTGATTTTTTACCAAACTGCTCCAATTATGTCATAATAGTTCTGAAAAACTTAAAGGTGGTTAGGCATTAGCAGCTTTATAATAGGCCTGTAAATGAGAAAAATAATTGAGTCAAGCTCGAGCCGAGCTTTGAAATCACTAGCTCGGCTCGGCTCATTAAACATTTGATGGGCCAGAATGTATCACTCCATCAACCTATATTCAAGAAATAAGTATATAAGTATATTAGTATAATTAATTACTAAATAATCATTGGTCTATAATTAAGTGAATATAATAATTAAGGCTATTGCATTAGTTTCTATACCTGGTCATGGAGAGGGAAGCGATGGTGAGATACGAAGCTGTGTACGATGTCATGAGAAGGCCTATAAATGACCACATCCCATAGTTATTGAAGGATAGGATGAAAACTATGTCATATTGTCATTTAAATTAGTATATTAATTTATGCTTAGTACATCTGAAGAATGAAAGCCTACCTGGTGAAGAAAAACAACAGACTTACGATGAGTGTTTAAAACTAAACTGGAGAAAAAACAAAATAAATCAAGCAAATTTATTACAAAACACATCCACAAAAAGCAGAGTTCCTGGTGAGTCTGGAATTAAAACCATCTTTTAATGTGGACAACTAATAGTGTGGTCCACACAAGAAAAAAACCAGAACAGAACAGAGGATGCAGCAGGCAGTATAAAAACTTCCTAAACCTGCAGAGAAAATCCAGAACAAAAAAAAACTGTGAATGCATAATAGGAAAAAAAACTCTGGAATTAGATCTTACTAGCCCTCCGCCATGAGTATAGAATAGAAGGAAAAAATGCAGCCATAAATTTTTATGGAATTTATGAAATATATGCAGCATTATAGAATACAATGAATAGATGCAACAATATAGAATATAGCTGGGAATATATTCCATACACTTTTATGGAAAATATGCAGCATCAGTATAGAAAAAATCCAGAACAAAGGGGAAAAAACCAGAACAAAACTGAAAATGCAGCAGCAGCATAAAAGCTCCCTGAACGTGTAGAGAGAATATGGGTTTGCTATAGTCCAAGGAGTCGGGAGCTTGTTATTCCCAATGTGAGTTGTTGAGAGTTGGCATAGCTGATTGTGTTGTCATTGTTGTCAACCGCAGTGCTATCAGTCACAGTTCTTGTTGTGATTGCACCATATGAAAGAAAGAGGAGGTCTAGAGAATCAGATATTATGACGTGTAAAAATAGTGTTTTAATGATGTTTAGAGCTATAATCAATATTGTGTGCAGAAGGCATTATTGATTTACAGTTTATGGGGGACTCACTAGAGAAATTTGAGCCAATTTGGCTCTGCCCGTGACAATGTCCATGTTATGTACAAAGACAATTCTTGTCCGATTGTTCTGAAATTTTGAGGACATGTTTATGGCCTAATTTTGAGCCAATTTGGCTCTGCCCGTGACAATGCCCATGTCACATACAAAGGCAATTCTTGTCGGATTGCTCTGGAATTTTAAGGACATGTTTATGACATAATTTGGAGCAACTTTTGTTCTGCACTTGACAAAGTTTGAGACCTTCTTCTAGGTCAAAATAGCCACCTAAACTGATATCGTGTGCAAACTGGATGATGTGTGCAGGTTTCTTTTGAGCTTAGAATTTCACCAAATTTTAGGGGTGGATAGAGGACTTAAGGATCTACAACTTTGCTTTTGACCTCAAGTGAATTTGAGCTTTGTGGAGAAAATTATGGTCAACATACCGACATCAGCACATGCAGATCAGAGTTCACCAGGTGTATGGCTAAGATTTGTTGATTAAGGTGAGCACCGTGAGCTTGATCCAATGGTTAAGATCAGATCTAATGGCTAATATTATATTCAAGAATAGATCAATGGTGGAGATTTGGCTGCTGGATTAGGTTAAGAGAGAGGCTTTAACCTAGATCGAAGGGTGGATATTAACTCAGAGAAAGAGATCAATGGCCAGGAGCTGGTTGCTGATTATATGGGAGGAGATTAGGATTATATGGTGATATATACACCAGAATTTCGTCCTAACCAAAGAGGGTGATAAGAGAGATAGCTCCAGAGCAATTTTATTGATTATATTTGAGAAAAAGAGAGCTATATTAATTGTGATTCAACTGAAGATCAAAATCCAATCACAAAGAGCGTGTTCTGATCATTCAAGATGTCAGAAGGAAGAGTCCTAGCATTAAAGGGTTAGTCTACAACAACAAGAGTTTCTTATTTAGATTTCTCACAGGTTGGTAATCAAAATCAACTTGTATTTTGGTTGTTTAAGCTGTGGAATTTGAGAAATCAATTTGTCATGATTGTAAGGCTGGAATCAGTGTGATTCAGTCATTGTTTTGATTGTGAGAAGATTGTAATTGGGTAGTGAACCCAAGGGCAGAGACCCTAAACTTGTATTGAGGCAGTGAGCCTTGGGTAGTAGTGCGCTATCTTAAATCGCATAGTGGAGATTCTGTGGTTAGCAAATTGCTAATCATGCCTGGACGTAGCTCTACTCATTGTAGGGTGAACCACGTAATTGTTGTGTACTTTGTCTTTGTTGTTTCTTTTTATTTGGCATACAAACATAGAAATTGAGTTGACTATAGAGATCATTAGGGGTAAATAAGAAAAGGAGTAAAAATTAAATTAATACACTGATTCACCCCCCTCTCAGTGCGTGTCTGGGAATTTCAGAACTCTCAAACCATTGTACACGCATCCTACAAATAACATTCATTTAGATGTAGTGCCAGACTATCACGGGCAAAAAAAAAAAAAACACAACCAAGCACTGAATATTTTCCAATTACCTCAATGAGGAAATATCCAGATGGATCAGAGGCCCCAGCTTTCAGCATAATCTTATCTGTCATACAATAGATCATGTCCCTCTGTCAATGTTTGTCACCCCCAGACCAAGAACACTTGGCTCTAAAAAAATCAACAAAAACAAGTTGCACTAGAAGCAAAGCAGTATATAGAGAAAAACAAAGATTCAGCAAAAAAACAAATCTAGATTTATTAATTAAGGAACAAACACCGGCCAAAACAATAATAATCTATATAATTTCTACACCATATGTATATATGAAATGCTCAAGCAAATGGATAAGTGGCAGGATAGTTATTAAACATCACATGAAAGTGCAAACACATAGGTGACCAAAAAGAACAGGTTAAAAGGAAACATAGCATACCTTCCTCATTAATGCCCCTTTTTTATGCCAAACCTCCACACGAAGAACAAGCTCAGGGTAAGACATTGTCATGTGGCCTCGAACGTTTGACGACTTCACCTACAAATGCAATTAGACAGAAACATGGTTTAGGTATGGAGCATCTGACAATATGGACAAGCTAGAGTTAGATATGAAATGCTGTTCCTTAACACAAATCAGGTGATCAAGCATATGGAAGCAAGCCTTAAATAACAAGAGATTTCAGAGTATCTGCTACTTTATCTAACATATCAAAATCTTATACATCCAAGTCACATTAAATAATCCATTTTACAGCAGTATTTGGTATAAGAATATCATCACAGCACAATCATGGAAACATGTGGGACACTCATCTCATCATCCCATATCTGCCCTTGCCCGATATAATATAACATTAAAGGCAATAAATTTATAACACTAAAATAGAATCGATTATAAAGGGTAAAAAACCTGCATGAACTGTAGCAATAGGCAAAATTACACAGAATGAAATCATTTAAATATAAATGAGCGTTTAAGGACATCTAAGATGGGCATACATGATACATTACATTACAGAAGGTGTCAAGAATATGACCAGTAGATCTAAGCATACCATTGTCAATAATATCATCGGTAGATATTATTACTCGTTAAGCTCACTAGTAGATCTAAACACATCGAGTCTATCTAAACACACAAGTATATCAAAATATCACGAGTAGATCTAAACACAGAATAAAACACGTATAAAAGTTCACCACAAAACCCTTTCTTAATAAATAAAATGAATAACTACATAAAACATTAACAACTAGACATGCAAGTGGTGCTGTGGGAGTACCCATGGGTGGTAGGAGCAACTACAGGCGATGGGAGTAACACCAGAGCTGCGGATCTAGACAGCGACAGGGCTCTGGTCCTCTGGATTGAGATGTAGCAGGCAGTGACAAGACTACAGTGGAAGGTATCAAACGCTGGCTGTGTTGTACTAGAAAAGGGTTGGAGCCTGAAGTTGGTGGAGTGTTGTCCAGAGTGGACTGGAGACTGGAGAGGAGAGATCGAGAGAGGCAGTGATGTTGAAACGATGAAATTAGGAGGGATAGATATTCGATTGATGGCGTTGTACTAGAGAAGGGTTGGAGAGGAGCTTGGGGTCATTGGAGTGTTGTAACAGAGTGAAAGGGGAATCGTTGATGAGTGATGGCGTCGTGAATGGAAAGGGAAAAACATAACATGAGATAATGAGACTTATATACGAAGACCTAAATCTATAATATATTATATTTTTTACATATATTTTTATATTATATAAGTATAATAATAAAAATTATTTAATACTTTAGTTACATAAAATTACATATATTATATATTAATTTTTAAACGAGCTATACGAGCTTTAAATAAATTTGATCTAAACGAGTTGAACCGATAAGCTCTCGTCGAGCTTAATCGAGTGAGCCGGGTATGTGTTGTCAAATATTCGAGCGAGTCTCAATAGTAATGATCGAGCTTCAGTGGTAATAAATTCGAGCTCGATTTGGGCTTAGAGTCGAATGGGTATCGAACGAGCTTTCAAGTGTGTCAGCTCATTTATGAGTCTACTTTATATTGACATTATACTTCAAACTTATTCATAAAAGATTATGTCACATATAACAAAAAGTGTCAATTGAGTAATTTTAATTGTTAAACAGAAGCCACAATGGTCTGAAATTGGGTGTTGGATATTTTTGAAGTTTCATATTATTACCTTTTGACTAAAGGTCATATATCTTTGGATGTTTATGTGGCAGGTAATGGCCATAGTTGCAGATTTTATGCTGGTCTGGCTTCCTGCCCCTACTGTATCTCTTCGAACAGCTCCCGCAGTTACTGCTGGACGTCTGGCTAAGTTCTTTTTCAGCTGTCCAGATAATGCTTTTCAGGTTTTATTTACATATATAAGGGAATAAATTTAAACTACATACATTATCAGTATCACATATCCTGCTAATTCTGCAGGTGGCTTTGGCTGGGACATCTTACTCAGTCATTCAAAGAATAGGTGCAATTGTGGTATGACGTCTATATTCTGATAAATTCTAGTTTCTTTCATTCAATATATATATATATATGTATATATAGAAGTTGTCTATAATATGAAAATTTGTCTGCAGCGCAATGGGGCCAAGCTATTCCTGGTTGGGACCGGTGCATCTCTGGTACCTTCATTTCTTAGACTTTGAAGTTGCTAGATTTAGCTTTGCTCTTCTGTTCTTTTCTGAATTTGTTAACCCCTAAAAAATTGCCGTGACATTTGTGTGTTCCAATGCCTACATATTGTCTTGAACAATTTCCTCGAGAAAAAAGAGAGAATTTTCTTGGTTTCCCTGCATGCATAACTTTATCTTGTTGCTCTCTGTCATATTCCACCTTTCGTTTATTAATCCTTACGTCAAAGACCTGAGGTTAGCTCAGAGATTTTTTGTTTTGTGCTGCATGTTTGTCCAAGTATTTGCCATGTTACATTTAATGTTGCACCTTTTTAAAATATAACCGTGAAATTTATATATAGCAATGAGAAAATTTATTTGTAAGTCCTTAAGTCTCTGTGCACATTTGAATTGGTTGCATTACATTAGTTCAATAAATTAGTTAAACCTCATCCGTGATTTGGTCAGAGACAATAAGATAATGTCATATACGCGGAAAGGTTACACAAAAGTGACTTGTATGTAGTATTGCTGTATAACAAATTAACAATATGTTTGTTTGCTTGTTTAGCACTGATTTTTTTTTTTAAATAGGTCGGTACAGGTGTAACTAATGCATTGATCAATGCTCGGAAAGCTTTTGATAAATCTTTTGCTGCTGAAGCAGAAGACGTGCCTGTATTATCAACAAGCGTTGCATACGGTGTCTATATGGCTGTCTCTAGCAACCTTAGGTTCGTGGTCATAAAATCTCCTGTGTTGTTTTGCTGGTTTAACCTTCCCGTTTTCATAGATAAATTGCATAATAGGGCACACCGTAAATTTTTGGTCCGTAAATTTGAGTTGATTTTAAGTGTCATCTTCAATGCTGCTTATGTATCAATGCATGTTCCCATCGATTTACTTGGAGAGGACCATTGATAAAATGCACATATATTTTTGTGGTTGGGTGTTCGCCAGGTACCAATTGTTAGCAGGAGTGATTGAGCAGCGAATTTTGGAACCCTTGCTTCACCAACAAAAGCTTGTACTCAGTGCAGCCTGCTTCGCTGTTCGGACTGGCAACACGTTCTTGGGGTCATTGATGTAAGATTGTACAGCCTAATGGCTTCAATTCCCAAAATATTTGGACTGAGTGCTTATAACAGCCCATAGTTAGATATCTGCATTTGAATCTAACAGTAACCTGTTATGGTTTAAACAGGTGGGTCGACTATGCACGATGGGTTGGTATCCAGAAGATCAGGGATTAGGAGCCAAGGTAGGAAGAACGTGAACCACTTCGGTCTTGAATGTGTAATTAACACATTCTTTTCTTGTGGAATTTCTCCTGACACCTGTAAATACTTGCACCTGCCTTCGGCCTTTGGGGGCAAATGATTTATTTGAGTTGGTTTATAGGTTATTGAAAACCCCATGTTGGTTTCGTTTAGCGCTCAAACTCGAGCGCAAAACATGAGTTAGAGCAGTTCGTTCCACTCAGGTCTTGGCGGGTTTTGATTTGTTTTTTTTTTTTTTGGGCTGTTGGCATAAATACTTAGTGTAAAAATATAAAATGAATATAATTTATAATCTAATAATCTTACAAAATTTTGTCAATGAACTAAATAATCTTGTTAAAAATTTGAACTTCAAAGTCTAAAATTATATTAGTTGGTTATTAACATCTTGTGCTAAAATTAAACTAAAAATAAGATTTGTAAAATGAAGTCTAATAACTTATTTTATTGCACAACTAGTTCATAATTCTTAAAAAATTGTTGTTATTATTATTATTATCATTATTATTATTATTATTATTTCTAGTTAATCAAATTAGCAATTTGTTATAAATTTTAAAGAATAAGAATGAAATGATTAGAAGATCGAGTTAAAATAATATCTTAATAGTAATTTTATAATTTAAAAAGAATGGAAGAAAGAAACATGAACAAATATTATATTGAAGAGAATAGAAATACTAAACAGTAAATAGTTTAACTAAATATGCCCTTAATTTGAATTTTGGGTCAAATATTACTTGTGCAGTATCTTTACCTCCAAAAATAAAGCATTATACAAAAATAAAGAGGAAAATAAAGAATGTTGAAGTAATATTTTGAGATTTAAATTTCTATTTGTGTGAAATAAAAAATCTATTTATGAGGCTAGAACATTCACATTGACTTTCTTATTTTTTTTTAAAATTTAGCTAAAAATTACACTCGATAAAATTTATTTTAAATTTTACTCATTTTTAAAAATATTTTATATTTCATTGCATATCTTTCTTTATTCTATTAAAATAATATTATTTTATTCTTTATTTATTAATTATTTTCTCTCACTTTAGTTTCCATTTTTAACCACTAATTCTTTTTTACATTTAATATTTGAGGTCCTGAGATAAGCGATGTATAGTGTATTCCTAAATATGAACATGTTTTAAAGTTTTTTTTAAAAAATTAAAACCTTATTCTAGGAATTTAGATGTAAGCATGTTTTGAAGTTTTTTTTGTTTCAAATTTTATCCCTATATTTCATGAAAAGGTAGGGTTTAAGCATCTAATGTGAATGCTATTAAATGTATAATTTAAACGTATTTCAAGTTCATGAATGTGCACAATTTAATTTTTATGTTCATAAATATATATTAATAAATATAAATGAGTATTTGAAAATAAAATATTATTGTTTGTCAATAATAAGAACATCTCCAATAGTGTTAGGTAATCTTTTTAAACTAAATTTATATTTAGTTTGCTAAATATATCTTTAGTTAAAAATAACTTCAATAGTCTTAATTAAATTTAATTCCTTTAATCATTTATTTTAATTTACCCTTAAAATATTCTTTCTTCTTTTTAATGTTGTTTGTTTGGAGTGAAGGGCAAATTGAGGTTATGGGATAAGATCGAGAATGATGTGATAATATTAGTTAAAAGTATATTTTAGCCAAATTTAACTTAATTTTTTGTTGAAGCTAAATATAGCTTATGTTATAGTGACACCATTGGAAAAGCTAAATTTGATTTTAGCTTTTCCTTTAGTTATGACTATTAGAGATACTCTAACCATTTTAAATGAACTGAACTTCCATTGACTTAATATTAAAAATGTTCATAACTATTTAATTCCTTTACAACCATATTAATAAATAATTATCAAATTTAATAATTTTCATTAATATTATAAATACTTCCCTATCTTATACAATCTCATACGCCGCATAAATATTTAGAAACCAATTCTCTTTTAACTCAAGGCAAGCATCACATTCACACCTCCCACTAAAAAAAGTTAAATTAGTCTTGCATATTAAGATTTATTTGTTAACCTGTTAATCAAATGCAACTATAGAGCATCTCCAATAGTTCACCTATTATTCCTTCTTTTTTTGGAAGAGAAGGAGCTTGGGCGTAATCTCTTTTTTTTCTCTCAGAAAGCTTTTGGTTGTTTGAACTCTGGGTGTTCTCTCTGGGCGAAACTCTGGAAGCAGAAATTTTTTGTTGAACTCTAGGGTGTTCTCTGGTTTTTTTTTGCGGAAGTTTCCTTCTCTTTTTTTTTTGGATAAGGGAGCTGGGTATGAAAAAATGGCAAAAGGGTTTTTCGTCAGAGATGAGGGGTCTCTATGTGTTTCGCGTGGACAGGAGTCTGAATTTAAAGGGCTGGTAGAATTTTGGTTGGACTGTCATTAATTGCTGCATTTAATGCTCTATTATGAATGCCAACGTTTTAAATTGCATATTCTGTGCGTTGTCGGATGGTTTGGCGACCTGCAACTCATGATTTGTCCTTTTTAATTTTTATTTTAGCACATGTGACTGACAGGCGTTGAAAAACGATTCTGTCTGATGGCCAGCGCATGAAAAACAGGTCTCATGACTGCATAGGAAATAGTTGGCGAAAATGCAGCCAAACAGCGAAGGTCAAAGGTCAATAGGGCCAAAGTGTTGGCAGGTCGAAGGTCAACGGTCAACGGTCAACGGGTCGAAGTGTCGGCAAGGTCGAGGGTCGGTGGGTCGAAGGTCAACGGTCAACTGGTCGAAGGTCAACGGTTAATGGGACGAAGGTCAAGAGTCGAAGGGTTGAAGGTCAAGGGTCGAAGATCCGTGGGTCGTAGGCTCGTAGGTCGTGGGTCGAAGATCCGTGGGTCGTAGGTTCGTAGGTCGTGGGTCAATGGTCGATGGGTCGTGTTGGATCAAACCCAGAATTTGGATAATGCTGATAAAGCCTTATGTAATTTGATCTGAGATCTTTTGTGTTTATTTGATCATTGCAGAAGGTATGTCACTAATCCAAAGATGCACTCGTGAGAGCAAAGCTAAGGACAGGATACATAATCCTGATCCGGACAAGAGTTAGTGTCGTCAAACACTTGGTAAATAACCAAGTAACAAATACATATGGAATAAGGAACAATCCTACGGATTAAGAACTTTAAGGAAAATAAGTGCGGAGTAAGGAAAATAGATGTGGAGTAAAGAAACCAGATGCGGAGTAAGGAATCCGGACTTATTACTCGCCCGGAGTAAGGAACTTACATACGGAGTAAGGAACTTACACACGGAGTAAGGAACTTACATACGGAGTAAGGAACTTACACACGGAGTAAGGAACTTACACACGGAGTAAGGAACTTACACACGGAGTAAGGAACTTACACACGGAGTAAGGAACTTACATGCGGAGTAAGGAACTTACATGCGGAGTAAGGAAGCGCGACACGGACTAAGGATTTCAAGACTTGAATAGATACGGAGTAAGCAACCACTGACACGGAGTAAGGTTCCGAGCTTCATTAACTACGGAGTAAGGAAAATTACACCGGACTAAGAAGACACTGCTCCAACAAAACCACATTTAAAGTTATCAGCTCGTGCTGTCCCGATGTAAGACGAATGCATTTAGATCAAGAAGAATCTTACATGTGGATCATCCGGATATGTGGACACAACCTTAATTGTATCTCGGAACTCACAAAGACACTTATACTCTTCAAATCCAAGATCTTGAGCTCCACAATCCGCAGCGGTCAAGGCAGACATTACGAGGGATAATTAGTGCGGAACGCATTCCGGAACTTCAAGTTCCAAGGTTGTCTCTTAGGAATGTTTTGTATAAATATTCATACTTATACTTCATGTAAAGGTGTGCCTGAGAGCTTAAGTGAATACGAAAATTAGAAAAGGAACTTGGCTAGCGTGTGAGTTCATTATTGTAAATAGAGTGTAAAAGAGTGTTTGCTTCTATTTTGTTGTAATCACCTTGTGATAATAAAACAAAATACTTCCACTATCTGGTTCTCTTCCGCAGTTGATTCTATCACTTAAACTAGATAAGTCTTTGTGTCTTGAGAGAAAAGGAAGAGTTTGAATAAGAGCCTATTCACCCCCCCCCTTAGGCTCCAAGGGACCATCAAGTGGTATCGAGCAAGTTCTACTTCGTTCTAAGTAGAGATCCCTCTCTTTCAATCTCGAAATGGCCGAAGAAAGCGGTATGCTATTCAACACTCGCCTTAACTCCGGAGGTGCACAGGAGCCCATCCCGAATCGAAGCGGCGGTGAAAATGTCGACCCACCACAACCTGCTGCTGCCGCCGCTTCTCAACCACGGAGTTCCGGGTTTACTCTAACGAAACCGCCCAAATTCACACCTGAGCTTTTCTCCCAGGTGGAAAGCTCGCATGAAGATGTTTATGGTTTGCCATGATCATCTTATGTGGCCATGTCTTCATCAGGAGATTCCAATTCCGATGACTATCGGAGAACATGGTGTAAGGAGGCCAAAGACGATGCCGAACTTACCAACGATGAAAGAGCCTGGCAGTGCGCTAGTGAAAAGGCTCGACTTATGTTACATCGTCTTTGGATTCCGAGGCTTTCCACGGACGTCCAGGGCTGCACGACAAGAAAGCCGTTTGGGACAAACCGACAATCCTCTATGAGGGGAGTCGGTCCCAGATGCAGAATGTGATCTCGTACTCTCGAGACGTAACTTTGAGAGTTTTAATCATAAACCGGGCGAATCACTTGAAAGCATCTATCGGAGATTCGGCAAGATCATACTTGAACCGAAGACTGTCAATGAGCATTACTCTCAATCCCAAGATCAATGACAAGTTCTTTCGCTCCTTGCCGGATCGCTACTACTCCAAACAACTCCAGATGCAATCGGACAAAAACGCGAGTATGTTCCCCTTGAAGAACTATATGGAGAGCTGCGGACTCACGAAGTCGGGTTTAAGTACTCGACAGAGATGAGAAAATAGCTCGGAAAGAAAAGGGGGTAGCTCTCAAAGCTGCAAGTGTCTAAACATACCGAGGAATGATGATACGGACGTATCCGACAATTCCGATTCGACGAGGAGGAGGAGATAGCCCTTCTTGTCAAATCCTTTGAGCGATTCCTACGGAAAAGCGGAAAAGGGATCGAAGACGCTCATCATCATCGTTCCAACGGAAGGAGCGACAGGAGTCCAGTTCCCAGGAATGTTTCAACTGTGGGAAAACTGGTCACTGGGCCAAGGAATGCAGGTCCAAAGCAAAGGTGGCCGAGAAAAGTGACAAGGTAAATCCTCGCCGCTCCACCTCAGATAACAGCAAGAGCAAGAGAAAGGCGCTCGTGACAAAATACATGAGTGGCTCGGAAGAAGAGGAAGAATCCTCGGATGATGAGCCGACCATTAAACCGAACGTCTGCCTCATGGCAAATGCTGAGGTACCTTCTATCTCTGAGCTCCTGAGTAAATTAGAATCTCTTACTATTGCATGTGATCATGAAAAGAATGAGAGACTAATAATTACTCAAATGTACAAAGATATGGAAAGTCGAATAAACGTCTCGAATTTACTATTAATAGACTCGAAAAGGACGTCGCCGACTTGGAGGAAAGGAAGCTTGGTATCATGATCTAAGAGCTGAAAATCATTTGTTAAATACCAATCTTTCAGGCCTAAAAGTTATAGTGAAAAGACTCGAAAATGAACTGGAACAGGAAAGGAAATAAATCGTAAGTGGCTAAAATCCGGGGAAATAGCCTCTACCTTTAGGACCGACCCTGACGACATTCGAGTCAAACCTGGCCTAGGTTCCGAACCATCAACCTCCATAGTTCAAACTACCGAGTGTCCTCCGGATTTCACTCCTAAACTAACCAACTTATATCCTATTAGTACATCTAAACCATTGGATGGTTTCATTTCAGTGGCACCATAGTATATGATCTGGGAACGCAGGTCATTCTTGCACTTCCCGAAGCAAGTAGCACCCGTAACCAAAGATGAAGGGAAGGCTGCTGCAGCTAAAGCCAAAACTAGCACCCAAAAAGAAAGACAAGGCTAAGGCTGACGCATTTAGGGCCAAGAGCGCGTCACCCAAATGTAATGGATTAGGCCACAGGAAACGAGTAGAAAAACCTGTAAAATCCAAGAGACCTGTATCCCCTGTTTGTACTTCACATTATAGTGTCTGTTCCATCCGTAGGGAAATGGGTCATTTTCACTATGAATGTTGGAGTCTATCTCGATAGCCGGCTTTGTAATCAATTACAATCAAATAAAGATCAGTTTAATAAAAGGGGTTCTTCGAGCAAAACAAGATCTAAATCTAAAAGGAGTGTCTCTCCCAAGAAAACCCAAACAAAAGAAGCGGCCAAAACTAACAAGTTAATGTTAACGTGGAAAGCTAAGAGTCCTAACAAAATCAAATCCGTAAATGTTGACAATACTGCTGCTCACTCTAACCGCCTGAAACAAGTTTGGGCACCAAAAGTGTAAACCGTTGTCTTTCAGGAGCATCTCTGGAATGAATTGCCGGATCACTTGAAGTTAAAGATCAATCAAAGCAAGTGGATCCTTGATAGTGGATGCTCCGGACATATGACGGGTGACCAGACTCGCTTATAGAAGTTAATGATAAACAAGGTCCATCCGTTTCATATGGCGACAACAAAGAAAGGTAAGACCGTCGGGTATGGCACTTTAACTAACGGCCGTGTATCAATCACTAAAGTTGCACTAGTCGAAGGTTTAAAGCATAATTTGCTAAGTGTCGATAAACTATGTGACAAAGGATTTCTTGTTTCCTTTTTGTCCAACACCTGTACGAGAAAGAGAAAACTTATCCAGGAGATGTTAAGTTATCCGGATCAAGAGATGGGGACATATATTCGGTGGTCTTAAGAAATAATTCTTCGACCCTGTATGCTTCCTCACGAAAGCAACAGATGAAGATAGTTGGTTATGACACAAGCGATGCGCACATTTAAATTTTAAGACTATGTCTAAATTGGCGTCACTTGAACTTGTCACTGGTCTACCCAAACTCAAGTTCTCCAGGACACTCTCTGTCGAGAATGCCAACTTGGTAAACAGACCAAACACGGCTTTAAGAGTAAATCGGTTAACTCAATAATCGCTCCTCTGCAACTTCTTCATATGGACCTATGTGGTCCTATATCTGTTTCATCACTAGTCGGTGCGAGATATACTCTTGTGGTTATCGATGATTACACCAGGATACACATGGGTGATGTTCCTGAAATCAAAGGATCAAACTTTTGAACATCTTGTAGATCTCTTCAACTGGATAAGCAACTCACAAGGACCGAGCATTAAATGCATCAGGAGTGATCATGGTACGAATTTGACTTTTCGAAATGAGATCATATTGTTCGAAACAGGGCATACGAGATGACTTCTCTTGCTCCCATAACCCTACAACAAAATGGGGTAGCTGAGTGCAAGAATCGAACTTTAGTTGAAGCTGGTAGATCCATGTTAGCGAGGGCAATGCTTCCTCTCGCTCTATGGGTCAAGCCGTGTCCACCGCTGTATGTTCAGAACGGAACTCTAATAAATAAATCTATCATGAAAACACCCTATGAGATGTGGAGAGGACAAAAACCTTCAATTTCACATTTCGAGCCTTTGGGTGTACTTGCTATATACCGATAAATGGCAAAGAGACCCGGAATAAATTTGAACCAAAAATCCGATGATGAGATTTTTGTCGGGTACTCACTTCATAGCAAGGCTTATCGGGTCTTCAATAGAAAACTTTTTAAAGTTGAAGAATCTATCCATGTAACCTTTGATGAAACTAATCTTGCTTGGTCAAAAGTCGGTCCTTCAAATTCCACTATGCAGGTCATGGACAAGAACGTCGATTACTCGAAGTTTATGAATATTCCTGCTACACATCCTGACCGGTATCCTGACCAACCACGTGGCATCAGCGAAACACAACGAAATTCTATGGATGATGCTACGGATGACTCGACTCCGGACTACCATTTAGCTCCGGACAAACTCCTACGGATACACAAAATTCCGGAGCACTTTCAAGTCCGTCCGGACTAGTTAACACTGGAAGAAATAGTGTTGAAGAACCAACTAGTTCATCCATACCTCTAAATACGGAAACATCTACTCCGGACGAAGCTCAACCAGTCGATACAACCGAACCACCCAATCTGGAAGAGCTTCAAATTGTTCAAGATCAACCAACACACGCACGGAATTATAGATGGACCCGAAACCATCCCTCGAGATCAAGTGATTGGTGATCCTACCGTTGGTGTAAGAACAAGAGCAGCCACCTCAAACATGAGTCTTTACTCATGCTTTCTATCTCAAATAGAACCAAAGGTGGTAGATGAAGCTCTTCAAGATTCAAACTGGATAGAGGCCATGCAAGAAGAGTTGAATCAATTTAAGAGAAATAATGTGTGGACCTTAGTACCAAGGCCTAAGTCTCGGCAAGTCATTGGCGTTAAATGGGTGTTCCGGAACAAGCTTGATACGGATGGAATAGTAATCCGGAACAAAGCCGCTGGTAGCCAAATGATATCGTCAAGAAGAAGGAATAGATTATGATGAAACCTTTGCTCCGGTCGCAAGACTTGAGGCAATCCGAATGTTTAGGCGTATGCTTCATATGAAAACTTCATAGTTTATCAAATGGACATCAAGAGCGCATTCCTGAATGGAGACCTTCAAGAGGAGGTGTATGTTGAACAACCTCCCGGCTTCATTGAACCTAAGGCAGGACATCTTGTCTACAAACCGCAAAAAGCTCTATATGGTTTGAAGCAAGCTCCAAGAGCCTGGTACGACACACCGTCGAAATTTCTACTTGCTCATAACTTCCAAAAAGGGAAGATAGACACCACCCTATTTCTACGACAAGAGAAAGGACACACTCGATCGTACAAATATACGTGGACGATATCATTTTCGGATCCACGAATCCGAAGCTTTGTGAAGAGTTTGCTAAGTTGATGACAGGCAAGTTTGAAATGAGCATGATGGGAGAACTGTCCTACTTCCTTGGAATTGAAGTCAAACAATTAAAGGAAGGAATCTTTATCAATCAGGCTAAGTACACTCGCGATCTTATTAAGAAGTTTGGTATGGAAGGTTCATCTCCCGTCAAAACTCCAATGCCTGTCGGTGCCAAGTTAGATCCGGATGTGGACGGCATATCAAGAAATGTGACCGACTACGGAGGGATGATCGGATCCTTGCTCTATCTTACAAGAAGTCGCCCGGACATTATGTTTGCAACTTGCATTTGTGCACGATATCAGGCAAATCCCAAGGAGTCACATATGCTTCATGTAAAACGGATATTAAGGTATCTCAAAGGGACGATGAATTTGGGTCTCTGGTACCCAAAGGAGTCCAACTTCACCTTATCTGGGTACTCTGATGCCGACTTCGCTGGATGTCGCATCGACAGGAAAAGCACAAGCGGTACGTGTCAGTTTCTTGGAAATAGACCGATCTCATGGTTCGATGAAGAAGCGGAATTCCGTATCAACCTCTACTGCTTGAGGCGGAATATATAGTCTTTGGAAGTTGTTTGCGCACACTACTTTGGATGCAAAGTCAACTTACCGACTACGGATTCACCATGTCCTCTATTCCACTTTACTGTGACAACACTAGTGCAATTGCCATTAGCAACAATCCTGTCATGCATCCTAAGACGAAGCACATTGAGGTCCGATATCACTTCATACGCGATCATGTTCTCAAAAACCATATTTCACTGGAACATGTTGCTACTGAAGATCAATTAGCAGACATATTTACAAAGCCCCTACCTGATGCGAGGTTTTCTGAACTACTCTTCCGACTAGGTATGCTCGACTTCTCTGCATAGTTTCTCATTTGAATTACACAACAGTATATTTACTCACGACCATGCATTGTATGTTTACCGAAAGTAGTAAAAACTCTCTCCCTGTATTGCTGATCATACTTACTTGTTCAACGGTTTCATGCTTCGATATTAATCTCAACCTCATAATGGGAGGATGCTTGCGTTTCCCGACCGAAGTCGTTTAAAGCTAACATAATTACAGTTTATATGATTTACCTCAGTCGGATTCATGATTTTCACATCCATTAATCACCACATGACCAAAGCATGTTCATTTAGATTACTCTATCAACGTGCATAGTTGAAGAAGTGAAATGGGCTAGCTTGAAATGCTTGGTGGATGAATACACAAACGCATACTGATCAGCTTCTGAAGTATAGCTTTCTAATAAGATAGACAGTGCTGAACTACAAATTGGAACGGTCAACCGAGAGGATTGCACAATCTACGGGGGAGAAAATGCTTTATATTTTATTCAGTAATACCCCCCGTATATGTCTCATGACCTTTTGCCTTGACTGTCTATCTGAGGGGGAGCTTTTCATTGAGAGGATTAAATGATCTACGGGGAGCAGCAATGAACCCCTAATATGTCTCGGATTCTCCCTCCTCTACGCTGTTACTTCCGGATCTGACTGGACATGCTGTTTTAAATCGGAAAAGTGGCATGTGTGGATGTATTTTCTTTCTTCAACCATGCATTTTAATCGACTAATCATCTGCATTCTTTTGACATGTGTTCACCCTATCATTTCACACTCATGAATCCTCATGAAGCCAAATCATATGATCTTTAATTAATCTTAGCTACGCTGTTCAGCAAGACGGTTTCGCTATGTTGACCTATATGAACTTGTGTATTGCTATCCGACATATGCCCTGACTCAGTAATATTGATCACTTTCACATTGCGTACGTCTACTACATTCTTTGCCCTGCATGAGTTCTGTTTCTTATTAGTTCGGATTATGTTGCTTTTCACTGATTATCTTCTCTAATCCGTACTAATCCTTGCCTGTTCAGCTTTTGTATTTTCCGTATATCTTTATTTAGCTACAGGTTCAGATTTTCTTTGCAACCATATTGATAAATCCAGTCCATAGTCTCGGATTTGAAGTGTTGTGGTACTTCTCTTCTCTTCGACTTATTGACCGCAAAGGAATCTACTCTACATTCTCACCAAACTCGTTTATGACGGACAAGGTCTATTATTCATCCGGATACTCTTTCCCGAATATTATTAACTCCGGATGAGTGTCGGCTCTTTCCTCCGGACTCCTGACTTTGTTCAATTGTGACAATCCACGTATACTCATATGTCGCATGCTTTTGAGGAGGAATAATGATGATTCATTAAATGCCTATCTCGGGTTGCACACACACTTCTCTGGATGGCAACCGGTTGTAATCTCTACTTGGTCATGAGGTCTCCACGACATCGTTTTATTCGGAGACGCCTCGATATCCGGACAAATGACATCGGCATGTCGCGCGGGTCCCCACCTCACTCCCACATTCCTAGACCCGCCGACATTTGCGGACTCGGTCTTATATGTTCCGATCATTCTGCGAAGCACGAGTATTGCTCATTTCAAATCCCTAACCCTCTCGTTGCTCCTTCTACTGTCAAGACCTCACCTTTCCTCTTTTCCTTCCCATCAAATCTGCCATGGCACCCAGAATCTTTCTTTCCGGCGTTACTCCTGGCCATCTAGTTGATTGGAATGTTGTTTCCGATCCTCCGGATTGGTTTCTCCAGCCTTCGCCCTCTTCTTGAAGCCTCGCACATACTCAACCTGGTCTCCAATCCCATCGATCTTCTTATCGATGACATTCTTGAGTATTACCAACGGATTCGCTGCACCAAAGATTCCATAACCTCTTATGTCCGTGGTGAATCCATCGTCATCACTCCGGCTGTTCTCCGCGCCGCTCTTCACCTTCCTCTTGGTGAACCACAACGTCCGGATGCCGAACCGATGGCGACTTCTATGGGGTGCACGACCAAAGGGAAGGAATACAAGGTGAAATCCTTCCAGGGTCGCTATCGATGTATGGCAACTATTCTAAGTCGATGCCTACTGGCTCGCACATCGGCCCTGGACTCAGTTCCGTACGATCTTCTACTGGCCATGTACGGCGTCTTTGAAGGTCTTCCAATGGATTGGGGGATGTTCTTATTTCGTTTGCTGCAGAATGGTCACAAAAACCATTCCTTCGGGCGCATCCTCAGCCTGGTCTTCCGGCATCTTCGTCCGGACCATTTCGCCCAAGTTGATGGTGTCTCGTTTCCCTCGGCTCTTTACCTTCGTCATCTTACGCCGGACGGGAGCATGACCGCTCGCAGACCCAATGTAGCACTCCGCGTTCTCCCTGCCCCCGAACAACAAGGCGGCTCGTTGGTGACCCCTCCGACGACCAAGCCCACGAGGTTAGTTCTGCACACCGATCCTCCCGGATTCGGTCCGTTGCTGCGCCCTCCCACTCACGGGCCTCCCAGCCAAGCATCCGTGCTGAACCGTCCGAGGTTGCGGGGCCCTCTCAGCGCAGTGCGTCTAAAGCTGTTTCCTCTGCCCCCTCTACTGCTGGTGTCCCCACTCCCTCCACCTCCGCTATAGCTGCTGCGGTTGATACCGTGTTGCCGCCGCCGCCACCGCGATGTCCCGGCGCTTCTCCAGGAAGCCCCCTTGCCTCCTCTACCTCAACCCCGAGATTACCTTGACCATCTCTCCGCCGTCACCTTAACGGACCTCTGGCTCCGTTTCAGCCTAGCCCATACCTCTTCCATTCCTGACACCGATCTCCGGGTGTTTTACACTTGTAATACCCAATCCCCGGAGACTATGATCATCTGGAATTTGGACCACGGCTTTCTTATGCCGGCTGCCATTCCCGATGTGTCGTTCCCTTCACCCTCCGGCCCAGTCCCTGCTACCCGAAGTCCCTCTACTGCTAAGGCTGGACCCTCTTCTCCTGCCGCCGCGATTCCCGTGGTTGACTTGTCTGGTCAAAGCGGGTCTCTTGCTCCGGATGCCTCCAATGCTCCGGATGCCTCCGAAGCTTTCCGGATGCCTCGATGCTCCGGATGCTCCTTTCTTCTGCTACTCTCTGCGGACTCCTCCGCCCACCGCACTCCTGCTCCTGTTCATGCGGGGGAGTCCTCCAAAGCTCCAGAGTTCGCACTTGGGCGTGCCTCTTTTGGCACGGTCCACTCCGATGCTGTGCTTTCCGCTCAGCTGGACCGCCATGCCCATGCTCAAAGCGCCCAAATTTCTGCCATCGCTGCCAAAGTTGATGCCCTCGGCGCCCAACTCCTCTCCGCCCTCACCGACTCCTCTACTTCCATTGAGCGAGAAAATGGATCTTGTCGCCACCTCCGTTCATTCACTGTCTACTTCCTTCGCGGATCTGGCGCATACGATGGCTCGTCCTCCCGTTGCTTCCCGGAGATCCGCCAAACCGGGGGAGAAAGTGTCATCCGATCCGTCTACTCCTTCGCCCCACAACCATCTTCCCTGGACCGAGAAGCGGCCTGCCACTTCGGTGCTTCAGGGAGTTCAAATTCCAAAACGAAGCCGCTTCTCTCAACCAAGCTCCTCTAATGCACCTCGAGCTCCTCCTCCATCCTCCTCATCCCAGCTGATACCTTCCTCCCATCCTATGCGGAGTTTGACCCGTCCGATGCGGATGGAAGCTTGCGCAAGGCAATGAAAGCCTATCTTGCGTCTTCGCCGAGAGAAGATGTCTTTCTGAAATGTATCCTTTCTCTCCGGCCGACATTCAAACTCTTTGTTCGGAGAAAGGACTCTTTACTACGGAAGACATTGACAACTTCTCGAGGGTCGCTAAGATGGAGATGAGGCCGTTTCCATCTCTTTACGAAGATGGGCACTTGTTTGAAGTTCTGCCATGTTGGAATGAGGGCTATCTTCCCAGGTGTGGAGTTAATTCAGACTTACATTGACGGAACTGCCTGAGGATAGCAAGCCATGGAAAACTCTCTCAACCATCCTCATTCCATACCGGATCATGTCGCCACACTTCATGATGGCTGTCTTCATGATTCGGTCCAAGCAGATGATTCTCATCGATTCTCATCGAGTTGTGGAGCACTTCGTTAGGAAGAATCAATGGGAACCTCTGTGTCTCAGACTAACTGAAGCCGTGAAGAAAGCCGGATTATATGAAGAGTTGGGTATCACACCCCTGCGTTCAACTGAGAAACTCAAGGCGACATTCCGGGGCAAGAAGCAAGTGCCACAACAACTGGATGGAGATAGGCTGCGGAGCCTTTGTTTGTCATTTCATCAAATCGTTCTTAATCGTGGACAAACATTGGAGCCAACACTCCACCTTTACGATGCGACCAGACAATGGAGCTAAGAGAGAAGGCAGCACTATGATCTTCAAGTATAGTAAGCCTTATGTACCTTAGTGAAAAATCTGTATTAAGGCTGATTTGTATTTAGTTGCTGATTAATGAAATTGGTTGTGTTGCGTATTCTGTATGATATTCTTTTGCATCGCTTACCAGATCAGATTACAAAGGGTTTGGGCATATCCATAATTGGGGGAGATTGTTGGATCAAACCCGAATTTGGATAATGCTTGATAAAGCCTTATGTAATTTGATCCGAGATCTTTTGTGTTTATTTGATCATTGCGAAGGTATGTCACTAATCCAAAGATGCACTCGTGAGAGCAAAGCTAAGGACAGGATACATAATCCTGATCCGGACAAGAGTTAGTGTCGTCAAACACTTGGTAAATAACCAAGTAACAAATACATACGGAATAAGGAACAATCCTACGGATTAAGAACTTTAAGGAAAATAAGTGCGGAGTAAGGAAAATAGATGTGGAGTAAAGAAACCAGATGCGGAGTAAGGAATCCGGACTTATTACTCGCCCGGAGTAAGGAACTTACATACGGAGTAAGGAACTTACACACGGAGTAAGGAACTTACACACGGAGTAAGGAACTTACACACGGAGTAAGGAACTTACACACGGAGTAAGGAACTTACACACGGAGTAAGGAACTTACACACGGAGTAAGGAACTTACACACGGAGTAAGGAACTTACATGCGGAGTAAGGAACTTACACACGGAGTAAGGAAGCGCTGACACGGACTAAGGATTCCAAGATCGAATAGATACGGAGTAAGCAACCACCGACACGGAGTAAGGTTCCGAGCTTCATTAACTACGGAGTAAGGAAAATTACACCGGACCAAGAAGACACTTGCTCCAACAAAACCGCATTTAAAGTTATCGGCTCGTGCTTGTCCCGATGTAAGACGAATGCATTTAGATCAAGAAGAATCTTACACGTGGATCATCCGGATATGTGGACACAACCTTAATTGTATCTCGGAACTCACAAAGACACTTATACTCTTCAAATCCAAGATCTTGAGCTCCACAATCCGCAGCAGTCAAGGCAGACAGATTACCGAGGGATAATTAGTGCGGAACGCATTCCGGAACTTCAAGTTCCAAGGTTGTCTCTTAGGAATGTTTTGTATAAATATTCATACTTATACTTCATGTAAAGGTGTGCCTGAGAGCTTAAGTGAATACGAAAATTAGAAAAGGAACTTGGCTAGCGTGTGAGTTCATTATTGTAAACAGAGTGTAAAAGAGTGTTTGCTTCTATTTTGTTGTAATCACCTTGTGATAATAAAACAAAATACTTCCACTATCTGGTTCTCTTCCGCAGTGATTCTATCACTTAAACTAGATAAGTCTTTGTGTCTTGAGAGAAAAGGAAGAGTTTGAATAAGAGCCTATTCACCCCCCCCCCCCTTTAGGCTCCAAGGGACCATCAGGTCGAAGTGTCGGCAGGTCGGAGTGTCGGCAGGCTTACAGGCTTCGAGGCTTCGAAGCTTCGAGTCTTCGAGGCTTCGAGGCTTCGAGGCTTCGAGGCTTTGAGTCTTCGAAGCTTCGACCTGCCGACACTTCGAGGTTACGAGTCAAGTTTTAATTACCTTTTTACCCCCGCCCAAAATGTGAAAATGGACGACCTTTTGGGGATTGTTTAGGAAGACCTATATTTTCTTAAATAGATGTTTTGGAGAATTTCGCAGGATCACTTTTTCGAGCAGTTTGACTAGGGGCATTGACCGTCTTTTGGCAAGTTTGACTTTTTCCAACGAAAGTTGTTTTAGCCATAACTTCTTCATTTTAAATCAGAATTGAGCTCGGTCAAGTGCGTTACTCTCCAAATTTCATCCCCTATCACCTGATGTTGATCAATTTTGGCAATAGAGGTTATCAATTTTGGGTTTCCCGGTTAATGTCAATGCATCCATCTTGTGCAAATCGCAGGGAATCTCTAAGGACCTATTCAACAAGGTATATGGCATGGGCAAAAAGGCATATATATCAAATGAGGTTAGTATGTCCAACCTGGACAAAATGGGGTCCAACAAGAAGGATCTGGGTGATACCGTCGCAACTGAGACACATGGAACACATCATGTACTCGCGCCAACTCCAGTGGCAAAACTAATCGGTAAGCCATTGCGCCTACGGTGGCAATAATCTCAAATGGTCCCACAAAATGAGGGGAGAGTTTGGATCCACGTCCAAACCTCCGATGCCCTCGATGCGGTGAAACCTGCAAAAATACACGGTCCCCCACCTCAAACTGCAAAGGTCGATGCCTCTGATCCGCGTAGGACTTCTGCCTACTCTGTGCTGTCAACATACGCTGTCGAATCAACTGCACTATCTAGGTGGTCTCTCGAACCATATCGGGACCGAGAACTGCTGTCTCTCCCGTTTGTGCCCAACACAAAGGTGATCTACATGGCCGCCCATATAGCGCCTCATACGGAGCCATCCTAATCGTGGCCTGACAACTGTTGTTGTAAGAGAACTCCACCAAAGGAAGGTGAGTCTCCCAACAACCTCCAAAATCTAGGACACAGGCACACAACATATCCTCGAGTGTCTGAATCATCCGCTCCGACTGACCATTCGTTTGCGAATGAAAGGCCATCTTGAGGTTCACCCTAGTACCCAAAGCTCGCTGCAACTGTCTCCAAAACTGAGAGGTAAACCTCGCATCCCGATCAAATACAATAGACAATGGGACTTCATGCAACCGCACAATAACATCAAGGTACCTCTGTCCCAAAGTCCTCACTGGGTCTGTCTCCCGAATCGAAATAAAATGCGCTGATTTGGTCAACAAGTCCACAATAACCCATATAGTGTCGTGTCCCCTAGAACGAGGAAGTCCAGTGACAAAATCCATGGTTACGTGGTCCCATTTCCACTCTGGCACTGGCAATGACTGCAACTCACCAGCTGACCTCAGGTGCTCTGCCTTGACCTGCTGACAGGTCAAACACCTCCTCACAAAATCAGCAACGGCCTTCTTCAGGCCTGGCCACCAATACTACCTCCTCACGGCATGGTACATCTTGGTCCCACCATGATGTACAACTAACCTCGACTGGTGAAATTCCTGAAGAACCTCCTCTTGAAGAGAAGTGGGAACTATCAGGCGACCCCTATACCTCAATATATGCTCTGCATCCTCAGTCGACTCAGAAGATGCCTGCCCAGTTTAAATCCTATCCCTGCTGACCTCACAATCAACGTCCCCTAGCTGATCCTCTATGATCCTACACTGTAACTTAGGGACTGCAACAACAACACTGAGGATCCCTCACCCCTCGCTGGTCACCATCTGCAACCTCATCGCTGCCAACTGACCCATCATCTCCCATTCCTTAATGGCACAATGGGCCACCACAGCCTTACTCTTCCTACTCAGAGCATCTGCCACCACATTACCCTTCCCAGGGGTATACATCATATCAAACTGAAACTGCTGCAGGTAGTCCACCCACCGCCTTTGCCTAAGGTTCAGGTCTCGCTGAGAAAAGATATACTGCAAGCTCTTGTGGTCCGTATATACCACAAATTTCTCCCCAAGGAGATAATGTTGCCAGCTCTTTAAAGCAAAGATCACTGTAGCCAACTCCAAATCATGCGTGGGATAGTTCTGCTCATGTGGTCTCAACTACCTAGATCCATAAGCAATCACCTGCCGAGCCTGCATCAACACATAACCAAGTCCCACCCTGGAAGCATCACAATACACCTCGAAAGGCACACCCTCCTGTGGGAGAATCAAGATAGGTGCTAAGGTCAATTGTGCCTTCAGCTCCATGAAAGCACTCTCACACGCATCAGACCAAACGAAAGGAACTCCCTTCCTAGTCAAGTGTGTCATAGGAGCTGCCAAGCGGGAAAAATCCTCCACAAACCTCCGATAGTAGCCTGCCAAACCAAGGAAGCTACGAATCTCAAACACATTCGTGGGCCTCTTCCATGACATAACCACCTCGATCTTCTCAGGATCCACTGTGATACCCTCCGAAGATACCACATGCCCCAAGAAGTGTACCTGTTGCAACCAAAGGTCACATTTCGTAAACTTCGCGTACAACCGATGCTTTTGCAAGGTCTGCAACACAACTTGTAAATGCTCCTCATGCTCCCTCTTGGTCGCTGAATGGACCAAAATATCGTTGATGAACACCACAACGAACATATCTAGATATGGAGCAAACACTTGGTTCATCAATCCCATGAACACTGCTGGAGCATTCGTGAGCCCAAACGGCATCACGAGCCACTCATAATGCCCATAACGACAACTGAATGCGGTCTTAGGGATATGTGCCTCCCTAACCCTCAACTGATGGTATCCAGATCTCAAGTCTATCTTGGAAAACTACCTCGCACTGCGAAACTGATCAAATAGGTCATCGATCCTCGGTAATGGATACCTATTCTTCATAGTCACCTAGTTCAGCTTCCGGTAGTCTATACACAGCCGAAGTGAACCATCCGCCTTCTTGGCGAACAACACTGGAGCGCCCCATGGTGAGCTACTCCGCCTAATAAAGCCTCGAGCCAATAGATCATCTATCTGTCTCTTGAGCTCTCTAAGCTCTGTCGGTGCCATCCTGTAGACCACTAACTGGATCGTTGTTGTCCCTGACAACAACTCGATCGGAAACTCTACCTCCCTCACGAGTGGCAAACTGACCAAGTCCTCGGGAAACACATCCGGGAACTGATCTACAATGGGTGGCAAAACAACCTTCCCCTCTCTTCTCCTGTCAACCAACGTCAAGCTGGCTAACTGGTGGGTCACATCACCCCACCCATGCCTCAAAGGTCCCAACCTGCATGCCTCCTCGGTCCACTTACCCACAAAGACACCCCTGTGTGCCCTCTGGTGTGAGAAACGTCACACGCCATCGAAAACAATCAATCTTGGCCTCCATGGAGACCAACCAATCCATACCCAGGATAACATCAAAATCATCTAACTCCATGATATACAAATCACACAACAGGTTAACACCCCCAAGTGTTACCTGACAAGCACGACAGATACTCTCAAGTATCATAATTCGACCCAAAGGTGAAGCAACCATTAGAGACTGACTAACTGTCTCCTGGTCTAACTCCAATCCAACCACCATAGCATACGAAATAAAAGAATGGGTAGCACCAGTATCAATCAAAACTGAACAGATAGTATGAGAAATGATAATGGTACCTCTCACCACTGAAGGTCCTGCTCCTGCCTCGTCCACTGGTGGAACCTCTGCCTCTCTGCTGGTAAGGGAAAAAGTCCTCCTTCATGGCCCATTGCCACTAGCTTGGCCCATTGGGGCCTTACCCCGATGATCAACATGACCCTGTGCCTCCCGCTGAGGCTGCTGCACCGCAGGTCGCGTTTGTGTGCTATGTGCCGGTGGCACCGACCTCTGAGACGGAGCCCCACTCCTCTGTCCCTGCTCTCTCGAATGAGGGCCTACACTGCTGGTCAAGCTAAGGGTAACACATTTCCTAGCTCCATGTCCCACCTTCCCGCATCGGAAGCATGTCATCCTTTTCTTGGGGCAGTCTCTCGACAAATGTCCAGTCAAACCACAACTCCAACAAGTACCTGACCTTCGACTGGCTAAACTCTCACGGGGTCCCACTGCCTGGCTGGAAACCCTTTGCACCTGCCTCCTCTCAGGCTGAGCAGCACTGCTCTCCCCACACTGCCTCTTCTTACTCGGACCTACCAAACCGCCCGGCCTCTGGGCTCTCGCCTGATCCTAACCTCGCTCAATAATGAGTGTCTTGTCGACCGCCTCCCGGTAGTTGGTCAACTACATCGGTTCCAGCTGTCTTTTCAGAGATGGCCTCAAGTCCTGAATAAAATCTTGCGTCTTACGGGCTTCCTTTTCGCAAGCCTCAAGAGCAAACCGCCCTAAATCTGTGAAGGCTTGCACATACTCACCCACCGTTTGGCTACCCTGCTGAAGCACATAATACTCTCTCCGTCGGGCATACTGTATCGAGCTCAGAAAATACTCCCCAAAGAAGCGCTCAACAAACTCTCTCCATCTCATCTGACTGCCATGGACAGCTCTAGTGGCTTCCCACCACCTGCGTGGGATACCCAACAGATAGTGCGTCGTCACTCGCACCCGCTCCTCATCTGGCACCCCAATCATCTCAAAGATGTCCTCTGTCCACCTAATCCAGTCCTTGGATACCTCTGGACGTGAACCATCCTCAAAAGTCCTGGGTGCATGTTTCAAAAACTATGCAGCCCAGTCCACTCCTCATCGTGCTGGCTTTATCACGACCTCCTGCTGGTGCACATCCAGCACCACCCTCGCCTCCTGCTGCTGAGGCTGTGGCGGCTGCTGAGGCTGCTGCTGCCTCTTCAGCTCATCCACCTCTCTAGCCATATCCCTCATTGAGCCCTGCATACCCTGCATGGCCTCCTGCAATTGAATCAACACCTGAGCCAAATCAAGTCCCACAACGGGAGCTGACGATCTCTGCTGCGGGCTCTGGTGCCCCTGGTGCCTCGACTCTATCGTGGGCTCTTTTGCCGGGCCCTGGCCTTGGACAGCTCTCCTCGGTGGTGCCATCACACTGGCCACAACAACAAACAACAAACGATCAACACTAAGACTGTTAGAACAAACAACCATCAAAGGTACAACCAACTTGTAGGTTCTCACCACACGACCCGTAGGTCCACAACCATGCGTATAGCATCGTGTCACCCCTCGGGGTACACCACAATCAAGTCCTGGCTCGACGGCCACGTGCCATCCCGGCACCAAATGCAATCATATCACACACAAAGACAATTTAATGCCCTATATGCACACAATCATACCACTAGAATTGCACCCCATCCCCATGTATGCTCCTAGGATGATCTAACTAACACCAAAATTACCTAGAACACATGTAAGGACTGCGTTGATCAGGCGCCCTCCCTACGATTTTCCAAGTCACATGGAATCAATTAACCACCCCTCACTAACCTAGGTCCGCTAGACCATGCTCGATACCAACTTGTCATGCCCCCAAAATCCAGGGAACCCGGAACTAGGAGTATGACTTCCCCTTGCCCGCGCCTGAAGGTCGGGAGGTTGGTGACTAGCACCAAAGGAGACTACACCATTGGTGCTTGTCTCAAATATGCAACCCTGTACGATCATACATCAAGGGTAATCCTGTACTTTTCATACATCATCATGCATATAATAAGTCAAACAATAATACGCAGACAAGACATCACAAAGAAGATGCAAATACAATTGTCCACGGACCCATGTCCGGGATATCACACAAAATAATACAGAATATAATACTGTATCATACATCAGAGTAGTGGGCGTCCTCTTGGAAGAAAGTCCTCCACTAGTCTCGGGTCCCACCTGAAAAAGGTAAACAACAAGTAGGGGTGAGCGACAAGCTCAGTAGGTGACCTTAATACTCTACATAATGCAAACATACAAGTCTACACTACATGCTCTGTGTACTCGTGCACTGTGTAGTGTGCACAATCATCAGGACTCAGCCTGCAAACGAACATCAAGACTCAGCCTGCCCTTACAGGACAGCTTGTTCATGATCCTCAATAGGATCCCAGCTTAGGGCACTCAGCCCTACCACAGCGCTATATGCCCGGACACAGTGCCACACAGGCCTGCCATCGGCGCATATGCCTGCCACGGCCACAACGCAATATGCCCGGCCACAGTGCCACATAGGCCTACCATCAGCGCATATGCCTGCCCCGTCAACCACATAGCATCATCTGTGCTCCACGGTGAGAACCCAACAAGTCATAGAGCCCAAGTCCCAATTCCTCAAGCCAACATATTAACACCAATATGGCATTAAGGTTCACCATATTCCCTTTATAATTAAAGCCAGTCTTCACAAACCAATCATCATTCCTTGATCAGGGAAGGAGATACCCATAGGAGTTGTTCTCTTGAAATAAAAAGTCCCGGCATTGGGTTCCCATATCATAAATAAGATAATCTGATTTTTGGGGATTTTTCTGAGATATCTAATCCACTTTCTAAAAATTCACCTCTACGAAAAACTGGATTTTTCCGAGATTTTACACTAAATCCCAATTTTCACATTTTGAAGGAGTGAGAATTAATTTTTTTAGTATTTTTCTTTGAATCCAAAAGGGGGGTATTTCGTTATTTACATTGTAACTTAAGTATAATACTTTACGGGTTATTACAATGTAAATAGTCCAGTCTAGTGTAGTCTAGTGTTCAGTTACAATGTTGGAGCTGCGACTCGTAGCATGGAACTGCAGCGTGCCTCGAAGACTCGTAGCTGGAGCTGCGACTCGTAGCTACATAGCGCGGAACTGTAGTGCGCCTCGAAGACTTGAAATGGGTCTTCGATGTTCGACCTTCGGACTATGAACTTTGACCTACGAACTACGAACTACGAAGCTTCGACCCAACGGCCTTGGATCTTCGACCCTACGACCCTGGATCTTTGACCCTTCGACCCAGAACTTCGGATCTTCGTCAATTCGACCCAGTAATCCGCCCAGGGTACTGTTCATCATCGTTTTTGCCTGTTCTTCGTCTGGAATCAACTCAACAACCCTCAGACGCTCACAAACACGCATTTTACGCAACAGACTATGATATCTACCTCAAAATGCGTCCAGAACGCCTCTAAATCGCACAGATAACAGCAGAAACACGCACTAAATTGCAAATTTCCAGAAATCTAGATCTAAATACACAGTTATACAACCCCAAAACCACAGAAACATATATCAAAACTGATATAAAACAGTTCTTAACCACAGATCTTATGCTAAACCATTAGATCTAACCCAAAATTGGATTTTCCCAAAACCTAGGGTTCATGCTTAATTTCATAAATCATGACAAATTCGTTCATACCAAGGATAGAATCAAGATAAGAAGTTCAAGGACACCTACTTGGAGTGATTCTTTGAGCTCCACGAACCCAAATCGCCCCAAATCGCCAAGGCACCAAGCTTCAAGCTCTCTCTCTCTCTCAAACGCACAAACGTGATAGCGTAAAGTGAAAGCTCTTTCTTTTTTTCATGCTATTTATATTTCTGCCAGTCATTGACCAATAACTGACTTAGTTAATCATTGACCTAGCCAATAATTGACCTCCAAGGTCCCGGACTCCAAATTGAGTCAAATTATAGTCAAAACGCTCAAAATAACGAGCACAATACTATTCAAATAATATCACACCCACGTGACTGCCCAAACGCAAAGTCAACCAATAAACCCCAAAAAGTCAACAATCGAGTCAAATGGGGCCCCGACTCGGAATCGGGCCCAAGTACAGTCAAAATGCTCACATCGACGACTACACTATCATCTAGATAGTTACATCCCCATAGAATGGCTATCTCTTAAAACTACCCAAATATGAGTCTTTACAGTGCGTGGTGGAGAGCTTGGAGCTTAAGGAGCTTGGAGCCATGGTTTGGTGATTTGTGGCTATTCGATTTATGATAGTACCTCCAGGTAGCTGATTCTATCTCTTTACATGAATCTTAGTGGGATTAGCATGCATGATTTGGGTAAATCATTGATTTGGAGATGAACCCTAGAATTTTGGAAAACCCCAATTTTGCACATTTGGGGTCTTTTGACTAGATTTCATCAAACGAAGTCGAAGGGTTGCTTTAGGCAAGATGCTCGATGTCTGCTTAAGGCTCGAGCGTTGAGCAAGCCTCGAGCTGAGCATTGAGTAGAGCGTCGAGCAAGGTGCCTCGAGGAGTATGCCTCGAGCTGAGGGTTTATGCGTTGCTTGAGTCTAGTAGTGTTGAGCGTCGAGCATCGAGCATTGAGTGTCGAGCATGGGGCTTGAGTAGTTAGGAAGTTTAGCTCTAGAGTTGGTGGAGGTATAGGGCCAATATCTTAAGTTGAGTTTGGGGGTTCCCAAGGTTATTCCAAGTGATGGAATTGTGTGTTGATATAGGTTTGTCCATAAAGGCCAGAGGGTGCCAGTTGGCATGGTATGGGCCTGGTTAGGTTGTGAAACCCTAGTGGTTGATTCATGTTTCTATATTATGTATTATGTTGCGTGATCGGGGAACCTTGGGTCCGTGAACTATGTATTAGGTCGATGTTTCGATCCTAGTGGGGAATCCGATGAGGAGGAAACATGATGTTCTCCGTTATGGATTGTGTAAGATATGTTTGGGGCTTAAAGGAGTCTATGGTGTGCCAGTTGGCACTGTTAGAGCTTAGTGAGGCTGTGTGACGAAACCTTTGTGGTTTCTCATGGTTTGTTTGATGCTATTGTATGGGCCATGAGGGCTAAGGTGTCAGTGGGCGGTGAGGGTGGTCGGCATTGTGAGAGCCTCATGGTATGCTTGCTGTTATGGTTAGCTTGTTGTTAAGTGTTTGTTGTGAGCGCTCACAAAAATTTTTATAATTACTTAACTTAACCTATATAGATTGGGCAAGCAGAGTCGATCCCCCTGAGATAGTGCTGCTTCTAGGGTCATGAGTATATACTAGGGCTTGGTATATATAGCTAGAAGAATAAATAATTAAAATACAATTATCTAATATATCCT
The DNA here is from genome assembly GCA_023512835.1 of Taxillus chinensis. Lineage (NCBI taxonomy): Eukaryota > Viridiplantae > Streptophyta > Magnoliopsida > Santalales > Loranthaceae > Taxillus > Taxillus chinensis. Next base: position 45,625,118 of record CM042090.1, read on the forward strand.
AATTCCTAAACTAACTAATATGATGGAGTTGATAATGAGAGGTATTGCAATGACTTTGCCCCTCAGGTATGAGGTTTGGATGATGGTGATGGGTCTTTCATTAAATATGTACGTCCCAAAGTGAGTCTAGAGGGGGGGGGGGGTTGAATAAACTTTCCTTGTGTGCGGAAGCTAGACTATTAGCTGGTTTTTGGATTCCTCTACAGATAACTATGATGGACGTATTTATGGAGAGGATGACAGTAGTATTGAGGATAGCGTGAGTGATGATGAACTATCAGATAAAACTGAAATAAGAGTAAATGCCCTTTTCTCTTCAGATCTCAGTTGTGAAAGAGAAGACTTATGATAGATCGAAGTGTGGATAACAGACAACACAAAGATCAAGACTTAATGGAAGTGCTAGATCTTAGATGAACAAGAGGTTCTTGAATAATCAGATGGATTACTCTTGTTCTTGGTTCACCGAGGCGCACAACACTTAAAAGGATTCTCTCAGAGTCTCTCTCTTGCGTTAGAACACTTGTTTTTCATTGGTTCACCAAAAATTATTTCTTTCAAGTATGTCAGAACCATTATCTCGTGTTCTGTGTGTTTCCTTCTTTTTAGAGAGAAGTTAAACTCTTGATTTTGTCGTTAAGTGCATGAAAGATATATTTTTAAGATTAAAGTGCTCGTGCGCCATGATGTCCATCCCGACAGACTGACTTCCCGCCACTGAAAATGCAGAATGTCAGGGGATGGGTTGATCTGCTTAGATTTACAGATCAAATGCCCATACTGCGTATTTGGCATGCAGTTGATCTTGGCCATTCATCCGAGGATGGTAGTTGGCAGCAATTAATGCGTCATTAATGTGCTCAATTGTTCGGGACGGCGCAGACTTGCTGTACAAACCCTAGTTGACAATGTCGCTAAGTGACTGTGTTTAGGGTTATAAGTTTGCCTCGGAGGTAGATGCCTCATAGGTTCGGTGACTCGAAGATTTCAATTAGAGCCCATTGAAAGTGGCGAAAGTTTGCTTCAGGCTTTACCACGTTTCTGCGAGTCTACGACTCATATCTTCGAGTCTCCGAGGCAGGAGCTCAGGTTGGATTAGTCTTTTGTGTCACTCTATAAACTGAAATCTACGACTCTGCGAGTCTACGACTTTACGAGTCTGCGACTCTTCGAATGGCGCTTAGTGTGACTTCTTCGAGTTCAGCTAATCTACCTGTTATTGTAGCTACGAGTCTACGACTCTAGTTCTGCGGGTCTGCGACCTTCGAGTCTCTCTGTTTACTATATTTGACTAAGTCGTCTGAAGATGTAATGACCCGTGTGTGACCCGTGTGTAAGAAGTTAACCACAAACACCTTGGATGTTGGTGCACAAGTTTGAGGTAAGAGATGAGCCCAAGAGGGGACTTTTGGGAGGTGCATGTGACAAGTGGTAACGTGCATTTATGCCCTACGAAGATGCTATGCATATACATGCGGTTTTAAGCTGTTTTGGCATATTTTGGAGCTCACTTTTGGTATAGTAGATGGCCTCAAACAATTGGCGTGCAAGAACAAAAGTTTCTTAGAATGAGGTCCTCTATCTACCACAGAAATTTCAGGGCATTTGGAGCTGCACGTGAATTCACCCATTTCACGTGCAAGCGTATTTTTGCTTCTCAGACCTCTACAAGATGCAAGGAGGCTTGGGGTGAAGTTTGAGTGCATTTGGAGCTGCACACCAATTGGGGAATTGGCGTTCAAATTGGTGTGCAGGCATGTTTTTGCATGGTTACCTTGGTTTTGTGATTCTAATCATCTTTTCCCAAAGGACCATGTTGGAATTGTGAATATTTTGGTGTGTATGGATGTGGGAAGGTCATAGCTTGTTCCATCAAAACTACGTCGTTTTGATGCTGGGGTTGACTTAATGAAAACTACGTCGTTTTGATGTTGTGTTGTCTATATAAGGAGGAGAAGCCCCTCTGTTTTAGGTTTAGGGTTTGTTGCTCCACCAGTCGTCGCAGAGAGAGAGAGAGAGAGAGAGAGAGAGAGAGAGAGAGAGAGAGAGAGAGAGAGGGAAGGAGAGCTTCCTGGTGGCGCCGGAGCGTCTTGCGTGGGTGGTTCGAGTCTTGCGTGGAAACGGGAGCAGGAGAACATACAAGGTAGGGGTTCTTGTTCTTCCTAAATCCTCCTCTGTCCTAGGGTTCTAGGGCAGATTATAGAGTTATACCTGTTTATATATATATGTAATCCATATAGATGTGATCTCCTATATGGATGTTGGCCTTCAATGGCGGTTTTTGATGTATTCTGGTGTTGGATGGTGAGTTCATATTAAGTGTTCGATAAAATGCCTGTGTGGATATGTCTGTGTGAATATGCCTAGTATGTGTTTGATAATATGCCTGTGTGGCTAGGTTTTTGGGTTTGTGAATGTATGCATGTTAAGCGTTTGGTAAAATACCTGTGAGACTCTGCATGTCAAGTGTTTGATTTTATGCCTGATGGGCTGTGCGAACTAAGTGTGGTATTATGCCTGTGAAAGTGTGTATGCTACGTGTTTGGTTTAATGCCTGTGTGACCTTGTATGCTGTGTTTGTGGAACCCGGTGGCTGTGGAAGCCCATGACTGGAACTATTAGCCTGTGTGGCTAAGCCTGAGAGGCTGTGGATACCTTAGCCCATGTGGCTAAGCCTGAGAGGCTATGGATATGTTACCCCGTGTGGCTAAGCCTGAGAGGCTATGCATATGTTAGCCCGTGTGGCTAAGCCTGAGTGGCTGTGGATATGTTAGCCTATATGGCTAAGCCTGTATGGCTGTGGATATGTGTGTGGCATGTGAATGTGCGATACAACTTGTTTACATTTTATTGTCACTACACTGCACCTTTACACTCTCATGTAGACGCTAGGAGCATGGGATGGGTTGGGGAGACATGATCCCTACTGAGCTGTGGTTGCTCATCCCTCCCTCTATGTTGTGTTTTCTTTCAGGAACATACAGGCGTTAGGTGGGACCCCAAGGTGGAAGGCCTTATTTACTTTACTGTCTACCATTTATGTTATTTTTATGGGAATTGATGTAACCCCAGTGGGGATGGATTGAAAAGAGGATTTTGTTGTAATAAAGACTGGTTTGGATTGTGGATTGCTTTTATGAACTTTACTTTCTTGAATGTGTTGTGGATGTTTAAAATGTTATATTTGCGTTTTACACCCTAACCCTTTTGCCCTCCGTGTGGATACAAGGGGAGTCATGTGCCGGTTTCCTCGGGTTGGAAATCCGGGGCGTGACAATATGGTATCAGAGCATGGTCTAGTTGGCCTAGGGTAGTGGGCGGACCTGGTTATCCTAAGTCCTTTGGAGGAGCCTGGAGGGACATGCCTGATCAACATGGTCCTCTTTGAGCCTCCAAGGTGTACTTAGGGTAGTCCAGTCTTGTGGTAGGATTTGCATGCATTGGCATTAGGGCACTAGTTGCATTTGCTGTGAATGTCTGCTTAACCGTGGATAAGATAATATGATTAAGTGAAATGTGCAACTCGATTTGTTTGGCAATGCGTCTTGAATCGTGAAATGTGATTGATACAATGTATGTGTGTAATGTTATGCGATAGTGGAATTGATCAGTGGGGTAGAGGTAGTGACGCGATAGATTATAAATTTGTTTTGATGTTGTGCTTCTTACTTCGTGTAGTAAGAATGCCGCCGAGGAGAGTGACACGTGCGTCCGGGGCAGTGGCTGATGAGTCATCTGCCCATGAGGGTCTGGATGCGGGACCGTCCATTGGAGGGCATGCGTTGTTGCTGGCACAGCTACGGGAAGGCATCCGGCTGGAGGTACGAGAGCTACGGGAGGGACTCCGGCAGGAGGTTCGGGAGGAGGTGCACCGTGAGATGGCAGCACAGCAGGTGGTGCCACCACCACCAGTAGGAGAGTTGCCTCGTGAGCGTGAGAGTTCACTGGGTGGTGTACCGACTCGTGCAGAGGATGATGTGGTGACATGGTTCCGAAAGGAACAACCTCCGCGATTCAAGGGGGAAGGTGATCCTATGGTAGCTGAGCAGTGGTTGAGGCAGATCGAGCATGTGTTTTCCTTTCTCCTACCCCGGGAAGAGGATAAGGTGCGACTGGCCATTCGGCAGATGGAGGGGGTTGCTTTGGAGTGGTGGACGAGTGTCGCGGGGAGCCATGCGGTGCAACTCATACTTTGGGAGGAGTTCTTGCAACTCTTCCATGATGAGTTCTTCCCAGAATCAGTGAGATGGCAGAAGAGGGAAGAATTTGGCAGCTTGAAGCAGGGATCCAGGACGGTACCTAAGTATGAGCGGGAGTTCCGAAGCTTGAGTAGGTTTGCTCCTGAGACTGTAGCAAGGGAGGACCTGAAGGCCCACAAGTTCACTTTGGGCCTTAGGCCAGCCCTTAGGCAGAGGGTGGCAATTCTACGTTTGAGGACCTATGCTGATGTTGTGGAGACAGCCCGAATAGCTGAGAGGGAGCTGGATGATGGGAGGCAGACCAATCAAGGTTGCCCGTTGCAAGGTGGGTTGGAGCGTGATTCCGAGTCCAAGCGGCCCAAGACTGAGGAAAGGGATAGCAGTTTTTTCCGCAGCCGAGGACAACCATTAGTGCCCCTAGGGAGGTCTAGCTTTGGCGGTAGCAGACAAGAAGGTCCGGCAGGAGGACTCCCCAGCGGTTGTCATTGCTGTGGGGAGCAAGGCCACTTCAAGAGGGAGTGTCCCAAGAAGAACTGGCGATGCAATAGCTGTGGACGAGAAGGCCATTTGAGCCGGGTTTGCCGGAGTAGCAACAAGGGAGTTGGAGGCATGACATCCAGCATGAGGAGTGACGCTAGCTTCCATGCACCAGTTGAGAGACCAGCTCGTCAGTGGCAGGCCAGCCAGGCAGGATCCAGTCAGACCCGACCTCAGGGGAGGCCAGAGCGACAGCAGGCTGATGCTAGAGGCAGTCAGGGCGGGAGCCGCCCAGTGAGTGAGCTGACCAGTGGCACGGGCCAAGGAAGGGTGTTTGCGTTGGAGGCGATGTACCAGGAGGAGGCTGAGCTACCACCCCCACCAGCTGAGGGTGGAGCAGGACCATCGGTGGTTAGAGGTACCCTCTTGATTTCCCGTACGTTAGCTTCTGTTCTTTTTGATACGGGTGCATCGTGTTCCTTCGCTGCCGAGCTTCTTATTGATGGCTTGGGGTTAGCTTGTGTGGAGGCCGCGAGGCCCCTAGTTGTGGAGTCTCCGGTGGGAGGCATGATTGAGGTACGACATGTGTGTCGTGACTGTGTGTTAACCCTAGGAGAGGTGGAGCTGAGTTTTGACTTGCATGTAATGCCTTCGAGGACGTTTGACCTGATCTTGGGTATGGATTGGCTTATGGCTTTCCAGGCCAAGATAGATTGTTATCGGCGGCGTGTATCCTTCGTGACACCTGCAGGGACCTCTTGCACCCTGCAGGGGGAGTGGGACTGTGAGGCGAGTCGGGCCGGGCCAGTGTTGGACCAGTGGGGTGCCATTACCCACAGGTTGGCATCCCTGACCTTTGCTGAGGAGGGGAAGGTGGAAAAGAAGGTGTGGCCCGCTGTTGTGGACCAATTTCAGGATGTCTTCCCTGACCAGTTAAGGAGTTTACCTCCTCAGAGGAGTGTGGAGTTCACCATTGAGTTGGTGCCGGGGACGGGTCCGATTTCCCAAGTAGCGTATCGTATGGGGCCAGCCGAGTTGAGGGAGCTTCAGAGGCAAATCGAGGAGTTGGTAGGCCAGGGGTATATCAGACCGAGTACCTCACCCTGGGGTGCTCCGGTGCTCTTTGCTAAGAAGGCCGATGGCACACTTCGTCTCTGTATCGACTACGGAAGCCGAATTCGGTGATCGTGAAGAACAAGTACCCGTTGCCTCGGATAGATGACCTGTTTGACCAATTGAGTGGGGCCCAGTGGTTTTCCAAAATAGATTTACGGTCGGGGTATCACCAGCTCAGGGTTAGGGAGGAGGACATCCCTAGGACGGCTTTTCGGTGCAGGTATGGGCATTATGAGTGGGTAGTGATGCCTTTCGGGCTCACTAATGCGCCAGCGGTGTTCATGCATTTGATGAACCAGGTCTTTGCTCCCTACTTGGATTCGTTTGTGGTGGTGTTTATTGATGATATCTTGGTGTATTCCAAGACCGAGAAGGAGCATGTGGAGCACTTAGCAACAGTGTTGCAAACCTTGAGGGACCAACAGCTGTTTGCTAAGTTTAGCAAGTGTGAGTTTTGGCTGCAGGAGGTTCACTTTGTTGGCCATGTGGTATCAGCTGAGGGAGTTAGGGTGGACCCAGCCAAGATTAAGGCTGTGGCATCGTGGGCGAGGCCAACCAACGTTTTTGAGATCCGTAGCTTTCTTGGCTTGGCGGGGTACTATTGTCGTTTTGTCGAGGGGTTCTCCCGTTTGGCAGCTCCTATGACAGCGTTGACTCGGAAGGGCGTGAAGTTTGATTGGACTGACAAGTGTCAGCAGGCGTTTGAGGCTCTCAAAACCCGTTTAAACACTACACCGGTATTGAGGTTACCTCGGGAGGATATCCCATATGAGGTGTATTGTGATGCGTCCAGGGTTGGTTTGGGGTGTGTGCTTATGCAGGAGCACAGTGTGGTAGCTTATGGGTCAAGGCAGCTGAAGCCTCATGAGCAGAATTATCCTACTCATGACCTTGAGTTGGCAGTGTCATCTTCGCCCTGAAGAGTTGGCAGCATTACCTCTTGGGGGGAGAAGTTCGTGGTGTTCTCAGATCACAAGAGCCTTCAGTACATCTTTACTCAGAAGGACTTGAATTTGAGGCAGAGGAGATGGGTGGAGTATTTGCAGACTTTTGACTTTACTCTTGCCTATACCCCGGGCAAGGGTAATGTTGTGGCTGACGCGTTGAGCAGAAAAGGGAAAGCTGAGGTGGCCGTGAGAGAGTGGAAGCTGATGGAGTAGTTGGCGGTGTTGCAGCTGCAGCCTGTTGTTCGTGATGGTGGGACAGTCCTGAGTCCTTTGGTGGTTGTGCCTGAGTTGTACCAGCGCGTCCGGGAGGAACTGTTGGGTGATATTGAGTGTGAGGTTCTCCGTGCCCGTATTGAGGCTGGTGAGCTATCTGAGGACTGGACAGAGGGTCCTGAGCATGAGTTGTCATTTCAGGGGCGGTTGGTAGTGGCTTCTTCCCTCAGGGATGAGGTGATGAGGGAGTTTCACCAGTCTAGAGTTGCTGTGCATCCAGGGGGTACGAAGATGTACCATGCGCTTCGGGGACATTTTTGGTGGCCTGGGATGAAACACGATGTGGCGGCCTTTGTTTCGCAGTGCCTCACGTGTCAGCAGGTGAAGGCTGAGCATCAGCAGCCGGCGGGCATGTTACAGCCATTGCCCATAGCGGAGTGGAAATGGGACCACATAGCGATGGATTTTGTGACTGGTCTTCCACCCACCACAGGGAGGAAAGATATGATTTGGGTGATTGTGGATCGACTCACAAAGTCGGCCCATTTCCTGGCTGTTCGCGAGCGGGACTCTATTGGGACCTTGAGTCAGCTGTACATGAACGAGATTGTGAGACTGCATGGAGTACCATCATCGGTTGTCTCTGACCGGGATTCGCGGTTCACTTCCCGTTTCTGGGCAGGTTTGCAGGAGGCTATGGGGACCAAACTTCACTTGAGTACAGCTTTCCACCCTGAGACTGACGGCCAGACAGAGAGGACGAATCAGACTTTGGAGGACATGTTACGGGCCTGTGTGTTAGATTTTGGGGGTTCGTGGGTGACTCACCTTCCTTTGGTGGAGTTTGCCTACAACAACAGTTATCAGGCATCCATTGGGATGGCTCCTTTTGAGGCATTGTATGGGCAGCTGTCGATCACCTTTGTGTTGGAGCGAGGTGGGGGAGCGCACTGGTTGGAGAAGGCTACCGAGAAGGTTAAGTTGATTCGCGGCGTTTGTTACTCAAAGTCGGCAAATCTTATACGGTCGCGGCGGGACCTCTGTTGGTGATCATGGTTTCTTCAAGTGGCTACGGACATCAACGGTTTGCGAGGTTCAAGCTATCTCCGCGGTTTATTGGTCCTTTTGAGATTTAGATCGTGTGGGGCTGGCCACCGGTTAGCGGGTCCCGGGGGGGGGGGTCGGGTGCACAACGTGTTTCAGTGTCCCATTGCGGGTATACCGACCCCACTCATGTGATCGATTGGGGGACATTGGACATTGCGGATGACATGTCCGTTGTTGAGGCCCCTATCCGTATCCTAGATCGGCGAGAGAAGCTTTTGCGTGGTTGTTCTATTCCTTTGGTTCGCGTGCTGTGGCAGCACCGTGGCATTGAGGAGGAGACATGGGAACGTGAGTCCGTGATGCGTGAGCAACACCCGGAATTGTTCGAGGACGAACAATCTTAAGCGTGGGAGGTGGCTGTTGGTGGCTGTTGGCCAAGGGATACTGATGCGTTTCCTTGTATTAGTTGTGTATGATTTGGTGTTTGTTTTGTCTTTTAGACATGTGTTCATATTTGTGATGTGTTTTGAGATGTGTATTTGTGACATGTGGACATGTGTTCTATGCATTATTGTGATGCATGTGGTTATGGATTATGGTGGTACCTTGTTATGTGCTATGCGCGGTGTATAACCCATTTGGGTGTTGTGGCTCGCCGTGTGGCAAATGGGTAGCTTGTGTTTGTTTTCCTCGTATGTCATTTCTTTTCGAGGACCAAAAGTCTTAAGGGGGAGAGGATGTAATGACCCGTGTGTAAGAAGTTAACCACAAACACCTTGGATGTTGGTGCACAAGTTTGAGGTAAGAGATGAGCCCAAGAGGGGACATTTGGGAGGTGCATGTGACAAGTTGTAACGTGCATTTATGCTCTAGGAAGATGCTATGCATATACATGCGGTTTTAAGCTGTTTTGGCAGATTTTGGAGCACACTTTTGGTATAGTAGATGGCCTCAAACAATTGGCGTGCAAGAACAAAAGTTTCTTAGAATGAGGTCCTCTATCTACCACAAAAATTTCAGGGCATTTGGAGCTGCACGTGAATTCACCCATTTCACGTGCAAGCGTATTTTTGCTTCTCAGACCTCTACAAGATGCAAGGAGGCTTGGGGTGAAGTTTGAGTGCATTTGGAGCTGCACGCCAATTGGGGAATTGGCATTCAAATTGGCGTGCAAGCATGTTTTTGCATGGTTACCTTGGTTTTGTGATTCTAATCATCTTTTCCCAAAGGACCATGTTGGAATTGTGAATATTTTGGTGTGTATGGATGTGGGAAGGTCATAGCTTGTTCCATCAAAACTACGTCGTTTTGATGCTGGGGTTCACTTAATCAAAACTACGTCATTTTGATGTTGTGTTGTCTATATAAGGAGGAGAAGCCCCTCTGTTTTAGGTTTAGGGTTTGTTGCTCCACCAGCCGTCGAAGAGAGAGAGAGAGAGAGAGAGAGAGAGAGAGAGAGAGAGAGAGAGAGAGAGAGAGAGAGAGAGAGAGAGGGAAGGAGAGCTTCTGGTGGCTGCCGGAGCGTCTTGCGTGGGTGGTCGGAGTCTTGCGTGGAAACGGGAGCAGGAGAACATACAAGGTAGGGGTTCTGTTCTTCCTAAATCCTCCTCTGTCCTAGGGTTCTAGGGCAGATTATAGAGTTATACCTGTTTATATATATATATGTAATCCATATAGATGTGATCTCCTATATGGATGTTGGCCTTCAATGGCGGTTTTTGATGTATTCTGGTGTTGGATGGTGAGTGCATATTAAGTGTTCGATAAAATGCCTGTGTGGATATGTCTGTGTGAATATGCCTAGTATGTGTTTGATAATATGCCTGTGTCGCTGGGTTTGTGGGTTTGTGAATGTATGCATGTTAAGCGTTTGGTAAAATACCTGTGAGACTCTGCATGTTAGTGTTTGATTTTATGCCTGATTGGCTGTGCGAACTAAGTGTTTGGTATTATGCCTGTGAAAGTGTGTATGCTACATGTTTGATTTAATGCCTGTGTGACCTTGTATGCTGTGTTTGTGGAACCCGGTGGCTGTGGAAACCCGGGACTAGAACTGTTAGCCCGTGTGTGTCACGCCCCGGATTTCTAACCCGAGGAAACCGGTACGTGACTCCCCTTGTACCCACACGGAGGGCAAAGGGGTTAGGATGCAAACCCCGAATTTAACATTTTAAACATCCACAACACATTTCAAGAAAGTAATGTCCATAAAAGAAATCCACAATCCAAACCAGTCTTTATTACAACAAAATCCTTTCCAATCCATCCCCACTGGGGTTACATCAATTCCCATAAAAAAAATAACATAAATGGAAGAGAGTAAAATAAATAAGGTCTTCCACCTTGGTGTATCCACCTAACGCCTGTAAGTCCCTGGAAAACAAGCAAACACAGTAGGAGGGGTGAGCAACCACAGCTCAGTAGGGATCAAGTCTCCCCAACCCTTCCCATGTTCCTAGCGGCTACATGCATGTGCACAGGTGTCGTGACGTGGCAGTATGAGAAAAAGAGTAAAACATTCCACACAAGCGGGCGTAACCCTAGCCCCGGTCCACACCGGCTAACAAACATCACAAGCAAGTAATTTAACCGCCTCTTCAGGCCATCGATTTAACCGCCTCTCAGGCAAAGTAGTTTAACCGCCTCTTCAGGCCACTGGTTTAACCGCCTCTTAGGCAAAGTAATTTAACCGCCTCTTCAGGCCAGATACCACAGTCATGCACACAACACACACTACGGCCACTTAAGCATAAAACCAAACACTTGGTGTGCACCCATTCACAAGTGCACAAACCCAGCCATTCAGGCAATAGAACAAACACCCAGCATGCATACATTCACCAAATCACAAGTCCAGCCACACATGCATATTACCAAACATGTAATAGGCATATACACACAACTGTATTCACACAGGCATTTCATCGAACATATAGCATGCAACAACAGAATCACACCAAAATGCCATTGAAGGCCAACATCCATATAGGAGATCACACCTATATGGATTACATATTTATATATAAACAGATATAATCCATAATCTGCCCTAGAACCCTAGAACAGAGGAGGATTTAGGAAGAACAGAACCCCTACCTTGTATGTTCTCCTGCTCCCGCTTCCACGCAAGACTCCGACCACCCACGTAAGACGCTCCGGCAGCCACCAGAAGCTCTCCTTCCCTCTCTCTCTCTCTCTCTCTCTCTCTCTCTCTCTCTCTCTGCGATGGCTGGTGGAGCAACAAACCCTAACCCTAAAACAGAGGGGCTTCTCCTCCTTATATAGACAACACAACATCAAAACAACGTAGTTTTGATTAAGTGAATCCCAGCATCAAAACGACGTAGTTTTGATGGAACAAGCTATGACCTTCCCACATCCATACACACCAAAATATTCACAATTCCAACATGGTCCTTTGGGAAAAGATGATTAGAATGACAAAACCAAGGTAACCATGCAAAAACATGCCTGCACGCCAATTTGAATGCCAATTCCCCAATTGGCGTGCAGCTCCAAATGCACTCAAACTTCACCCTAAGCCTCCTTGCATCTTGTAGAGGTCTAGGAAGCAAAAATATGCTTGCACGTGAAATGGGTGAATTCACGTGCAGCTCCAAATGCTCTGAAATTTCTGTGGTAGGTAGAGGACCTCATTCTAAGAAACGTTTGTTCTTGCACGCCAATTGTTTGAGGCCATCTACCCTATGAAAAGTGAGCTCCAAGATAAGCCAAAACAGCTTAAAATCGCCTGTATACGCATAGCATCTTCCTAGGGCATAAAGGTACGTTATCACTTGTCACATGCACCTCCCAAAAGTCCCCTATTGGGCTCATCTCTTACCTCAAACTTGTGCACCAACATCCAAGGTATTTGTGGTTAACTTCTTACACACGGGTTACACACGGGTCATTAAAGTGTGGCTAAGCCTGAGAGGCTGTGGATATGTTAGCCCGTGTGGCTAAGCCTGAGAGGCTGTGGATATGTTAGCCCGTGTGGCTAAGCCTGAGAGGCTGTGGATATGTTAGCCCGTGTGGCTAAGCCTGAGTGGCTGTGGATATGTTAGCCTATATGGCTAAGCCTGTATGGCTGTGGATATATGTGTGGCATGTGAATGTGGGATACAACTTGTTTACATTTTATTGTCACTACACTGCACCTTTACACTCTCATGTAGACGCTAGGAGCATGGGATGGGTTGGGGAGACATGATCCCTACTGAGCTGTGGTTGCTCACCCCTCCCTCTATGTTGTGTTTTCTATCAGGAACATACAGGCGTTAGGTGGGACCCCAAGGTAGAAGGCCTTATTTACTTTACTGTCTACCATTTATGTTATTTTTATGGGAATTGATGTAACCCCAGTGGGGATGGATTGAAAAGAGGATTTTGTTGTAATAAAGACTGGTTTGGATTGTGGATTGCTTTTATGAACTTTACTTTCTTGAATGTGTTGTGGATGTTTAAAATGTTATATTCGTGTTTTGCACCCTAACCCCTTTGCCCTCCGTGTGGGTACAAGGGGTTTCCTCGGGTTGGAAATCCGGGGCGTGACAGAAGATCTTCGACTCTATGAGTCTTCAACTTCTCTTTTCTTCCTTAGTCTTTCACAGAGGCTCATAAACTGAGTTCCTATATAGCTACGACCCTTTAGCTACAACTCTCTGCCATCGATCTCCAAGTCTGGAAGTATGGCAATTTCTCTATAGTGACTGTGTCCCTTGAGTCTACGAGTCTACGACTCTACGATCCTTGAGTTACAGTTTCATTTGTTTGCCAGTCTTTATAGCATTGACTCTTCGACCTTCAACCTACGAGTCTACGAGTCCAGTTGCTTAATCGTGTTCGACGGCTTCGACTCTACCACTTCCAATCTATGAGTCTACGAGTCCGGTTTTCTTTACACTATTCAAAGGCTTTGACTCTACGACTTTCGATCTACGAGTCTACGAGTCCTATTTTCTTAACAGTGTCAGAAGGTTTTGACCCTACGACTCTACGAGTTTTCGAGTCTAGTGATAATTCCAGTTCTGTTAATTGACTTAAGTATTTATGGGGACTCTACGAGTCTACGAGTCATTTAGCTTTGGTTACTGTTCTTAACACTCCTTCGACTCTACGAGTCTCTGAGCTTATTGATACTTACAGTAACACTCTTTTTTGTACTGTGACTTTACGACCTTCGACCCTGGATCTACGAGTCGCAATGTTCTGTCACTGTTTCGCCTTGAGTCTCTAGACTCTACGAGTCTACGAGTCTCTTGCCAGTACGTCCTATGACAGTGAATTTTGACTCTTCGACCTTCGGTTCTTCGAGTCTCCAGACTTAGGCTATATTTTGGCAGCTTCATCAAATCCTATATTTCCAACAAAATATGTCCTATATAAATTACGTACCTTATTACGATTAAAAACCCAACTCTCTAATACATTGGCCACCCTCTCTCAAGTGATATGGCCGTGTGCCACCCTAGCTTGGGGGATGGGTGACCCTTTAGGTTTAGGAGTCGTTAAGCCTCAAACTAGCTCCTCACTAGCTCTAGCTTAGTTTCCTAGGGGCGACTCGGGCTTTTGCAACTTAAGCTTACCCTAGTTTGGTTATGCGGTATTTCCGGTTAATTACTTCACCCCACGGTCCTTCGCAATTAATCATATGGTCATGAAATAGGCAATCAACCCTAATTCAAGCACTAAGCAACCAAACTTCAATTAACTCACAAGAATTCATATAAAAAATAAACAAATGAATAATCAACACAATAAATTCAAACATTAATTTATATAAATAAGGATCGTATGAAACAATTACAAGAGCAAGCTTAGGGTTTAAGGTTACAAAGAAAGAGAGCAAAACTAAATCAAACACAAACCCTAGGGCATTACTCTAAGAGTCGTGCCTTCCTCTCTAGTGTCGTGGTCTCCTCCTTGCTCCTAGAGTCCAAAGCTTGGACGCGCGAACCATAGACAACCCTTGCATTTTCTCTCTTGCTCTGTCATGATCTCCTCCTCCATAAGATGTAGCTTTGTATTTAGGAGGCTGAAGATGCATCCATTAGAGCCCTAGCAGCCCT